>JAEQBH010001031.1:600000-941376 GCA_016808115.1 Tetrastigma voinierianum
CAGTTCTTCCAATTCATTCAATTGGAGGAATCTCTTTTCTTTTACAACTTGAAAATCGAAGTTCTACTTTTTGATTGCCCACATTGCTTTATATTCAAGCTCTAGAGGTAGATGACATTGCTTGCCATATACAATTCTGTATGGGGACATTCCAATAGTAGATTTGTTGGCAGTTCTATATGCCCATAATGCATTATCAAGCTTTGCTGACCAGTCTTTTCTGATTGCATTGACCGTCTTCTCAAGTATGATCTTCATCACTCTATTGGATATCTCAGCTTGCCCATTTGACTGAGGGTGATAAGCTAGTCCCATAACATGTCTCACTCCATACCTCTTCATAAGTTTCCCAAACAGTTTGTTTGCAAAATGGCTTCCCCCATCATTGATAACAGTTCTAGGGGCTCCAAATCTACTCAAGATATTTCTTTGTATAAACCCTACAACTATGTTGACATCATTTCTGGGGCAAGCTATGGCCTCCACCAATTTAGATACATAATCCATAGCTAGTAGAATGTACAGATTTCCAAATTAAGGTGGGAACTAATTCCTTGCAGAGGCATCTCATTTCTTCTATTGATGTTGCCCATTCTCTAACATCTATCCCAATGTTTAACCCATTCAGAACAATCCTTTAATAGAGTTGGCCAATAAAAACCTAACTGGAGAATTTCTAGGTCGTTATGTCTTCTACAAAGTGTCCTCCATATGGTGATGCATGCCATTTATCCAAAATTCCAGCCTATTTTGCCTCTAGTACACATCTTCTGATGATCTAATCTACTCCTCTTCTAAAAAGAAATGGGTCATCCCATATATAAAATTTAGCATCAGTTCTCAACTTCCTTTTCTACTGGTAGTTGAATTTTGGTGGCATAATTCCACAAGCCATAAAGTTCACAAGATCAGCATACCATGGTACTTGAACTGATACCTGAAAAAGCTACTCATCAGGGAAATTTTCTTTTATCTCAGTCCCTCTTTCATCTTTAATAGGCTTTTCTATTCTTGATAAGTGATCGGCTATCACATTATCACTGCCTTTCTTGTCTTTGATCTTCAAATCAAATTCTTGTAGCAATAAAAACCCATCTGATTAGTCCTGGCTTTGCATCTTTCTTTGCCTTCAGGTATTTGATTGTTGCATGATCAATGTGCACTAAGACATGAGACCCCAATATATATGGCCTAAACTTCTCACACACAAAGACCATTACTGGCATTTCTTTTTCAGTGGTTGAATAATTCTGTTATGCTTCATTAACAGTCTTGCTAGCATAACAAATAGCTCTTAAGGTCTTGTCAGTTCTCTGTCCCAACATAGCTCCCATTGCATAATCACTAGAATCACACATGATGTCAAATTCTTTGTTCCATTCTGGTGTTGCCATGATAGGAGCTTTGATTAACCTGGCTTTGATTTCTTCATATGCACATTTACACTTTTCATCAAATTCAAATTTTGCTTCTTTTTCAAGCAGTCTGCATAATAGCCTGGATATTTTTGAGAACTCTTTTATAAATCTTCTATAAAATCCAGCATGTCCCAAAAAACTTCTGATCCCTTTAACTGTACTAGGTGGCATTAAAGTTTCAATAATAGAAACTTTAGCTTGGTCAACTTCAAGTCCAATTGTAGAAATTTTATGCCCTAAGAAAATGCCTTCATTTACCATAGAGTGACTTTTTCCCCAATTCAAAACTAAATTCTTATCTTTGCACCTCTAAAGTACAGTTTTGAAGTTATGCAGGCAGTGCTCAAAACTAGATCCATAAACTGAAAAATAATCCACAAAGATTTCTGTACCCTCCTCCATCAAATGAAAAGACCATGATCGAAATGGCATCAGCCTTCTAAGAAACCATGAGTTCCCATAAGTACATGTGAATGTAGTTTTCTCACGGCCCTCGAGGCTATGACAATCTGATTATATCACGAATATCCATCGAAAACATAAATGAAGTGTCCTACCTATCATGCATTTGATCAATAAGGCTGAGATAATGATTCTTTAAATGACAGTATTCAATTTTCTGTAATCTATGCAGACTCTCCATCCTATCATAGTTCTTGTTGGAATCAATTCATTCTTCTCATTTCTGATGACTTTGAATCCACCCTTTTTGGGAATCACATGAACTGGGCTCACCCAAGGGTTGTCTGAGATTACATAAATAAACCCTACAATAAGCCATTTCAATACCTCTTTTTTGACAACTTCTTTCATAATTGGGTTCAGCCTTCTTTGATGTTCAATTGATGTTTTTTCATTCTCCTCCAAAAGGAATTTATGCATGCAAATTGAAGGACTAATGATTCGCAGCCCGTAGGGATTCTAAGTCAACAAAATTTATAACCTAATACCTCATACTAGCGTAGCATAGCTACTACAGTATAATGGTTCTAGTATTGTGCACAAAGATGGGTTTTCTTTGTGGAAATGACTGACAATAAAGCTTATGCTGGTGATTTCATTTTGGATATTTGGGTTGTGATAAAAAGAGGGGATTTTAGTGATTAAAACTAAAAGTAAAAATTTCCTAAAACAAGAAAACAAATCCCTTGGAGTATCAGGTCACTAGGTTTCAGGTTCCTTAGGAAAAGGAAGGGTTTTCCAAGTCTTTTCCTCGCATTGGGGAGGATAACATATAGTTATCTCTCAAATCAGTTCTGGGTTTAGCTATAATAACTAACCTTAAATAAATATCCTTTAAAAATGGTATTTTCTTCTCATTAATGGTCTCGGACAGTGAAGAACATCTCCTTGACTCACCTTCCAATGGTCCATAAATGATAACTGACAAACATCACTGGATCTAGCGATAAGTATCCAATGAGCCCTAAGAGCTTACCAAATACTAACCATTCAAGGTGAATCGAAGGGATCGAACCTAAGGTTTGAAGGAAATAAAAACATCACCTTGAATGGCCTTCGAATAACCCATAGATGATGACTAACGAATGTCAATGGATCTAGCAATAAGCATCCAATGAACCCTAAAAGCTTGTCAAATACGGATCATTTAAGGTAAACCGAAGGGATTAACACCAATGTTTGAAAAGAAACCATTAATGGTGGAAAATACCTCCGTGAAAACATGGAAAACCCCCATCTTTTCATCCGGAACCTTCACCTAGTTTCCTTTACCCCAAGGAAACGAAGGGTTTAGCCGCTTCTCCTCTTTTCAGAGGTTGTTTGGCTATGGAGAAAGAGAAGAGAGAAAACAAGAAAAAATCCGAAAGCTTCTGCTGTAAGCTTTACAAATATCAAACATAATGTCCACAAAGTCCTGTTTGGGGTGTTTCATACCACCAAACCCATTACAAATTACCAAAAGATACAAATAAAACACTATTACATAGGGAGAAAGTGGGACAAACACAAAAATCAAAAAGTCAAAGATTGCAGGAAAGTTCGCAGGAAATTTCACATCAAGCTGCGAAATTTCGCAACCCTTGCGAAATTGGAAAGGTTGCCATTGCATCTTTCTACTAGTTCTACTTTTTCTTTCTTTTAGCTTGGGTGCTCTGAACTGCAACTGGATTCTTCATGCCTTTGAGCTGAATCCTTGTCTTAAAGATATAAAGTCCCTAAAAACAACCAAACTTGCCACAAAATTTGATTAGTAGCATTGCTAGGTCCTTAACATGCCAACTGGGTTAATTAGGCCAATTACTACACAAAAAGTGCTCAAAACATAGAGTGTTAAAGGTATAAAACAACACTTTTTAGGTAATAATCACTCCCCCCAACCGACACATTACTAGTCCCTTAGCAATGAAGGAAGAATAAAGTAATCTAAGCAAGATGAACTATATATCACCAAAAAAAAAAGTTTTTCAAAAGTAATGATGGGATAAAACCCAACCTTCAACAAGAGTCATCAAAATCTTGCCCAATGTATGTCTCAAGAAAAGTATGTACTATGCAAATTCAAGTATCAAAAGAATTTCCACTCCTAAAGAACCAACCTGTAGCCTTCAACAATAACCTACATGTTAACATGATTAGATTACAAATATAGTCTACCAAACTATCCTCTCCCCCAACCTAGCTCTTTTTCTACACCTAGCACACTGACCAACCCCAATAGATCAGGAACCACTTTTATTTCACAACTTCTTTTTCTTCTTTTTTTTTTTTCATTGTAGGGGGTGCAATGCTAAGGGTATCGAATTCTCAATTGTCCATGTAACAGGAGTCCATCGATGACTCCCAACCAATCAAGGTTTAGGGCATCAAGTCATAAGGATCTTTCAACCACTAATTCTTCAGATTTCACCCCGGACTTTTAATAAGTTCAATACTCTAGCACCTACAATTTGCTAAACTCTACCTATTCAACCATGTAGCGAGCATCAAAGTCGGTGACTCCCAACCAGTTAGCTTAGGCACCAGGCTTTAAAGGCTTTCACCATATACCCTTTGGACCGTGCTCGAGGTTTCAAGGTAACTGTCACAAATTTCTTTTTCTTTTTTTTTTCTTTTTTTGAGACACATTGGTCTTCTTTTTTTTTTGAAGACTCATTGATCTTTTATCAGGGGTCCCAACTTATTAAAGGTGGTCAATAGTATTAGGCCAGATTTTTCAAGGTTTAGGAGGAAAGGAAGTTTTTCATTTTATATTCAAAACCTAATGTGCACAATGTGTGATTAGCTCAAAGTGGAAGAGGTAAGGTTGAAGACAAGAGGAGTTTTCACACTTCATCAACTCTTATAAGCATAACATCACTCTAAAATCAAGAGTATTGAGACACAGTTTCAATTTCTCCCATTACAGGCTGAGAATTACAAAAAAAAAATTATTTTTTTGGGAAAACTCAGCAAACATGTATCAAACTATTCAAAAAATATTTGAACCAAAAGAAATTTGCTAACTAAGCAAATAAGCACTTCCTTCCTTAACTCACCCCCAACCAAATGTGACATTGCCCTCAATGTGGTTATGAAATGGAAATTTAAGGGAGGAAGTGATACTTCCTTGGTGAAATGTAGCCGGTGTTAGAGAGGAGGACCCATATGAAACGGGAAACAAAAGAGATGAAAATAGTTAAAAATAAGAAAAATAGGTTTGATCAGCATTTAAAACTATGAAGATAAACCAATCACATTTCATAAAATACCCAAAATATGAACAGCACAAAATATGATCATGCTACAAGCATGGAAAACAAAAAGATAAAAATAGCAGCTATCAAGCATCTGCAGGAAGTGGAATAGCCTCAGTTTGGGTAGAAATTGGAGGATCATCAACTGGTGGGGTTGCTACCGTATTTGAAGAAAATGGATACAATATGTATATGGATGGATAGGAGACTTCTCAGGCTTTCTAAAGAGACCTTATTCACTCCATTTGGGCTTCAAATGATCAAGTTATGAATCTTGGTAGTTGAAGGAAGAAGAGAAGAGAGGTTAAAAGTAACAAGTTAGAGAATTTTGAAACTTACGTGTTTGTAATAATTTAAAAAGTTCTATTTATGTATATATCTAGATTCTAAACTCTCTAAGCTTTCCAACGAGACCAAGATCACCCAAATCGGAGTTCGAATGAAAAAGTTATGGCCAAAAACTTTCTGCGAAATTTCGCAAGGGTTGTGAAATTTCGTGGAGGGTTTTGAAAATGTTGTTTCTCTGTATTTTTTACCTGGTGAGATTCCCTCTCCCAAAAATGCACCAATTTCCTACAAAAATGAAAACAAAAGCTCTAGGAATCAAAATGAATCAAAACCAAACCAAGAAAAAACAAATTTAAAGGAAAAATGAAGAATGAAAAACAAAAAGGATATGGACTTTGTAGTCTTAGGAAAGACTAAGTCCATCCAACCTAATCTTGTCTCCTTGCTGGCTTTGCTGCTCTTCAGGTAGGGGTTCCATTGTGTTCAAATTCAGGCTCACTTCAAGATTTGATTCCAATGGAATGTTAACTTTTAAGAATTTGCCTTCAGAATCTGAAATCCACTAGAACATATACTCCTACAAGAATATAGGTCAAACACCAAACAAAATAGAAACAATTCTACAAAAAGGGTTAAGGTTAGTTAAAAGAAATAAAAATAAATGATATTAAGCAAACTAAAAGTAAAATTCTAAAAAGAAAAATTATAGGAGAAAAATTACCAGCTTGTTATTAGGGTCACAAGTATCCACCAAAGATAGTCATTAGCACTATGACACCATCCCCAGCAACGAAACGCCATTTGATTCGCAACCCAAAGGGTATTCTAAATCAACAAAATTTATAACCTAATACCTCATACTAGCATAGCATAGCTACTATAGTATAGTGGTTCTAGGATTGTCCATAGAGATGGGTTTTCTTCGTGGAAATGACCGACAATAAAGCTTATACTGGTGATTTCATTTTGGATATTTGGGTTGTGATAAAAAGAGGGGATTTTAGTGATTAAAACTAAAAGTATAAATTTCCTAAAACAAGAAAACAAATCCCTTGGAGTGTTAGGTCACTAGGTTTCAGGTTCCTTAGGCAAAGGAGAGGTTTTCTGGGTCTTTTCCTCGTATTGGGGAGGATAACATATAGTTATCTCCTGAATCAGTTCTTGGTTTTGCTATAATAACTTACCCTAAATAAATATCCTTGAAAAATGGTATTTGCTTCCCATTAATGGTCTTGGACAGTGAAGAACATCTCCTCGACTCACCTTCCAATGGTCCATAAATGATAACTAACGAACATCATTGGATCTAGCGATAAGTATCCAATAAGCCCTGAGAGATTACCAAATACTAGCCATTCAAGGTGAATCGAAGGGATCAACCCTAGGGTTTAAAGAAAATAAAAACATCACCTTGAATCGCCTTCCAATAACCCATAGATGATAACTAACGAATGTAAATGGATCTATCTTAAGACCATAAGTTGTGCATATTCAAATTTATGAAACCATTACTAAAAGACTATAAATTAATCCATGGCAATGGCGCCAAAAACTTGATAAGACCCCAACTGATATATATAAAAATTTATGGCACTACACTACCCGAAAAGTTATAAATTAAATGACTAAAATCGACAATAGCGTAAAACTTGTTAAAACAAAATATAACAGCATGCTCATAAGAAAGAATAATTTTGTCACTAAACTCAATTAAAGATTTAATTTGGTCTTAAGCTCTTGCAAGTGCCTGGTCGTACAAGTAATAAAGTGGACTATAAAGTGGGATGGATTCCCATAGAGATTGAGAAGAATTTAAACTGACTACTTATTGCACCAAGTTCTACACTATTTGAGCGATCAGTTTAGAAAATTTAGTAACCTAATAAGAATTTTAATACTTGGAATCACTCCATTTAAAATAAAGGAAAAAAATTTAAATCCTAAATATAAATTGGAATTTGAACCGGTTATTGGAAGTAGACCTTGGGATTTCAGCGCTTTATGAAATTATCGGTCACCGCATCATAATCTAATTTTATTTTCTCTACGAGTTGGAATACGAGATTTGTCAAGAGCAAGGTAGTATAGTTTGGATTCCTCCTCTAACCATACTTTTCACTAAGTAGAGATTCATGTTCATTTCTAAATCATGATTCTAATCAATTACTTGTAATTAGAACTTCTCTATAAGATCTGGGTATTTTTCTTTTCCAATACTTCATACCCATTTCTTATGACTGCAAATTTCTTGCTTCCCAAGACAAGGAAATTGCTCGATTTCTACAAAATGAATGATGTCTCATCCTTAAGATCTGAAAGAGTTTTCCCTTTCCTTGATTAGATCTCAGCTAACACGGAATCAAGATCATTTTTCCAAACCAAGGATAGATCTCTAATTGATTAAATTGATATATCACTCAACCCTTCTCAAACCATGAGCAAATTGAGGATTTATCTAAGTAACCTTTAAGAGCTCATTAGTTATTCAATATTATCCTAGCATACCCCTAAGTAACTAATCTATGTTGTAACACCCCGAAATATACCCTAGTCGTTTTCGACATGTTTAGGGTATTTTGTAGGCATAATTTGAATTTTTCGTAATTTAAATGCAAAACATGGAAATTTGAAAACTCGGAATTTGTACAAGATACAAGGGCAAATTTGTAATCTAGAAAAAAAAGGATATGAAAGTCATAAGATAAGAAGAGTGTGGGCTAAATTAGAATATATCATAAGTTGATTTGCAAAAAGAAAGGAACTTGAGGACCTATGTGCAATAAATAGAAAGATTAAGTATAAAAAGAGTGGGAGATCAAAAATAGCTCATTTTTGTTTCGTCTCCAAAGGAGAGCAAACCGTGAAGAAGAGAGAAGAAGAGAGAGAAGAAGGAGAAGCCAAGAAGAAAGGTAAGGATTTCTATGATTTTTGGTATGGATTTTGTATGGAAAGCAAGGATCTTATGGTTTTGTATGGATTTCTAGGGATTTCTATGGTTTTCAAATCTAGGCTATTAGAATGCATTCCCAACCCGATTTGTTAATGATAGATTGGTAAAAACCCTAGCTTGGTTAATATACATGGAATCCCTTAATTCTATGTTTTTATAAGAATGGTGGACTTGGTATGGGTTCTTAATTTTTCTAAGGTTTGATACAAGTTTCCAAAACCACCATTACAAAATGAATATGGAGTATTGATGCACAGACAAGTATTGAGTTGGTTTGGGTGGAAATAGATGGAAAAATGGAAGAAAAACCATTTCTGGGCATTTTTGAGGTTTGGTACTAGTACCAAACAACAGGCATCGCATTCATATTGGTTTTGTCGACCGGCAATCTGGATAAAAGCCCGCATCGCATCTGAAAGTATGTTTGACCAAAGAATAGTATTTTAACATTGGCAATTGGTCATTTCCTTATCCGACGGAGGATTCAAGTGGCTGGGTAAACTAGACTTTAAGGAGAACAAATCTCCCGGGAATAGGTAGCTAAATTCCTGAATTTATTTGGCTCAGAAGCTACTAGTGAAGGTGCACTGCATTGCTTTATTTTAATACAGAGAAATATCCCGGTTGTTTAGGACATATCTTGAGTTCCGATGCTCTGAATTGGATGATTCCAAATGAAGAACCCTTAGCACCCTAGCTTCAAATGAGTAACAAAGAATCGCTGTCGTGTATGGGAGTTAAGACCCCTAAAATGAGTATTTCAACCTGGGTCTTTAGTGTAATATGGGCAAACTTACTAGCTCGACATGAAAATGCCATAACTCAGTTGATGATTCAATTGAATGATTCCAATTTCTAAGTAAAGTAGATTCATAGAGAAACAAGAATACATGAATGATGTGAATAGGTGTCATACTGTACAAGTATATGAAATGCCATATGTAACAGGCATGAAATAGGAAAAATATAGGGAATGCAATATGTAAAGATGTGTTCATGAAACATGAATATGATATGAAATATGAAAACGAATTGAAACATGAACATGAACATGAAAGACAATGTCATGAACACATAATGTGGTTAAGAATGCCCTAATTATTCTATACGAATAAAAAGAAAATTATATATGATTATTATCACATATAACTAGAAAAGATAACAAATGATTTGAAATGCATTATTGAATGACCAACATGACGGGATTCACCAAACGAATTCATCATGAGGATAACCGTATTTGTTCCATGTGAAATCACATGGCTACTGAATGACAAATAGGACAGGATTCACCAACTGAATCTGTCGTGAATGTCGACTTCTATAGCCATATGTGAGATGGTAATATTGAATGTGAAACCACATTGCTATCGAATAAATGTGATAGGATTCACTCAACCGACCTGTCGTGAATGTTGACTTCTATAGTCATATGTGAGATTGCAATATTGAATGTGAGATCACATTGCTACTGAATGACAAACAGGACAGGATTCACCAACTGAATATGTCGTGAATGTTGACTCTATAGCCATATGTGAAATCACAAACCGAAATGCGAAAAATGATTTGAAAAATGTATTTGTATAAGTATCTTTTACATTACACATAGACATTGTATATGTATAAGTTTATTCTGAATATGATCTGACCTGTCATACATGTAGAAGATATGAATTACAACCTGTAAAAGACATGACACATGGAAGTAATACGAACATAATAATGATATGGAATCTGAAAAGGATAAAACCTACATGTGTAATATGATATGCGTTAGAAGTCACATAAGAATAGGTTTCGTTATATGCATAAGGAAAAGTAAATGTAAAAGGATTGTGACAACGATTATTGTTATTGGTCGTCCCTGTTTATATGTTCCCACTAAGCGTAAAGCTTAGCACGGCTGTTCAATCCGTGTAGGTACAAAGGAGGACGTCCGCGATCTTCCGCATACAGCTGGGCCAGCACACTAGTAGGGTGATGAGAATCAAAGCACAAAGGATCCGTGATGCAGGAGCTTCTAGAAGATTCATTAGGAATTCAATCTTAATTATGGAAAGTTCAGATTCGGAAGGCTCTGAAACGTTGGAGACGCCGAATATATTTCTATTTCCAAGTGTTTTGAATTTTATTACTATTTTGATTTGGAGTTGTTTTTTTTTAGAAAGATTTATTCTCCAAGTCAAAGTAGAAGTTGCTTTATTTAATTTAGAAAGTGTGTTTTGCTAGGAAAATAGGAGTTTCTATTTCTTTTTAGAAAAGATTTGCTTCAGATTGGTGTTGATTTGTCGATTTGATGTGATGATTTGTCTCGATTTGTCGTTATTTGAGCCGACTTGTTCCCGACGAGGCCGATTTGTCTCGATTTGCTACTATTTTGGAGCTGATTTGCTGCTATTTTGGAGAGCTGATTTGTTCCTGATTTGTTGCCGATTTTTATTGTTTGTTCGAAGATTTAAGCTTTTCTCCTCCATGGATGTTTTCTTAGTATGTAGTGGCTTGTGGAAAAAGTATGTTAGTTTCCTTTCTAAGCCAAAGAAAATATTTAGTTTCTTTTCTTCATATTTTTAGGCTTATTTAAAGGCTTGTTATCCCTACATTCTACACATTACAGATTAATAAAAATCGAGAGTTTATCTTTCTTTGGTTCTCTCAAGAACTTTTGAACTTATCGGATTTTTCCGTGGCCTTTCATCCTATCGACTTATCAATCAACCTTTCCATAGTTGATTGTGGCATTTCATTCCATAGACTTATCAATCGGATCTCCATCACCGATTGTGGCGTCCTCATATACCAAGGTTCTTGCTTCCTTATAAGCAACGAGTCGCGGTCATCCATCCAAGCTGAATACTATGGCGGTTCTTCCGAGCTAATTCGATCACGGGTCTCTTCACAAGTTGACTAATTAGATTACTTGGGAGTAATAGTTTTTATGCTTGCGCCTATCTTTTATTAATATTATTTATTTCTTTGTCCAAACCATCTTAGTCACCACTTTCATCCATACCAAATCTGCTCAACCCCAATTTCATTCACAACCTATTATCTACTTCATCCCAAGTCCGATTTTCTTCATTCTTGATCGGATATAATTTTTATTGTTTTTTTTTTTTTTTTTTTAGTGAATTGTCCATCCCAAGTTACAAAAAAAAAAAAAAAAAAAAAAAACAAAAAAAAAAAAAAAGAAAGTAAAGGAAAAGAAGCTGAAAAAAAAAGGGTAAAAAAAGGTCAAAAAAATAACCGAAAAAAAGTCAAAAAAATCCGAAAAAAAGTCCAAAAAAATCCGAAAAAGTCGAAAAATTGAAAAAAAAAAACCAGAATTTTTTTTAAGTATATTATCATTCTAATTGTTGGAAATCAACTCCCCACCATAGGATAAATAAAAAAAAAAAAAGTCAAGAAACTTTGTATCCTTTACCGTGGAGGATGTGTATTTATTTTCATGCCATCAACAACATTATGGTTAAGATTCGAGGACGAATCTTTTCGAGGAAGGGGGGAATGATGAGAATCAAAGCACAAAGGATCCGTGATGCAGGAGCTTCTAGAAGATTCATTAGGAATTCAATCTTAATTATGGAAAGTTCAGATTCTAAGGCTCAAACGCTGAGACGCCCGACATATTTCTATTTCCAAGTGTTTGAATTTTACTATTTTGATTTGGAGTTGTTTTTTTAGAAAGATTTATTCTCCAAGTCAAAGTAGAAGGTTTTATTTAATTTAGAAAGTGTGTTTTGCTAGGAAAATAGGAGTTTCTATTTCTTTAGAAAAGATTTGCTTTATCGTGTTGATTTGTCGCTGATTTGATTTACGATTTGTTCCGATTTGTCGCTATTTTGAGTCGACTTGCTCCCTATTTGGTGCTGATTTGTTCCTGATTTGCTACTATTTTGGAGCTGATTTGCTGCTATTTTGGAGAGTCGATGAAACCTCGATTTGTCACGATTTTTTATTACCAAGTCTTGTCCTAAAAGTTATCTAGTTTCCTTTTTCTCCTCCATGGATGTTTTTAGTATGTAGTGGTTTAGAAAAAAGTATGTTAGTTTTCTAGTTTTCAAAGAAAATATTTAGTTTTTCTTGTATTTTTGGGCCTATTTAAAGGCTTGTTATCCCTACATTCTACACATTACAGACAATAAAATCGAGAGTTTATCTTTCTTTCGTTCTTCAAGAACTTTTGAACTTATCGGATTTTTCCGTATGCTCATCCTATCGACTTATCAATCAACCTTTCCATAGTCGATTGTATGCCTTTCATTCCATGCACTTATCAATCGGATCTCCATCACCGAACAGCGCCCTCATATACCAAGGTTCTTGCTTCCTTATAAGCAACGGGTCGCGGTCATCCATCCAAGCCGAATACTAGGGCGGTTCTTCCGGGCTAATTCGATCACGGGTCTCTTCACAAGTTGACGGGGTTCGTATCATAGGGGTTCATCACAGTATGTTCCGTGCTCTGATGTGTAAATGAAATTGTAAAGTTTTTGTATATATACAAGTAAATGGGACTCGGGACAATATGTATGTATTGACAATGTAAACACCACCACGGTGGTAGTTTTATTTTGTATTTTTGTATATGATATTTTGATTCTGTTATAAGGCTTGGGCCCACCAATGTCTAAAAAAAAAGCAAGTAAAGAGTCCCGATTTGAGTTCTCGTCCCTCCTTCCACCCAGGGGGGGTTGGGGGTGTGACATATGGTCTCAGAAATCTCCATCTCAGTGTCACTCAGAGGGCCTCCTGAAAATCAAAGCCAAACAATAGTTCTGTCATGGGTATTAGCTACTAAGATTGGGAACAATTAATTTTACAACATCACCATCCAAACAAATTCAAAACCCTCAACTCAATAAAATTTCTTCTCATTGTGCAAAAAAGACAATAACTAACATCAGATCTTTCCAGCGTGGTTGTGTTCTCAAAATGTGATTACGTGATACACCGAAATATTGGATCGTGAAAATTCCTCTAACCGCAATCAATCAGCAAAGAAACCAGATTTTTTGTCTAGAGTTCATTGAATTCAAACAGTAATCGTAAATGAATTTCAGGATTTAAATTCAACTTCAAAACTTCTGAACAATTTACTGTTTCAGATCCAATAAACAAATTAAGCAGTCCTACTCTAAATCTAATCTACGAAGAAAGTAAAAATAAGAAAAAGAAAAAGAAAAGAAAAAAAATATATAATACAAAGAGTCCTCAGCTCGTCAGGTACTCTAGTTCGTCCGATGCTGATTGACTGCATCGCTTTCCGCAATCGTTTCTATTTATAGAGCCCTCAAAGTTTGGGTCCTAAAATTGAGGCTATGTGTGAATCCCTAAGATTTATGGCCCGATGGCCTTCTCTATCGCGTAATTTGTGAAGTTGTAAGCCGCGATAGAGTTTTGTGTCTTTGTTGGGTGTCTGGCAGGTGTATGCAAATATCTATCGCGACTTGAAGATCTTGTGCTCCTTTTTGCTTCAATTGCTACTGTGTATTTTTGTTGCGACAGTCTTCTTTCTTTTAGTATGATAACTCTATCGCGACGGAGTTTCCTTTGTCAGAATAATATTTCTGCACTGAATATAACAACATAATCATGTCGCAAACACAGTTTGCGTAACTTCGCAAGTCGTGTCAACTCTAAGTTTTCATGTTCAGTTATGTTGCAACACCTGCCTTGTATTATCTGTATTTATGTCGCGACCTAGAAAGTCTATCGACAGAGGCTTGTTGCCGAGCTTAACTTAGTCATAGCCTGTTCCGATAAGTTACATACGAATTTCTTCTGTTTTCTAATATTTGCTATCAGCGCCCGCTTCATGTAGCAACAAGACTCTTTTGTGTTCAGCTTACTCATTCTATCGCGACCCAGTTTGTTATGTCACAACATAACTTCTTTGCATTGTGTTGAAACCTTTGTCGCGACATATAAAAGTCTGTTATGACTCGCTTTCTCTCTTGTTCAACTTATTCAGAGTCAGGATTAAGATCCATGTCGCGACATAGATTTATCTCCTCAGCTTGAAGTATGTTGCAACGTTAGGTTCCTTTGTTGCGACCAAGCCAGTTCAACAAGTAAGCGTCACCAGTCGCGACATAAATTTTCTTGTTGCGATTGAACTTCTTCTTTCAGTGCTCTCTTCTGTCTTAACCAGCTCCTCCATGTCGCGAAGAGTCTGTCGACACGTGATTCTCGCTGTGACATAGATTCTTCCTTCGACATTTCATTATGTCGCAACATAATCGGACATCTGTCTCAATTGGCTTCTTCCTATTTCTTGTCGCGACATGCTGTCTTTTGTTGCGACATAGCTCATCTGCCAATTTTTAGATCATGTGTTGCGACATAGAAAATATTGTTGCGATACTATTCTCTAGCCATTTGCTTAGACGTTTGTCGTGACACACCGAACTCTATCGCGACAGACCGCCGTAATTGTCGTTTTCTTCATTGAAATCTCTCCTTTAATTAACTCCGCAAAAACAAAGTTTGTAAATATTCCATAATTTGGCATTAAAACAGCTCTGATAATACTAAAAACAAGCCATAAAAATTGATTAAAAATAGATGAGTTTAAGACTCATCAATCTAGCAATAAGCATCCAATGAACCCTAAAAGCTTATCAAATACGGATCATTCAAGGTAACCCGAAGGGATTAACACCAATGTTTGAAAAGAAACCATTAATGGTGAAAAATACCTCCGTTAAAACAATGAAAACCCCTACCTTTTTCATATGGAACCTTCTCCTAGTTTCCTCTTTACCCTGCTATATTAGCCGCCTCCCTCCTTTCAAAGGTTGTTTGGCTATCGAGAAAGAGAAGAGAGAAAACGAGAGAAAATCAGAAAGCTTATGCTGGAAGCTTTACTTAATATCGAACATAATGTCCACAAAGTCTTGTTTGGGGTGTTTCATACCACCAAACCCATTACAAATTACCAAAATATACAAATAAAACACTATTACATAGGGAGGAAGTGGGAAAAACACAAAAATCAAAAAGTCAAAGATTGTAGGAAATTTCGTAGGAAAATTCGCAACCCTTGCAAAATTGGCAAGGTTGCCATTGCATCTTCTGTTGGTTCTGCTTTTGCTTTCTTTTAGCTTGGGTGCTCTGAACTGCAACTAGATTCTTCATGCCTTTAAGCTGAATCCCTATCTTAAAGATATAAAGTCCATAAAAACAGCCAAACTTGCCACAAAATTTGATTAGTACCATTGCTAGGTCCTTAACATGCCAACTAGGTTAATTAGGTCAATTACTACATAAAAAATGCACAAAACATAGTGTTAAAGGTATAAAACAACACTTTTTGGGTAGTAATCAACTAATCCCTTTCAAGTCTTCTACTAACCAAGCTATGGCTTCTTTATATTTCTTGAGAATTCTAATTAGTTTATGCTCTTTTTCTACTGTTAAGTCGGCCGTTATGATTACAGGCTATGCTCTTTCAGCTCCTAAGAAGGCATATTTTAGCTGTTTGGGTAATTCCTTAAGAATTAACCCTTCATAACTTTTGTCCACTTCTTGTCCCTTCTCTTCACTGCTTGACTTTTCTGCACTAACTACTTTTAGACTGAGTACTGTTTCTTTAAATTCAAGACTGGAGTTCAGATATTCAACATCAATAGCCTCAATATACTGAAAATTTATCTCATTCCCATTCATTGAATTCTGAATCTTACAATCATAATTCAGTTCAAAACTAATGGGAACTACTTTTTTTAAAGTCTTATAATCGGCATTATCAAAATCAGGTTGTTTAAGCTCTGATTCAGATTGAAGTGTACTTTTTCATCTCCTACTCTGAGAGTAAGCTCTCCTTTCTTTACATCTATCAAGGCTGCTCTTGTGGCAAGGAATGGCCTTCCCAGCAGCAGTGGAACTTGTTTATCTTCTTCCATATCAATCACCATAAAATCCACATGGAAAATAAACTTCCCTACCTTGATCAGTACATCTTCAAGGATTCCCTCTGGCTGAGCCAAGGATCTATCAACCATTTGTAGAGTCATAGTTGTTGGAGTAAGCTCCCCTAAACTGAGTCTTTTCACTACTGACAGTGGCATCAGATTGATGCTTGCTCCTAAATCACATAATGCTTTTCCCAATTCATAGTTCCCTCTAGTGCAGGGAATGGTGAAGTTGCATGGATCCTACATCTTCAATGGCAAACTCCTTTGAATCACTACACTACAGGTTGTTGTCAGGCTCACCACTCCATCTTCAGAAAATTTCCTCTTCTTGCTTAGTATATCTTTCATGAACTTGGCAGAATAAGGCATTTATGCCAATGCCTTAGAAAAAGGAATATTTATCTCTATCTTCTTAAACATATTCAAGAATTTAGAGAACTGTTCTTCCATCTTTGCTTCTTACAACCTTTGAGGGGATGGAATAGGAGGCTTATAGGCTTGTACCTCCTCTTTCTTTTTCAGGCTTCCCTTCTCAATCCGTTGCTCTGTCTACACCTCAGCTTTTCTTCTTTTAGTTAATTCTGAACCGTGCATCTCCTTTTCTTTTCCAACTTCTACTTTCTATTTTTCCTCAGTCCTCTTCTTCTCATCTTCTTTTCTTTTTTGTAGTTCTCTGCCACTCCTTAGAGTAATTACCATACAGTCTTTGGGATTCTTCTTGGTGTCACTTGAGAAGAAATCCTTTGACTAGTTCTGCATAGCTAGGGCCAGCTGCCCTACTTGAGTCTCCATATTTTTCAGTGATGCATTGGTGTTGGCTTAAAACATATTTTCCTTTGCTTAGAATGCTGCTAGCTCAGCAAACTTCTGTTCATGAATGTTCAATAGTCTTTTATTCTCTCTCATTAAGCTCAACGTCTGCTCCTCAAAATATTAGGACCTTCTTTGGCCCTGGTTCTCAACTCTTTGGCTGCCTTGCTGCTGCTACCCATGGAAACCTTATGGAGCATATTGTTGATGAAAATTCTACACTATTCTTAGACCATGCTGCACTCCACTTGCATTGGAAAAATTTTCATTGTTTCTCAATGCAGGAGTGTAGTAGGTTGGAAGGTTGTTGTTGGGATTGAAATTGTATCTTTTGTTGCCACTCACAAACTGAGCCTCCTCCACCTGATAGGGATACTCATGAGCAAGTCCCTCATCAGTCATGCATTTATGCTCTCCTCCTTCACTCCCACGCATTTTTCTAAATGGCTTCCTTTCTTGAAGCGATCTTACTCATCAAAGACATATAACTTGCTTCAATTGCAATCATCCTGCTCAAATTCTAACATACCTCATCTTCTACTGCCATTCCTCAGTTTCAGCTGAGCTCTATAGTCGTCGCAAATCTTCAATAAGCTAGTTGGCCTCTTCAGCACTCTTCCTCTTGAATGCTCCACAACAGGCTGCATCTATGATTCCCTTTAAAGAGTAATTCCTTGCATGATAGAAAATGTCCATTTGGGTGATTTGACTAATGCCATGCATTGGACATATCTTTAGCATTTTCTTGTACCTCTCCCAAGCAATGTAGAGGCTTTTTTCTTCTCCTTGCTTGAAGGCTATAATCTTTCTTCTTCTCTTGGATGTGAGGGCTGGTGGGAAAAACCTCTCCATAAAAGCTTCAACCAACTCCTCCCAGTTATCAACTGATCCATATGGCATTGATTCAAACTAACTAGCTGCTACATCTCTCAATGAGAAGGGAATGACTCATGCCTTGATAGGCTCGATTCAATTCTATCTGGGCTGGACAGTTGTTTGTCATCCTTAAAAATCGTCCTAGTTGCTCATTGGGATCCTTACTAGGATGCCTTGTAAATTGATGTTGCTGCACCATGGTGATCAGAGCAGGCTTCAACTCAAAGATATTTTGTAACACCCCGAAATATACCCTAGCAGTTTTCGGACTTGTTTAGGGTATATTATAAGCTAAATATGAATTTTCGAAAATAAAATTTGAGACCCGAAACGAAAATTAGAGACAAGGGTAAAGTGGTCATTACCACTTGAGGGCCTAGTGGTCATAAAAGTGAAAGATTAGGGGTTATATATATGAAATGTAAATAGAAAAAGTTTTGGGATGCAAGGCAATTAGAGAAAGTCGAATAGAAATTTGAATGAATGGAAGGGCTTATGCAAATAAGGAAACTTAAAAAAAAATGGGTTTTCTTGTCTTGGCCAAACATGGCCTTAACAAATATGGGATTAAAAGACCAAAATTGGTCTCATTTTTGAAGGGGAGAAAACCGTAGAGAGAGAGAGAGAGGGGAGAGAAGAGAAGGAGAGAAGAAGGAAGAAGAAGCAAGAGGGAAGAGCAAGCAGCCAAGCTCCAAAAGGTATGGAACTACTAACCTTGTGTATGTAATCCTTGGTTTGTTTGTTTAATGGTTATTTGTTGTACCTTAAACCTAGGGTTTGTTAGATTTCTAATCCTAACCAAAGATTTATTGAAGTTAGGGTTAACAAAACTCTAAATGGCACAAGAAAACATGGAATCCCTCCTTGAGGTTGGATTTATATTTAATTGCAAGCGTAAAAGGTTGCTAGAACAAACCCTAATAAATTTGTGTATTTGGTAATTGTATGGGTTATAACCCATATTAGAAAGTGGTTTTGAGAGAAAATCATGAAGGGTTTTGATGAAAGATATGAAATTGAAAGGGGAATTGCATAGAAAAGAGATTCCAAGATGAATTTGGAATTGTTTTGATGTGTGTTTCAAGGGTAGAAGTGATTGGGGATCAAAGTACATGAAAAATGTGAGAAAACACACATTCCGGGGGCATCGAAAGTCCTACCGGTAGGAGTTAAGTCCTACCGGTAGAACTTCGATTCTGGTCATTTTTGGCCAAGTCCTACCGGTAGAACTTAAGTCCTACCGGTAGGACTTGTTCTGGTTTTCCTGTTTTGACCAGTTTTTGTATTTTGGCCATAACTTCCTCATTTCTTATCCGATTTGAGTGATTCAAGTGGCCACTTAAAATAGACTTCAAGGAGAACCAAACTTAAAGAGAAAGTATTGTCAAATTATGACTCTAAGGGGCCGAAATATTCACTCAAAGTGGGGCCATGTGCAAGACAAATTCTGGTTCCAGCTTTGAACATAGAGTAGTCCGGGTTGTTTCGGACGTAACTTGAGTTTCGGTGCTCCGAATTGGGTGATTCCAATTGGAATAGAACCCTTAGCACCTTAGCTTTAAATGAGTACAAAGAACTTGTGTCAAATATAAAGTTAGAACCCCGGAAAAAAATATAGTAATACGAACTGTTCTAGTGTAATCCGGGTAAACCGACTAGTTTGGCATGAAAATGCCATAACTTTAATTTGGATGATCCGATTGGATTGATTCCAATTCCTAAGTAAATTAGATTCATAAAAGAATGAGAATATATGAATGCGGTGTGATCTCCTAGACATCATACTTCACAAGAATATGAAGTGTCATATGTAATAGGCATGAAACAAGGAAAAAGTAGAAAATGAAAAATGTAAAGATGTGTTCATGAAACATGAAAATGATTGTGAAATAAATGAAAACTAATTGAAACATGATTGTGAACATGAGGAAATATGTCATGAACACATAATGGTTAAGTGATATATGATTATTATCACATATAACCAGAAAATGATAACAAATGAAACGAGTATACGTAAATGGGTATATGAATGAGTATACGTGAATGAATATGTAAATGAGCATATGAAATATGTACATAGATTGCGTATATCTTTGAAAAGATAATACGAAGGTGATATTAGAATTGAAATGTGATTATGATCGATTATGAATGTTAATTGTGAAATATATATATGTATATATATATTGATTTGAATGATTGTTATTCGAAATGCCTGTCACACGTATGCATGTGTGCATGTATTTGGACGATAAGAGAAATTACTGCATAAAAGTAAATTGATTTGAAATGTATCATTGAATGACCGATATGATTCGATTCACCAACCGACTACGAAGGTAACCGTATTTGTCTATCGCGAATCATATTGCTAATGAATGATGCATGACAGGATTCACCAAATCAACTGGCCGTGAATGTCGACTTCTATAGCCATATGAGATCGGTAATAATTGAATGCGAAATCACATTGTTAATGAATGACGTACGTGACGATTCACCAACCGACCGCCGTGAATGCTCTAATTTCTATAGCCATATGTGAGACTCGTAATAATTGAATGCGAAATCACATTGCTAATGAATGACAGACAGGACAGGATTCACCAACTGAATCTGTCGTGAATGTCGACTTCTATAGCCATATGTGAGACGGTAATAATTGAATGCGAAATCACATTGGGTTAATGAATGACAGATGTGACAGATTCACCAACTGAATCGTCAGAATGTCTACTTATAGCCATATGTGAGATCTGCATTATTTAACGTGAAATCACATTACTACCGAATGACAAACAAAGTGTGATTCACCAACTAACTGGCCGCGGATGTCGAATTTATAGCTATATGTGGAATCACAAACCGAAAAAGGGAAAAACGATGGTATTAAAAAGTGTATTTGTATAAGTATCTTTTACATTACATGGACATAGTAAAAAGGCATCATCTTGTAAATGCATTTTGTTGAATGTAAATGTTAAGGGTCTATAAGTGTTTATGGGATTGCCCGAAAAGAAGTGCTTTCGACACTAAAAGGTCTGAAATAGAATAACATAAACAACATGTTTTGGAAAGATAATTGAAAATGCTCTGAGTAAACCGGGCCCGTACTGATCCGCCTAATCGGGTCAAGTCGTGGGATTCGGGCTCGCGACACTTTAAAAACAAAATTTAATAAAATGAGATAAATGTTTCATTGAAAACGTTTCTGAGTAAAACCGCCCAGCCTGATCCGCCAATCTGGTCAAGTAGGGGATTCGGGTCGCGACACTTTTGAAAATGAAAATTAATAAAACGAAAACTAAAATGATTTAACGGGCATCCCAGATCACGAAATGTAATTTCAAAAGGGAGTTGATTAAGGGCTTCTGTCGTGATAGTGATAAAGAGTCTAATACGTATTGATATTAGTCTGATTTGAACCTGTATGAAATTGATATGATTTGATTTGTTCTGAATTGCCATTGTATACGTATAAGTTTACTTTGGATATGTTTTGATCTATCATACATGTAGTAGATATGAGTTACAACCTCAGAAATGTATGACACAGTGGGAAGTAATATGAACAAGAAAAAGTTATGGAATCGAAATGATAAAATTCCATGTATAATATGATATGAGTTAGGAAGTCACATAAGATTAGACTGCTATATGCATAAGTATTAGTAAATGTAAAAGATAGTGACTCGCGACATTGTTATTGGTCGTTATCGCCTATATGTTCCCACTAAGCGTGAGTTTAGCACGGGTGTTCAATCCGTAGGTAATCGAAGAGGAGATAAAGAGGACAGACATTCGCACACCAAAGAAGACGGGCCATCTCTCCGCATAGGTGCCTACTGACTGCTCCAATCTCCGATGTTTGTATTAGATATGTATAGGTATGTATTTCAGACGTAAATGGACTTAGTAAATATGTATAAATTTTTAATGGATACCATTCCTGTGGAAGTTCATTTGTAATGAATGATTGTTGGTTACTAAAATCATTTGTACACCACAGATATAAGTTCAGCTCTGAAAAAAAAAAATATAAGAAGTCCCAAAGATATGGTTTCGCACTCGAAACCTGCTCTCGATTCTAATCTGGGTCGGACCGAATTCCATGAGATATTTACTCCGAATGGGTGGTTGCTTTATAGCTTAATAGTCATTACTGATGACTTGCCTCCAAAAATCTTCCATGGTCCTTTGTCTTTGAGGTCTTTCTGTTGTTGGCTCTACTGGTACATGCTGATAAGTTCCTTCTTGCTCTACCATAGCTACTGCTTCAGCAATTCTCACTTTCTTCAGATTTCTTAGTGTCCTTTCCAACTAAGTATCCTGGTCTTCTGTGCATGTGATAACTTGCTGAAATGGAAACACACTGATATCAAGTGAGATTAGTAGAGAAAAGAAATATATTATGATGTGCTTCCATAAAAGATCAGTAGCTAAGTCAGCTACTGCAGTTAAAACTATTTTTGAAAATTGTTTTTGATAAAAGTGAAAAAAAATGTCCAAACTAGCAATTTTCTTTTTGGCAAGAATGTTGATCTTTAAACTTTACTTCATTTCAATCCCCAGCAATGGTGCCAAAAACATGTTGACTGATTTTTACCTAGACCAAAAATTGATTGTTTTCTTTTGTCACTATAAAAAAATTCTTCAATCTCCAACAGTTATGCCAAAAACTTGTTTGACAACATTTGTAAATACTGTTTTTTGCTGAGCGTAAAATAATATGCAATTTTAAATTGATTTTGGTCTAAATCACTGCAAGTGCACAGGTCATACAAGTAATAAAGTGGATTTTAAGTCCAGGTATCATTCGCACGAGGATTGAGTTAAAAATCTAAAGATCAACTATTCCTGCTACTCAAGATAGTCACTATTTGAACAACTGTTTTGAAATGAGTTGTAAACTAACTGCATAAACTATTATCAAAATACTTTTTGTTTGGTTATCTCAAATTGAAAATAAATTAAAAATAAAATGAATCGGAGAATTTACTAAATTGAAACAACATTAAGAAATGAACCAATGCTCTAATTATCAATTTACAATAGATTCAAAAAAAATTTTGTCATGTTTTGAATTCTGGACTTGTCCAAGAGCAAAGTAGTATAGCCTTGCAAACCTCCTGACACTACACATTTCACTAATTAGGAGACCATATTCCTAAACCAGGTCAATGGGTCTAATTAGTTACTTTCAACAATTGACCATCTTCAAGATCTAATTGTTTTTCCTTTCTAGTACTTAACAATCATTTCTTAGGACTGAAAACTGCATGTTTCCATAGACATAGTAATACAAGCCTTCTCCAATACAATTGGTACCTCAATTTGCAATTCATTAAAATGTTCCTTCTCCTTGATTTGAATCCTAAGCTAACACGAGATTAAGATCATTCTACTACATCGAGATGAAACCTCTAAGGGTGAAAGATGATGAATCAACATTTAGTCCTACAGAGGTAGGAACAACAATTGTGAACTATGAAAATTACACTTAGACTATATTAGTTCATTAAATATCCATGCAAAATACCCCTAGGTGACTGCTCTTTGCCCTCAAGTAATCCATCTTTGTGTCACTCAGAGGGATCCTAGAAATGAGGACAAGGATACACCTCTTTCTAGGTATCATCCACTGATATTCAGAACAGCTAAATACTAGAGCAATGTCAATTAGATCAATCCAATATTCATACCCACAACTTTAGTAAATAACACAAAGGATATTCAAAACACAAAATTCCTTCTCAGAGGGAGCTTAGCCTTTCAAATCTGGATTACAAATCACAATGACTAGTTGATCAAACAAATTCATTGAAATTGCAATCAAAAATGAAATCAAATTAATTCTATAAAATTGCCCATATTTGATTAGTGCCAAAAAAGTGCTATTTTGAGCCCTATCCAAGATAGGTTTTGAGTGCTTTTTGCACACTAATCATATCAATTAAGCCAATTGATGTGTGCAGGTCCACTTAGTTCCACTGATGCCATTTCGAGCTTGTTTTTGGTGATTTTGCAGGTCTTTGCGTACCTCAGCCACTGTGTTTAAGTTTGATGACAAGATATGTGCCGACTAAGGGAATCACTAACCATCAAAATAAAGGAATTTGAAGTGGATTTTTGAAGGCGAGTGCAAACAGATGCGCTGAAAGCAAAACAGCGATCCTGTGATTTTTCAAGGATTGCGAAAATTTCACCGGGATTGCGTAAAATTTCGCAATCATAGCGAAAATTTCCGCATCCTAGCGAGTTCGAGAATTTTCGCTAGCTAGTTTAAATTTCGCTAGCTAGCTTAAATTTATCGTGCCTAGCGAAAATCTCCTGGTACTCGTCTATCTCACAATAATTTGTTAGGCTAGCGAAATTCACTGTTGATAGTGAAATTTTCCACTTCGCTATCTCCCCGTGAATCGGCTAGGCTAGCCGAAATCTCCGCCATGCCAGCTAAATCCTCCCGCACAGCGAAATTCCCGCCCCGTGATTTTGTATACTCGATGCCAAACGACCACGCTTTTGGTGTATTACCACCTTGTCCCTTTGTGTTTCAATATTTTAGGCATTCTTGTATTTTTCACACTTTTGGGTGGACTATATAAACCCCCATAATTTTGTAACCCTAAGCAATTTTTGCAAAGAAATTTTTCATTTTTATAAAATTCCCCGCAGCCTTCACTTTAGTGGTTTCATCGTCTCTTCTCTCTCCTCTTTCTTTCATTTTCTAGGCTGCCAAACACACCCCTTGAGGATGACAACTCAAGGGATGCTTGGCTAAGCCTCATAGCCTTGAAGAGGAGGGTTGCTAGCTTGGTTTTGGGGCTGCTGCAGGTTGTCCTCATGTTTCAATGCAGACACGATTTATGGTCTCTAACTTCCTAATCTAGGTTTAATGCCATTTAATGTCATTGCTTGGGTCAATACTTGCCATGTGCTTTTAGGGTACAAGGTATACTGGTAGATGACCGATATTCTTTAGATGGCCTTTACGAAATAATAAATGAGGCTGAGTGCTAGGTTTTAAACTAATGGGACTGTGAATCGCATATTACCTGTAAGCCGACTCAAATAGGAGTGGTTCTAGGGTTAGGTTTTATAGTTAAACAAAGATCCGGTTATGGCTTTGACTATATGTTACTTGCCATAATGCGAGGATATAACCCGAGGACACTTTATTAGCCCCGTGTTATCAAGCTAGTGACCTAAACCTTCAAGGTTACCATTTCACACTTCACTTTAAGCCATTACAGTTAGTCAGTAAACAAACAAACCTCACTGTTTTGAAACAAATCCACAAATCCAAACAAAAGCCTCACCATTTTCCAACACTGATGCAAATCATTCATAGGATGAAAACCCATCCCCGTGTTCGACCCTAGACCGCTATGCTGCAGTAGCTTGACTACGGAAGTAGGAGGAACTAAGGATACAAATATTGTTGATTCCGAATCACCCTACCGTGGCACGAATCAAATGGCGACAAGTGAGTCGGATGGTGCCAAACTACGCCACATGAGTTGATGTGTACTTCAGAATCCACATTACAAGTGTTGGTGACCTTTAGTCGCTTTTGACTAAGTGTGCAAAGAACCCAAGTTTTCTTCACTTGGCAAATACCGCATCAAGTTTTTGTTTCTCATAGCCGCTTTATTTTAACTAACACTGACTTCTTCAAGAAGCTTTGCTCAGGTTCTCGTTGTGTCTCATTTTTGTGTAATGTGTTTATGCAAAGACTAGAGGACATCGAGGTAGGCTTGCAAAGGTGAGTGCACCAATTGAACAGGTTGTGAAATCGATTGTGCACGGTGACCAAATGGATCCTGCACGAGGAACGACAAAGTCGACAAACAACTCCCATGAATCGGCATCAGGATCGATGAGAGGGAACACATACACCCTCCAAGAGTTAGTGCTCCCTCCTGCATCATACCTCTTGCTGAGGATGTAGCAGTGAGACCCTATCTAGTACCCCTGCTTCCCACTTTTCATGGTATGGAGAATGAAAATCCATATTCACACATACGGGATTTTTGAGGAGTATGCCGCGACTTTGGGAGGGTATAAGCGTATGGTTGCTCGGTGAGAAGCATTTCCGCGACACTCGGGACAAAGCCAAGATTTGAAACTGCCCAATTCACGAGAGTAGAAACGATTAGAAGTTGGGGCGGATCTTGGCTGGGGTGCGGAAGAATTCTTCAATGCCCGCAGACCAATGAGTTTGAAGAGACAGATTTACACTTACTCGGCCTTTGACAATGAGAAGTTTTATCGGTGTTGGGAAAGATTCATTGAGACCATCGATGCATGCCACGCCATGGTTTTGATACATGGATGCTAGTGAACCATTTTATGATGAGTATGTCTCCGGCCATGAAGCAAGCTTATTGAAACCATATGTGTGGAGGTAACTTTTGAGCAAAAACCGGGATGAGGCCATGGACTTTTGAACTATGTGGTAGAAACCTCAAAGGCATAGGATGAGAGCAGAATCAAGGGAAGCCGAAAGATCGAAAGCCTTCAAACCACGAGGGGGCATTTATGCACTTTCAGAGATACGAGATGGCAAATTGACCACTTTGACTCGAGAAGGTTGGAGGTGGAAATGAGAAGCCGGCCACGGCACAAGCGATAAATGAGTTACGCATCTCATCCACGACATTCATGATATCGGAACAAATAGTCATCTGGGAGCCTTGTCGAGCATGCCCATGTCTGAAATCAAAATAAATCACCCATTGATGCTCCATATGGCAACACCTATAACCCAATTGGAGAAATCATCAAACTTGTCATGGAAGCCAGAAACCCACACATGTCCCTCGGGAGCACGGCGGCAGTTTGGCTCCAGGTTCAACACACAACGGCTGACCTACTCGATATCTTCTCAGGTTGAGCGAGTGATCCACGAATTTAAGTAAAGTAGTAGGCACATTTGGCAGAAGGAAACGAGAAGGTGTTGAATGTTCGGACCCAACCCGAGAAAATTGAAGCGAGTGGAAGTTCGCTCGACATGGCTGGGCTGATATGCATTACATTCAAGATTATCGACCGGCGGCCGTGGGGGTTCGAGAAATAGGGAAGGTTCCATTCGATCCACAGTGACGGAGGGAGTGCGAAATAGGCACGACCAATGATCGAAATGTAAATTGATGAAGTTAAGAGGCGTGGTGACTTTAAGAGAAGTGGTAAGCGAGACTAGCGATTTGACTTTAGTCAAGTCGAGGTGCGATGGGCGTCCACCCGCAGAAGAGCGACCCGACAAGCGGAAGAAGTGAATATCGTGTACCCCTCCACCACGGGCTCTCTAGAAAAGAAAAGTTAAGTTAACGAGCAAATGCTAGAAGTTTTGCGGCAAGTGAAAGTTAATATTCCTCTCCTTGACATGATCAAACAAGTCCCCACCTACGCAAAGTTCTTGAAGGACCTATGCACGGTAAAAAGGAGTCTCAATGTAAACAAAAAGGCCTTTTGGCCAAACTGAGTCGCTATCATTGAGTCTGAACTCGAGTGAAATATAAAGACTCGAGGATGTCAGCCGATCTCGGGTCGATATTGGAGGCATCGGTGTGGAAACCTTTATTAGACTTAGGAGCTAGTGTAAATATACGCCATATTCATGCTACAAGCAATTAGGTTTGGGAGAAGCTAAACCCGCTGTCTGTGTCACTAGCCGATAGGTCTATTAAAATACCGAAAGGGACCATTGAGGATGTATTAATACAAGTGGACAAATTTTATTACCCATTGGATTTCATCGTACTTGACACAGAGCCGGTTGCAGTGGGAGCCAATCATGTGCCCATCATATTGGGAAGGCCATTCCTGGCTACTTCGAATGCCATAATAAATTGCCGGAATGGGGTTATGCAACTCACATTTGGGAATATGACCTTAGAACTCAATATTTTTCATTTGAGTAAAAGGCATATGCACTCGGAGGAAGATAGCGTGAAAAGTGCGTATAATAGATAGATTCTTGGAAAAACGGTAATAAGCGGCGGTGCGAGATGTATTAACCCGAGTTATCGAGTGCAGCAGAACGGGAACCTCGATGCATGAGCTTAGTACGAGTGCTGGAGGAAAAATAGAAATCCACACTCTATTAGCTGGTGGCGGGCAGACTTACTCAATGATTAGAGCACAGGCCTTCCATTAGAGTTAAAGTATGCATTTACGGAAGAAAATGAAGCGATGTCGATGCATTGATTTCATCCGCTGCTGACCAGCTACTTGCGAGAGCATAACTGCTGCACCTTCTCGAAAGGAACAAGCAAGCATTGAGGTGGAAAATTCGATTTAAAGGCATAAACTGACAATGCGCACCCGTCGCATTTACCAGAAGAGGTAAAGTACATTGGCGACCACGGAGGATTGAACCCCGCTCTAGTAGTTCACGTGAGGTCCCCAAATTGCTCGGCTAGGTATCATTTACCCGTTTACGCCCGACGCGGGTGAGCCCGACTCGGGTGGTGCACAGAAGTCGGGAGTGACAATATGTGAAAATGAAAAGGGTGAAGAATTGTCTACGGAGCTTCGCTCTAGGTTGGAGAGTGTGCATAGATTATAGGAGGCTTAATGAAGTAATGCGAAAAGATCACTTCCCGTTGCCGTTCATCGATCATCTCCTTGAAAGAGTTTATGGACACCCATTCTATTGCTTTTTGGATGGGTATTCAGGGTATTTCCAGATAGAGATTGCCCCAGAAGATCAGGAAAGACCTAGCTTTCACTTGTCCGTTTAGTGCGTATGCTTATAGGAGGATGCCCTTTTGGTCTTTGCTTGCTGACCATTTGAGAGATGTATGTAGCATGTTGATATGGTGGAGCGCATGTGGAAGTATATGGATGACATCACTTTGTATATGGAGCGATTTTGAAGAATAGGCTAATCTGGAGGCCCGTCTGGGAGGTGCGTGAGAGAACACGGTGCTCAGGGAGAAGTGCCATTTATGATTCCAACGAGGAATTATCTTGGGCCACATTATTTCGACGGGGGATAGAAGTTGATAAAGCAAAGATTGAACTTATTTCCAAGCTTAGTCCCACTTGAATGTGTGAACTTGATTAAGCCCGATTCCTTGAGGTCAAATGGAAGCCACATGAAGGTCGGTAAAGACTTCGAAGATTGCTAAGCCTCTGTCTGACTCTAGAAAGATGCAATTTGTTTGGGAGAAAGAATGCCGGGAGGGCTTTGAAGAAGCTGAGAAGTCCCATTGACTACTACTGATAGTACGAGCACTAGCGCGTTGCCTTTTGAAGTGATGTGTGATGCAAGTGATCTTGCTATCGGAGCAGTACTCGGCCAAAGAGAAGATGGGAAACCTCATGTAGTCTATTATGCAAGCAAAACCTTAAATGAAGCACAAAGGAATTACACTACTACAGAGAAGGAATTGTTGGCAGTGGTGTATGCTTTAGGCAATTTCGAGCATACTTGGTTGCTTGGTGCGATATAGTCATTTTACGGACCATTAAAACTGGAAATATCTCTTGACAGCGAAAATGCGAAAGCGAGAAGCTCATCGATGGGTTCTTACTTCGGGAGTTTAACTTGCAAATTAAAGACAAGAAGGGGGTAGAGAATGTAGTGGTAGATCATCTTTCAAGGTTAACAATAGCCCACGACACTCATAGCCCACCCATCAATGATGAATTTCCTGAAGAATCCCTGATGTAGCTAGAAAAAGCTCCCTGGTATGCTCACATAGCCAATTTCCTCGCCACAGGGGAAATCCCATCGGAGTGGAAAGAACAGGATAAAAAGTATTTCTTTGCGAAGATCCATTCTTTTTATTGGGAAGGGCACTTCTTATTCAAATCTTTGTGCGGATCGGATAATCGAGTGTGTGCTTGAGGGGAGGAGCGGCGGGGAATGCGAGCCCGCGCCATGAGAAAGAGCATGTGGTGGTCCTTTGGCTGAGACGTGATAGAAGGTGCTGCGGTCGGTTCTGGCCTCAGTTGTTTAAGGAAGAGCACACCCAGGATGGGGAGTGTGTAATAGGTGCCAAAGACTCGGAAGTTGTCTCGTAGATCATATGATGCCACAGACCCGATTTTAGTGGTTGAGCTATTTGATGTTTGGGGCATCGATTTCATGGGACCTTTCCCGCCTCTTGTAGTCATACATACATTTTGGTGGGAGTGGGTATGTGTCAGTGGGTTGAAGCAATCCCACAGCAAAACCAATGACCCGCAGTGGTACTCAAATTCTTGAAGCAAACATCTTTTCTAGGTTCGAGTGCAAGCCATCATTAGCGATGGAGGTTCACATTTCTGCAACAAGCCTTTTGAAAACCTCATGGCTAAATATGGTGTGAAACACAGAGTGGCCACCCCTTACCATCCTCAAACAAGTGGCCAAGTGGAACTTGCTAACAGAGAGATTAAGACCATTCTGATGAAGGTGGTAAACAGCAACGAAAAATTTGGTCATCAGCTGCTTGATTATTTGTGGAGCTACGGGACGACTTTCAAGACAATCCTTGGAATGTCCCTTATCGGTTGATTACATGGTAAAGCGTGTCACCATCAGAGTGGAGATCGAATAAGGCATGAGTGGGCAATCAAAAGGCGAACATGGTCTAAGTAAGGTGCAGTCAGAGTTACTCGATCTTTCAATAGGTTGGAAAAATCACGAGAATGATGCCTCTGCCAGATTCGAGAAGATTGCAAAGGAAAGATCGAAAAAATGGCATGACCCGGATGATAGCGGGAAGAATTTCAGGGGACGAGTCCTCTGTATGACTCCAAACTCCATCTATTTCGAGAGCGAGCTCGAGTCGCGATGGACGGGTCCGGTCTCATTGTTCGACGGGCATACCTTGATGGTTGATGGACTGCTGATCGAATGGTGATAGGGTGATCAAAGTCAATGGGTGGTGAAGCCACATGTTGTCTGACGGAGACTATCGGGAGAAATTCTCCACAATTGGACCCTCCCTTGAGTCTATAGTCCACACGTCTAAGGGTGGCTCTTTGTAGTTCAGCTGACCCACTTGTTCTCATTGTTCGAGTTCGATTAAATTTCCTTTGTTTTTTTGAAATTTGTGGTAGTAATCAGAGTTTGACATTTGATTTCCTTGTGTTAACAGTTGCAATGACACCAACAAATGGAAATGCCCCTTCTCCAGCCATCATGCTTGAGGTGATACATTCCAATCCATTAGTTTTTGCATTCCATGCTAAGCCAGTTGAAAGTAATTTTCATATTTTTGGAGTTCAGTTTCATTGGTTATACAGATCCTGCAACCACCAATTTCATTCTTCTTTAGTTTTTTTTTAAAAATACTTTTGTGTCTTTATTTGGTGTATCTACTTTTTCTTTTAATTGAACAATTGAATTGCCTTTAATTGGAGGGTGAAACCACATTAATTACCTTAATGTTAAAACGATTCGGGCATGATTGGATTTTTAGTCAATTGAGATGTTGGCTTATTTCAGCATGAACATTTCCCGCCAGGCTAATTCACACACGCACCCAGTTACCATTAAGTGTGAAATTATATACCTCTTTCTTGCAAAGCCTGGGCCTAGACATGTTGACAACCCGTAATAGGTTAGTATTACCCATATATGAAGCGCTACTGTCAGTTTCCTTCCAAAAGGAAAAGAAAAAGCAAAAAGAGAAAGAAGTTAAGAAAAAGAAAAATGAAAAGCCGTGACGTCATTTTGAAACCCGAATACGGTCAGAAGGGGTATACGGCGAAGCCTTCAAGCCCGATGCCCCAAACTTAGTTGGTCAGAGTCATCGACTCTAAGGTTCACAGATGGGTGGATGCGTAGAGTTTAGCTGCGTTGTAGGTGCTCAATCAAGGTCATTCCTAGTCCCGGGTGAAGCCCGCAGCCTGCGGGTCAAGTGATCCTTTCGGGCTTCGACGCCTCTAAACCCACTGGTCGGGAGTCACCTGTGGACTCCCCGCTACTGACTCGTGAAGTCGAAAGTTTTTAGCATCGCACCCTACAATGGGCAACAAAGAAATAAGTGTGTAGCTAATCCTATTTAGTTTGCTCAACGCTTTAAGGCCATGGAATTAGCCAGTCGGAGGAAATAATTTTTCAATTTATCGCTCAATCTAGTTACATTAGGAATCATATTAGGATTTTCGTGGAAATTCAAAGTTGATTTCCCTAGATCCGATGTTGGCTTAAAACTCATTTTATATGGTTTTTATTCCTCTATGCCTGCTTTTCTAACAAAGGTGTAAATTGTTCATTTTTAAAGGTACAAGGACCGTACACACTGGAACCATATATACTCTTTCGTAAAATCACGCATGCATCCCATTATTGCCTTAAGATCGCTTAAGGGACTAGCAACGTGTTTCCATTGGGGGGTGGATTAGTGCCCAAAAAGTGCTATTTTGAGCCCTATCCAAGATAGGTTTTGAGTGCTTTTTGCGCACTAATCATATAAATTAAGCCAATTGATGTGTGCGTGTCCACTTGGCCTAATCGATGCCATTTCGAGCTTGTTTTCGTGATTTTGCAAGTCTGCAACACTTCGCCCACCGTGTTTGGGCTCGATGACAAGATATGTATGTCGAATGCTATGAATCACTAAGTGTTTTCAACCATCAAAATAAAGGAATTTGAAGTGGATTTTCGCTGCGTTAGGGTGCAAAGGAGATGCAAATGAGCAAAATAAAGCGATCCCGTGATTTTCGCTATGATTGCTAAAATTTTACCGATCATAAAATTTCACATTCATAGCGAAAATTTCGCAATCCTAAATAAATTGAGAATTTTCGTTGCTTGAGAAATTTCGCTACTAGCGAAATTCATCGTGCCTAGCTAAATTTGCTTGCAATTTTGCTATTCACACTGCTTACCCAATGGCTCTGCTTAGCTAGAGAATTGCTGATAGTGAAATTTTCCAATTTCGCTATCTCTGTAGAATTTCGCTAGGCTAGCGAAATTTTCGCTATGCTAGCGAAATCCTCCTGCATAGCGAAATTCCTGCCCCTGTGATTTTTGTATACTTGATGCCAAACGACTACGTTTTGGTGTATTACCACCTCATTCCTTTGTAGTTTCAATATTTAGGCATTCTTTGTATTTTCACACTTTCGTGGACTATATAACTCCATAATTTTGTAACCCTAAGCAATTTTGCAAGAGCTTTTCATTTTTATAAAATCTCAAGTAGCCATTTTAGGTTTCATTTGCTCTCTTCTCTCTCCTCTTTCTTTCATTTTCTAAAGTTAATAAACACACCCCTTTGAGGATGACAACTCAAGGGATGCTTGGCTAAGCCTCATAGCGCCTTGAAGAGGAGGGTTGCTAGCTTGGTTTTTGGCTGCCGTATGTCCTCATGTTTTGAATGCTACAGTACGTGAGATTTATGGTCTCAACTTCCTAATTCAGTGGTTTAATGCCATTTAATGTCATCAGCTTTGGTCAATAATCTTCACATAAAGCTTAGTGGTACAAGGTATTAATTTATTGGTAGATGCACCGATATTCTTGGGATGGCCTTTACGAGCCAACGAAAATGAGGTTGAGTGTTAGGGTTTTAAACCGAATGGATCTGTGGAATGCATATTACCTGTGTCGACCAAATAGGAGTGGTTCTGTGGTTAGGCTTCATAGTTAAGCAAAGATCCTGCTATGGCTGACTATATGTTACTTGGGTTATAATGCGAGAGATATAACCCGAGGACACCCTCTATTAACCCCGTGTCAAGCTAGTGACCTAAACCTTTCGAGAGGCTACCATTTCACACTTCACTTTAAGCCACATAGCTTAGTCGTAAGAACAAACAAAACCTCACTGCTTTGAAACAAATCCACAAGTCCAAACAAAAGCTCAATATTTTCTGCAAATGATCGATGCAAATCATTCATAGGATGAAACACATCCCCGTACTCACCCAGATGCCTATGCCAAGCAGTAGTCGACTACTGCAAGAGGAGGAACTAAGGATACAAATATTGTTGATTCCGAATCACCCTACCGTGGCACGAATCAATATTCCCCTAAAATTTCAAACATAATTGAAAACTAGATAAACATTAATCGAAGCTCCATGATTCGCATCAGATCCATCACTCTGATTCTAAAATAAATAAAATAAAATAAAAATAAAAGAAATATATACAATGAGACTTAAGTCATTCCCCATAATGTTCAGTCTCTCGAAAAGTCAGACATTGTACCATCGCCTTTCTAATTTATCGTTACTGAACATGGCCCAAGTCGAGGCTTAATTTGTGGATTTTCATGCAGACCCAGTTGATGTCTCTATAGCAACAAAGTTTTTCTATGTCGTGACATTTTTGGTTCACTTCTATGTGTTCGTGTTTTCGCTTGTGGCTTGTCAGCAATATTTCGCCATTTGATCACCTTCCATCTTTTGTCAGTTTATCGCGAACAAAATTTCTATGTCGCGACATAACAGCCAGATCCACTTTGTTTTCCTCTATCAGAAGATTGTCGCAACATATCTTTTTAGCACTTTCGAGCTATTATTATACAAAGTTTTCGGTGACGTCAAGACATAAGATTGTTGAGTCCATCTGATAATTGTCGCGATAGAAGTTTCCATGTCGCGACATATTTTTCTTACCTTACACTATTATTCCGTATCAATTTATTATAATAATAAGCATTCTTATCAATGTAATAAAAGTTCAAACAACTTTCATATTGTCATTGTCGCGACACATTTTGTTATTGTCATGACATAGCTTCCATGCCTTGCAGTGTTAATCTTTGAATGGTCTATCATTACATAAAGACCCCTATTACAACATTAATTTTCCAACTCTTTGCTAGATTCTCGTTATGATCGAAGTTTTCTTATGTTGTGACAAACTTTTCTTTCATTTTCTTCTCATTGCCGATTGGGTGCTCGCAAGTGCACTAACCCTATATTAGATAGGTTTTGAAAGTGATCATTAATCATGTCATTTATCTCAATCAAGTGTTCATGCTCATCTTTAGTAACACTTATGCCAATTCGAGGGTGTTTTCGGTTGTTTTAGGACTTTTATACACATTCAACTTCAACTTCAATGCAATGATCGATCGCGAGGTCAGAATTTTACCAAACATCAACAAGCCCAAAATCAATGGAAACAAAGGCAAAGTGAAGAAATGAGATGCGCTTGAAGACATGACGAGAGGAATGCACCAAGAAAATGCAATTCTTTCAAGAACCTGCTATAACCACCAAGTAACCCTTGCGAAATTCAGAACAGCTCGTGCACTCAGCACGCATTAAGTAAATTCGCTTACCCACTCGCACCGTGCAATTGCGAAATTGCCATCGGGAAATTCTCACGGCCTAGCGAATTTCGCTTACAATGAAATTTAACTCCGTCAATTGGAGAACTCCTGCCAATTCTCGCTAACCCTGCCAATTCGCTAATTAGCGCAAATTCTCCCTCAGAGCGTAAATCAGCCTCGTCATGCTTTGTAATTAATGCAACGCTTTCAAACTTGGTGAATTACTCTCCTATCCTATAACTTGCCTAGTTATTAGGTTTTCGGTATTTTATACCTGAGATCCTATAAATACCCTCATGTTTTGTAATAAGAGAGGAGAGGAGGAGAGGAAGAAAGACAAGTTTTTGGTGATTTGTAAGTTTTCATTTACTGCTTTTGTAAATAAAGTTTGTTTTATTTTTAAGTTTTGCTTTATTTTCTTTCTCTCTCTCTTTCTCTCTTCTTTCTTTCACTCTTCTACTGCCAAGCACCTCGAAGATGACAATTCACAGATGTTACAAGCCTCCTTCAAGAGGAAGGCTAGCCTGGCAAGAGGGTTAAGCATGTTGTCCCCATGTACTAAAAGCTATGGGCAGTGTATTTATGGCCCTTATCTTTCAAAAAACTCACAGATAATGATAGATGTTATCATTCTCGCCAGATTTCCATGCTTTAGATCCAAAGGCTTAAGTGACGAGGTACTGCGGGGTTTCTTGTGAGGTCCTTATCATTTAAGTGAGGTAATATTCACATGTTAGTGGTTCTTCAAATTGTGGTTAAATAACATTTGTTTTTATCATTACTAATATCATGCTTAGTATTCAAAGGTTCTGGTGAGAGATGCACTGCGATTCTTGATGGTCTTATTAAATTTAGGTCGATACTCTTCATGCTTTAGTATCGTCGCGAAAGAGATGCACCAGGATTCTTTAGATTTTACGAGCCTCTAAAACGATAGTTAATGTTAGGTTTTAAACAAAAAGGGGCTATAACTACATCCTCAACATCACATAGGAGGATAAAACCCGAGGACATGTAAGGTTTCATCTAGCTTACAAGTTAGTGACTCAAATCTTCTTCAAAGTAAATTCCCTTCATTGTTAATTTCCGCTTTAACTTCGGGCTTTACAATTTCGTTTTCAAACCATTCTGCTTGAATGAATTCCAAAGAGTCCAAATAGAAAGCCTTACCAGCCTCTAATGCAAACCATTTTATGAAGAAACCCATCCTGTTCACCTTAGATTCACTATATCGGCAGAATGACTACCAGCTTGTGAGCTTAGGTATGGTACCATTGTTGATTTTAGTTCTAGCTTCATCGTGGCACGACCAAATGGCGCCGTTGCTTCGGATGGTGCCTCGACTACTAATGGTAAGTTGAAGAGTACTTGTGATCCACATCACAAGTGAAGGTAACCGCTTACCTCAGATATCACAGAAGAATCGCGCTTAAGATTCGACAAGTAACCGTGACCGATTCGGGCTTTTCAGTTTTTTTTCATTCGCCATTTACTTCTTTTTGTTGGGGATTAGTTTTAATTTTTTTTTAAAGACTCTTTTGTTGGTTCTAATTGTTGTCTCTACACTGTGTACTAATCCTGCATGCAATGTTTGGACAGACACTTCAGTAAAGCCGAATAGATTAGTACACAACCCTAATCTGCCAGGAGGTTAGTGCACAAACTGATACCAAGGATCCCATACACCGAGAACAACAGAGTCAACCAGGAACCCCTATGAATCCAAATGCATATAGGAACCATCGTGGATCACATCCACCCTCCTAGAGTTAAGGCCCATCTCGTATCATTCCTCCCACGATGATGTAGCAAACAGGCCATATTTCAAAATTCCTACTTCCCACATACCATGGTATGGAGAATGAAAATCCACACACACATTCAGGATTTTTACAGGAGGAAGGCACCACCTGGCTGAAGGCATGATGATATGTGGATTCTGTTTTGTAAACTAAAGGCATTTCCATACTTTGGACCCTCAAGGACAAGGCTGAGATATATTGAACCCTACTGAGGCCTAGAACCATAAGAATTACCAAGCCGCAAGCAGTTCCCAAGAAGTTTTTAGTGCCTATAAGACACAAACAATTTGAAAAGACAAATTTATACCTTGCAGCTCATGAAGTAGAAGTTTTACCAAGTATTTGAGAGGCTTTACGTGAAACCAAGAATGCATGTCCACACCATGGGTTTGACACCCGATGCTAGTAAACCATTTCTATGATGGGATGTCCCCACCTATGAACAACTTCTCTCAGAAAAACAATGTGTGGGGGCAACTTTTTAAGTAAACACTCGACGAGGCTATAGGACTTTTGACTTATATACCGAACCTCAAAGGTATGGGATGAACCTCGTCTGCTGGAGTGATGAAGGACCATGTACTCAAGTTACTGGGGAGACCATTCATACAATTTTTGGCACACACTGATGAGAAAATTAATCATTTCTTTACTCTGAGATCGATGAGATGAATGAAAAATCAACATAATATTTACTCGCAAGTGAGTTGTCACCATCCCAACCCTCTCCGGGCTACAAACCACGCATCACATGGTCACCATGGGAAAACTACTGTCAAGAGAATGTCCAAATTTTGGAATCAAGGTAGACCACCAATGAATGTCGCATCGGCAATTCCTATATTCAAAATCTGAAAACCTACTCTAATCTACCAGGAAAGCCAAAACTATCTCCCTATATACCTCCAATAGATCAGCAGCAGTTAGTCCCCACTTCCCAACAGCAACAACCACTACCCTTATCCCCTGTCGAACAGGCAATTCTAAATCTAAGTAAGATGGTAAGCACAATGGCAGAAGAACATATAAAATTGAATGTCCAAACTAATCAAAGACAAGGGTGATAAAGTTCACTTAATGTGAAAATCCATCCAATATGCAAGCCAAATTTCAAATTGTCCAATCAAGAATTGCGAAGTTCGTAAAGAAAAGGACCTTTCCGTGGACAGCAATAATGTATCATCGGTGAATAAAATAGGTTTAGTGGAGGACACAAACTACTAGAACTGATGAAGTAGCGCGCTAGACCTTGAGAAGTGGTAGGAGCTGAAGATGCCAGCACAGAGTTAGTTAAGTCACCCAAAGAGGTCGAACCACTTCAAGAAGAACAAATGCCACCGTCAAGGAAGAAGTAAAGAGCCAAATACCCCCTCCATTTCCGCAAGCTCTACGAAAGAAAAAGAATCATGTTAACCAAACAGAAATGTTGGAAGTTTTGCGGCAAGTTAAGGTAAATATCCCTCTCCTTGACATGATCAAGCAGGTCCCTACCTATGCAAAGTTTTTGAAGGACTTGTACGTAAAAGGAGTCTGAATGTGAATAAAAAGGCCTTTTTAACTGAGCAAGTTAGTGCTATTATTGGGAACAAGACCTACTGAAGTATAAGGACCTGTGGATGCCCTACAATCTCATGAATATTGAGGCACCAAGTAGGAGAAAGCTCCTATTAGACCTCGGGAGAGCCAGTGTGAACTCAAGTACATTCTCGTGTACAAACGATTGGGGTTAGGAGAATTGAAACCCACTTTCATCACACTTTCGTCGCCGACAGTCTATTAAAATACCAAAAGGAACCATTGAAGATGTTCTTATAGCTGGGTGGACAAATTTTATTATCCAAGATTTGTCGTGCTTGATACGTAACCAAATAAGTAGACCTAATCATGTGCCAATCATTTTTGGAAGACCATTTGCTACTTCAAATGCAATTATAAATTGCCGAAATGGAGTCATCCAACTCACATTTGGAAATATGACCTTAGAGCTCAATATTTTCATTCTGGGTAAAAGGCATATGCATTTAGAAGGGGATGACTTCGAAGAAGTCTGTATTTTAGATGCCGTCTCGAAGAACAAAGCAACCAAATGCTAGAAGTGCAAGATATATTAACTTCAGAGTTATCCGAATACCTTGAAAAACAACATGAACCACAGGAAGTGAGTTTCATACAGGGATATTGGAGAAGGAGGACAGAAATCTTACCTCTACTGACTAGTAATGAACCTAAGGAACCTCAAAAGATAGAACTCAAACCCTCCCATCTGAGTTGAAGCATGCATTTTGGAAGCAAATGAGCGTTGTCCAAGGGTAATTTCTTCATTATCGACCAATTTACGTAGAATATAATCTCCGACCTTCAAAAAGAACAAACAAGCATTGGGATGGAAAATCTCTGATCTGAAAGGCATTAATCCATCCATTTGTACCCATCACATTTACTTGGAGAAGGAGTCTAAAGTTGTTCGGCAACCCCAAAGGAGGTTGAATCCCCATCTTCAGGAAGTAGTTCGTATTGAGGTCCTAAAATTTTGCCCAAGCTGAATCATTATCCCATTTCTGATAGCACTTGCTAGCCTAACCTGTGGTGCCTAAGAAATCGTGGGTAACAACCGTGAAGAACGAAGGGTGAAGAATTGTCTACCCGACAACAACAAATTGAGTATGTATAGATTATGAGGCTCAATGAGGTGACCTCGAAAAGACCACTTCCCATTACCCTTCATTGATCAAGTCCTGGAAAGAGTTTCTGGGCACCCATATTATTGTTTTTGATGTACTCAGATACTCCTGCATTGAAATTGCCCTGCAGGATCAGAAACCACCTTCACTTGTCCATTCGTACCTATGCTTATGAGGACGTTGCTTTGCAATGCCCCAAACACTTTTCAGGAGATGTATGTCAACGATGTTCAATGACATGGTAGAGCCGAGTAATGGAGGTGTGCCATGGATGATATCACGCATATGGGGGCGATGAAGAATGTTTAACCAATTTGGAAGCCATCCTCGTAGGTGCATGTAGAAGAACAAAGACCTGGGAGAAGTGCCATTTCATGGTAAACCAAGGAATTGTAATCAAGTAATATATCTAGTAAGGGAATTGAAGTCGATAAAGCTAAAATCGACATTATTTCCAAATTGCCGCCTCCGACAAATGTGAAACAATTGCATACCTTGTCATGCAGTTTTTAACGGCGGTTTATTAAAGACTTTGCAAAGATTGCTAAACCCCTGTATAAGCTTCTTGCAAAGATGCTAAATTCATTTGGGAGGAAGATTGCCAAAAGAGTTTGAAGAACTGAATTTCACTTGACCACTCCGCCTAATAGTTCAAGCACCTAATAATTGGAAGTTACCGCTATAATGTGTGATGCAAGTGATCTTCATTGCCTGAGTCAGACTCTAACAAGAGAAAAGGAAACCTCATGTGGTATACTATGCCAGCAAAACTTTGAATGAAGCACAGAGAAATTATACCACTACTGAGAAAGAACTACTGGCAGTGGTATATGCTTTAGACAAATTTCGGGCATACTTGGTAGGAGCTGACATAGTCATTTTTACAGATCATTCTGCTCTTAAATATCTCTTAACCAAACAAAACGCAAAGGCAAGACTCATCCGATGGGTTCTACTACTTCAGGAGTTTAACTTGCAATTCAAGGACAAGAAAGGGGTAGAAAATGTGGTGGCAGACCATCTGTCAAGATTAACACTAGCTCATGATACTCATAGTGCACCCATAAATGATGAATTCCCTGAAGAATCGTTGATGCAGTTAGAGAAAGCTCCCTGGTATGCTCATATTGCCAATTTTCTCACCACAGGAGAAATCCCAATTGAATGGAAAGGACAGGATAAGAAATACTTCTTTGCTAAAATCCATTCCTATTACTGGGAAGAACCCTTCCTATTCAAGTACTGTGCATCAACCATCGTGAAATGTACCTAAGGAGGAGTGAAGAAGGAATTTTAACCCACCGCCATGAGAGTGCTTGTAGGACATTTCGCTTCCCAAAAGACAAGCAATGAAGGTGTTAAGGCCAGTTTCTATTGGCCTTCGTTATTCATAGAAGCATACCAATGTGCTTGTATGTGACAAAGATGCCAACGACTAGGAAAATTGTCTCATTGCCATATGGCTGCCATTAAACCCAATTATAGTAATCGAATCTATTCGATGTATGGGGTATAGATTTCATGGACCTTTCCTACGTCATATGGACATACGCATTTTGTGGGAGGGACTATGTCTCTAAATGGGTTGAGGCAATTCCCTGCAAGACCAATGACCATAGGGTGGTATTCAAATTCTTGAAAGGCAATATATTTTCCAGATTTGGGGTTCCAAAAGCCATAATTAGCGATGGAGGTTCACATTTCTGTAATAAATCATTTGAAAACCTCATGGCTAAATATGGTGTGAAACACAAAAGTAGCTACCCCATCCCCAAACAAGTGTGGAACTTGCCAACGTGGAAATTAAGACCATCCCGAAGGAAAGTAGTCAATACCACCAGAAAGATCGGGTCCATCAAACTTCGATTCGCATGCCTATAGAACAACTTTCAAGACAATCCTGGGTATGTCCCCGTATAGGTTGGTCTATGGAAAGGCATGTCACCTTCCAGTAGAAATTGAGTACAAAGCATGGTGGGCAATCAAGAAACTCAACATGGACCCTGCAATGGAGAAGAGATTTCTCGACCTTAATGAATTGGAAGAAATAAGGAATAATGCCTACTTGAACACCAAGATTTCAAAAGAAAGATCAAAGAAATGGCATGACCAAATGATAATGGGGAAGAGTTTCAAGGAAGGAGATCAAGTTCTCTTGTATGACTCCAAACTCCATCTGTTTCCAGGCAAGCTCAAGTCCAGATGGACATGTCCATTCATTGTTCAAAGAAGCATACTAAATGGTTGGGCTGACTTACGTGATCCAAGTACGACGTGGATATTCAAAGTCAATGGGCAGAGAGTAAACCATATGTGGTACAACAGATCATCAAGGAAAAAATTCTCCTGATGGACCCCCCTTGAGTTCTATTTTGTGTAAATTTTAGGGTGGCTACTGCTCGATCTAAGTAGTCACTGTTTCCATTTTGTTAATTGTTTAAACTGTCATTTGCTTAATATCTTTAGAGCATGTACCGGGTAATTGCTTTTTTTTTGCGGAACAGCTAATGCTGGTATTAGCAGATAAGGGATGACCAACTTTTTGCCATCACATTGTCTTGTACAAGTAACTATACCCATCTTCATCTGGTGTGATTTTTTATGTTTTGTGTCCCCTATGTACAAGTATGTGTTTTTCTTTCAAACTACATAATTAAATTGCTTCAAATTGAACAATAGAATTGCTTCAAATTGAACAATTGAATTGCTTTAAGCCGGGATGATTGAATTCATCATTTTGTCACTTCTTATGCTAGAACAAATCTCCATGCTTGAAACAATTTGTATTCGCCACTGCTCCAAAGATGTCTAACTTGGAAATTTTTATGCTATGTCACACACTGCACTCTATATTGCTTCAATAGGTTGTAAATTTGTATGCCTTCTTCCACTTTGCAAAACCGGCCTTAGGTATGTTGGCAACCTAGGATAGGTTTGAGTTACCAACAATTGAAGACCAATGTTGTCTTCCAAAAAGGAAAAGAAAAGAAAAAGAAAAGAAAAAGCAAGAAGAAAAAGAAAAAGAAAAGAAGAAAAAGAAAAATAAAGTCGTGAATTTTTGCTTTGAAACCCGAGCACGGTCCGAGGGGTGTATGGCGAAAGCCTTTGAAACCCGATGCCCTAAGCCTTAATTGGCTTGGAGCCACTGATGAAGTGTCTGCTATAATGGTGGATAGTGAAGTTTAATGACTCTCAGGTACTTAATTTTCAAGTCATTCTGAGTCCTGGTGAAGCCTTTAGGAGTTAGTGGTCATTGATCCTTTGGCTTGATGCCCAAACCTTAATTGGCTGGGAGTCATCGGTGGACCGTTACACCCGACTCTGGTGAAGCTCTGATTTAAGCATTGCACCCTACGATGTGTATGGAATAAAGAAAGCAAAGTGTAACTAGCCCCATTCCAGTTGTTCAACAACTTAAGGCCATGTCGCTGCTAGGTTGGGGGAAACAAATTTTGCGTTTATTGGTTTAATTCGTTACAAAAAGAACCATTAGATTCTAGGTGGAAATCCGCTGAAAATCATGGAAACAAGGTTCTAAAAAAATTGTTCTTATGGATTTTATTCTCAGATATAGGTTTTCAAATGTTGATTTCAATTGTTCAATTTAAGTAATGTAGTTTGTATATAAGTACAATAACCTGCAACACAACCTTTTGAAAATCACCATGCATTCAATTTCTTATTTTGCATCGCTAAGGACTAGCAACGCCGGTCGGGGGTGTGATTAAAGGCCAAAAGTGCAATTAACCCTATATTAGATGGGCTTTGAGTGCTTTTGATCATTAATCATGTCATTTATCCCACCATGTTCATGTCATCTTAGTAACACTTATGCCAATTCGAGGGTGTTTTTGGTTGTTTCAGACTTTATACACATTTGAACTTCAACTTCAATGCAAATGATCGATCACAGGTCGAATTTTAGTCTCAAACTACTCACAGCCCAAAATCAATGGAAAAACAAAGGCAAAGTGGAAGAAAAATGAGATGCGCTTGAAGACATGACGAGAGGAATGCACGCAAATTGCAATTTCGCAACCTCGTTGGCAACCACTCAACCCTCGCGAAATTCGCAACAAATCGCACCAGCACGCATTGGTGAAATCTCGCTAGCTCCACCAAGACTGCAATACAAATTCGCTTCTCACCTAAAAATTTCGCTAGCTTAGCGAAATTTCGCTTAGCTAGCGAAATTAACCTGCTAAATTCAGAATCCTGCCACCTCTCGCTAACTCAAATTCGCTAATTAGCTAAATTCTCCCCGTAGCCGAAATTCCGCAGCCTCAGCCATGCTTTGTAATTAATGCAACCGCCTTCAAACTTGGTGAATTACTCTCCTATCCTATAACTTAGCTTAGTTATTAGGGTTTTTGGTATTTTTATACCTTGAGGAGTCCTATAAATACCCCTCATGTTTTGTAATAAGAGAGGAGAGGAGGAGAGGAAGAAAGACAAGTTTCGTGATTCAGAAGTTTTCATTTATCGCTTTTGTAAATAAAGTTTGTTTTATTCTTAAGTTTTATTTTTATTTTCTCTTCTCTCTTTCTTTCTCTCTTTCTTCTTTCACTTTCCTGGCCACACCTCTTGAAGATGACAATTCAAGAGATGTTGCAAGCCTCCTTCCTTTGAAGAGGCTAGCTTAGCTGTAGGGTTAAGCATGTTGTCCTCATGTACTAAAAAGTTACGTAGTGTATTTATGGCCCTTATCTTCAAAACTCGCTGCATAACATAGGATGTTATTGTCCCAGCCAATACTCCATGCTTTAGATCCAGCTAAGCTAGTGACGAGGTACTGCGGGTTCTTTAGGATGGTCCTTACTTGCCTATGAGGTAATATTCACATGTTGGGTTCTTCTAAATTAGGTTAAATAACATTTGCTTTTATTGTTTGGCCAATACTCTCCATGTTTTAGGTTCAAGGTTCGTGAGATGCACCGTGATTCTTAGGATGGTCTTTACTAGCCTAGGGTCGATACTCTTCATGCTTAGGTTCAAGTGTTCTGGGGCGAGAGATGTAATCATGGATTCTTAGGATCTTTACAGCCTCTAAAATGATAAAAGAATGTTAGGTTTTAAACAAAAGGCCATATATATCCCGTGTTGACTCACATAGGAGGATAAAACCCGAGGACATGTGTTTGCCCTAGCTTGCTGCTAGTGACCCAAATCTTCAAAGTAAATTTCTTCATTGTTAATTTCCAGTTTTTAACTTTCAGTTTTTACAATTTCCTGTTTTTCAAACCATTCCCCTGTTTTTGAATGAATTCCAAAGAGTCCAAATAGAAAGCCTTACCTTCATGCCCTAATGCAAACCATTTTTATGAAGAAAACCCATCCCCGTGTTCGACCCTAGACCACTATATTGCAGTAGCTTGACTACGGCAGTTGTAGGAGCTTAGGTATATAAATATTGTTGATTTTAGCTCAGCCTACTGTGGCACGAATCAATTGTGTCGCGACAAACAATTTCTATGTCACGACACTGTCCCAGTGAACATTAAGTGCTTCCTCTCTTCTTTTATCGCGACAGAGATTAAAATATCTTAACAACGTTTTTCTGCCAGAGTGATCATATGTGACAATCTTTTTGTTCTTTGTCTTTTGTTTTGTCGTGACAATGATTTCTATGTCATGACATAGTTCCACTGCTTCCTTATGAGCTCTTCTCATGTTGTGTCGTAACAGAGCATGTAACACCCCAAAAATACCCTAGAATTTTTGTAATAATTTTATTATATATTCTGGGGGTAGGAATTGAGCCAAACTTTGGGTTTTTCTCGGAAAACTGATAAATTGTGAAATGTTAAATGAATATGTGAGCATATGATTAAATATTCTATGCTAAAATGAGAAATTGATTGAACCCGGAAATAAACCCAAGTGTAAAAAGGGCAAATTTGGAATTGGTAAAATGAGGACCTAATGGTCAAAAATAGAATAAGCTTAAATGCTAAGGTAATGTAAATGTCTAAGTGAAATTATGAGAAATGAATTAGCAAAGTGGAATAATAGGAGACTTAAATAAAAAATGGGTTAAGATCCAAAAGAGGAAAGAGCCAAACATGGCCTTAGGAGAAAATGAACTTAAAGACCAAAAAGTGGTCTAAGGGCTCATTTGAGCAAAAACGTGTTAGAAAGCTTGAGAGAGGAAAAGCTAGGGTTTTGTGTGAAGATCAAGAGATTGGTGTGAGGCTTGCTCTTTGATGCAAGATCTTGCAAGGAGGAAGGAAGAAGAAAGCTAGGGCTTCAAAGGATAAGATATTTCAAGGTATGACACAAACCCTAGATTTCTTTAAATGATGTTGGGTTAAAAAAAACACTAATCCATCCATGGGTTTTGCTCATGGTTGGTCTAGGATGATATTTAGAGTGTTTATTTTATGTTTGGTTTAATTTTTGATTTGGGGAAAAAAGCCCTAACTTGGGGAAATAGGGTTTTGATTGGTTCTAACCCAATTAAGGAGTTGTTTGAGTTGGATTCCATGGTGGGGTATTATACACATGAGTTTAGAGGGAGAAATTTTGAGTTTTGTGGGTGAGAAATGGCAAAATCTTCCATCGTTAAAGTGTATCTACGAGTGGTACCAAAAGACAAAAGTTAGGTACCGGTACCCATTGGATAGAGGCAAAGTGGTACCAGTACCAAAAGTTGGTGGGACCTGTACCCATTCACAAGTAAAGGGCTGGTACCGATACCGATCAAAGTGGTACCGATAATTCGAGATTCCAAAGAACCCCGTTTTTGTAAATTTCTTGCAACAAGCAGCCCCCAGATTCAGACATCGATTGTTTGGGCGAATCTCTAATAAAGGTTTAATGGGGGTTCATAGCAGCATACGAGCGAAAAAACGCATTGCACTCACCGCTAAGGCGAATCAATATTCGTTTAGTATGATTATTTGTTTAACCACTAAGAGTGGAGAATTTGTATTTGACTAGGTACGGGTGAAGACGACAACCTGACCTAGGACTGGTTTCAAAAGAGACTAGGGATCGATAATTTGGTTTGTTCACTGAACCTCTATGCTTACCTCAAGTGTTTTGGTAGTTTACCAAATAAATCTGAAATGATTGCATGGAATATGCATATCTCTGAAATGCTATTATGAAAGTGCATATGCATTTGAAAATGTGATATTTGAAATGTTGACAATTAATTGCATGTGAGTGATTAATTGAATTATAAACGAATTGGTCAATTCTTGACATCTTGAATTGAATCGATATACAAAACGACCAACATGGTGGGATGCACCAAGCGACATCCATCATGAAGGCAAACCGAAATTGTTCAATGTCCCACATAGTGGGATGCACCAATCGGCATCCGTCATGATGGTGTATGGCATTGTTAAATGTCCCACATGGTTGGATGCACCAATCGGCATCCATCATGATGGTGTATGGAATTTTTAAATGACCCCTTAGCAGGATGGACCAATCGACATCCGTCATGATGGTGAACCGAAATTGTTAAGTGTGTAATCACATCACTAAACGACAACAAGGATGGGATTCACCAAGCTAAATCCGTCATGAATGTAAATGGTATAGTCAAAGTGATATAGCAAACTTTGATAAGTGAAACAAAAATGGGATTTGTAAACTAAACACATCTTTAAGAGTGTATGCTCAATCTCATGAATCGACTTGGTTTAATGATTTGCTGTATATGAAAAGGCATATTTAAGGTGATCAATGAACCAAATTGATAGTATGTGAAAATGAATAAGCATGAGTATTGTTTTACATTGATCATGAATGAAGTAAAAAGTATGGTTTAATATAAAAGCATGTCTTATATTAAATTGAATTCGAGAATAGAGAACACTATAGAACCACTAAGCATGAAAATGATTAGAGTGTAGTTTTTAACTATGCGCAGGTAACGAGTGAACAGGAAAGAAGGCCAAGAACAAGAAGCGTAAAGTCATAGAGAAAGTTGTAGCGTATAAGTATATACTCCGTCATATGTATACTATTCTTTTGAATTTGTGACATTTTGTGAACAAAAGAGTTAAACTCAGAAACTTTGTTTTGTACTCCTTTTTGAAGGGGCATAGAATGTCTTTAATGTAAATGTGTTTGTATAATGTAAATTTTTATGGGCCTATCGTTTGCAACCGTTTCCGCAATATTTAAAAAGGCTTTGTGCCTATTGTAAATGAAATGCTTCCGCGTAATTGAAAACTCTAAAATGAAATGACATAAATAAAATGTTTTTGCTAAGATAAATGAAAACGGTAGGAGTAAACTAGGCTCTAGTTCGAATCCGCTATTCGGGTCGGGCCGGGGATTCGAGTCGCGACACTTTTGAAAAAAAAAACGGGTTTTACATTTAGTAGTATAAGAGCATCCCAGATCCGGTTCGGACCTGCCAATCGAGTCGAACCGAAAAGGGGTGCTACATAGCATTTGAATATCGCGACAATACTTCTACCTTAGTCTTTCATTGTGTCACAACCTAAATTTGGAATGACACGACATACTCTTCCTATATTCTTCACTAATTATGTTGCGACACAACTATGAAATATCGCGACATTCTTTCAACTGTTCTTTTTGAATACTCTGCTTTCTCTTTGTCACGACACAGTTTTTTCTTATTGCGACAAACTTCTGCATGTTACCTTGGGGTTTTGTCGCAACAATGCTGTAATTATGTCGCGACATAACTGCATTTTCCTGCTTTAGTCATTTTCTACTGCTTTTTTCATTCTTTTTGCTTCTTTTGCATTAAAATCCTGCAAAGCATAAGTTTGGGCGAAGATTCCATAATTTATCATTAAATTAGACCTTAAATCCTTAAATATGCATGAAAAATGGGCTTAAAAATTGGATGAGTTTTAGACTCATTAGAAGCATTGATGAAAAAGGAAATATGTATGTGTTGGGTAAACACAAAGCCAAAAATGACCTACTTAACCACACCTTGACCTAAGCCATCCATTACAATCTATTGAAGACCTATTTGATCCTAAGAGTTGTGAATTGCCTACATTAGTGGAGAATGTTATTCCTAACAAGCCTATGGAGTATCACACTCATAAGTCATGGTATCACCATGTGAGTGAGAGATCTCCATTCAATTCTAGTTCAACTAATTCCATCTAAATTGCAATTGATCATACGACTAGTATATTCTCACACACACACCTTTCAAAGAACTTGCTTAGTCCGCTTAACTCTCGGGTCAATCTATTAAATGGAAAGACACTATCTCAAAGCTTTCTTTGTGTTATTTGAAGGTGAGATCCCTGAGGCAAATTATCACTCAATGCCTTCTTATTAAGCTCAACATGTTTTGTTTTGTTTTGAATAAGGAAAATGAGTTGTTTCTTTGCTTAGGAACAAGCAAAATGCTAACTTTGGGGGAATTGGTTAGGTGTGAATTATATTAGCATTTAAGCATGAATTCCTTGAATATATAGATCTTTTGATGCTAAATTCACACCCTAATCACTCAATTCTATACTAATCCCCCTCTTGGCCTTTTTTTTGCAGATAAGAATGAAAAGGCAAGCAAAATGAGCAAGTTTGGAAGAATTCTGGAGCACAATTGTTGTAACAGGCCCCATGTCGTGACATGGGCACTCATGTTGCGACATTAGGCCATCGACTGCTTGAGACTAAAGTTTGGCCATGTCGCGACATGAGCAAACTTATGGAGCCACTAAATATGCATGTTCGACCATGTCACTACACAACCATCCTATTGAAGACACTACTGAACAAGTTTCGACCATGTCGTGTCATAGCAACGTCAGGAAACCCAGTTTATTGCTGTTTTTGACCTATTTTCCAAGGATGATATATTCTTCATTTGTAATAATGATTATGGTTGGAACTTTGAGGCAAAGAACACCCTATTCTAGGGTTTCTTACCTCTCATTCTTAGAATAGCATAGGATTACAATTTTGAGTATTTTTTCTTTGGATTTGAAGAATCAACCAGCTAGAGGATCTCTTGTAGTTGGAATCGATGTTTATAGAGCTCCTCATCATATATTTCATTTTGTATCTCTAACTTTGACTCCTCTTCCCATCTCTTTCTTGATTATTGTTGAAATATATATGATTTTGATATATAATGAGTAGCTAAACTATTCTCTAGGTTGATTGTTAAGATTGATGTTTGATTTATATCATTTTTAGAATGGTTTTGTGAATGTGTTTATGTTGATGTTGGTTGGTGTAAACTTGGATTATTGAGATTTCTTGCAATTAATTTGTATTAAGAAATGTGTGTGAGACTCGGTTTATGAGAGATTCACTTACAGATGCTAAAGTGATAGTTTGAAATCATCCCTTTAGCCATAACTATTTCATGTGAAGGTGTTTTAATTGAAGATATCACCTTAACCTAATCAAAGAAATTGAGGGAACTAGAAATGTCTTGTACTGAATAGATTTCATTAGGGTAAGACACCAATTCAGAATTATGTGAGGACCATAAGGACCTAATGATGACCGATTCGAGCATAGTTTGCATAGTCTTATTATAAAGACTTTGTGGAGACCAATACAAGAAAGATCTACCTTAGAAAAGTACCACATTCAATGACCTAAAACGACCTAGCGATGAATAGGAAGTTGGTGTGCAAAATTGAGGGGAGACACAAGAGTGTAAACCTCATACCTTGTTCCTTGAACTGACATAAGTACATGTTCACATAACTCGTGCTTAATACATATAAATCAAGATACATCAATTGAGACAATCAACCCTAGTATCTTTCACGCTTGAGTTCATTCTTCGATTTTGATTCATTCCTTACAATTAGCCATTAATTTTTCCCTTATTTTACTTTGCTTTGTTTTTAAAATTTTTGTTTTGAAAATCTTTCTCCAAATCACTCATTTGTTCAAATAGTGAAACGATCAAGTAGTCGGGGTACTCATTCCCATTCAAAACCTCTCTCCTCATGGGATCAATACCTGGTTTTTAATTAGAAAGTTGCTTTATTACTTGTGACTCATGCGCTTGCATTATTTTGGAAAATTGTTTTTATTATATAAGACGCAAACCACCTAACACCTAATCCAGCTTTTCAAAAACAATTTGATAAAGGATACCCCATGGAACCTGGTTTGAATATTCCCAAAACACTCTTTTCTTCTCCAAATCATTAATGCCCTAAATCAAATTTGAAAACCATAAAAACCCTTCTTCTCTTTTAATCGTTTCTCTCCATAAAAGAAAAACCCTAAGCTTGAGACAAGAAGAGGAAGGGCTATCATCCGAACTTTCAAGATTCTTGCAAGGGGTCAACGAAAGATCCCTCTCTAAAGATCGACGATCCTTTTTTCATCCCTCTCAGAAGATCAACGTGAGAGGAACATCCCTTTTTCATTCTCTGAAGCTGATATGTATGTAAAGTCATCTTCCCCTCTATTGAAACCTTTTTCATTCTAGAAATTTATGTTTTTTGTTAGAAAAGAATTTTTCTACAAAAGCATTTTGTTGGAAAACTGATGTTTCATTTTGTTATATCCTTTGTTAATTTATGATGCTACTAATGATAGGACCCGACCCGGATACCCTTCCAGGATTCCCCGGTGGTCCCGCCTAATGAAGTCCCACTGTACAATCCCCAGGGAATATCCAAAGGAACCCCATTTTAAGAAAGAAAGTAAACACATGCATTAATATAATACCTCAAATATATAAAAAGATTCACAACAGCTCAAATCCACAACCGACCTATCTTACTGTAGGTCATAACCACAAACACACATAATAAAGTCTCATATGAGTTCAATACTAAGATCAGAGCATTCTAAGGGTGTTTGAGAATTTAGGTGTACAAATGAAAAAAAAATAAGTCCAATAAAATAAGGACAGATAGATAAGATATAGTACTGCAACTGTCGCAGAAGAGTGATGTAGAAGCTGGCGCGAGGTAGGTCTCTACGGACTGCCTGGACTTAGAGAACGGATTTAAAACAATAACAAGTGAGATAATAAATCTCAGTGAGTGGCATAATTTATAAGGAAAATAAGGTTTTTATTTTTGAACATTTCTTCTCTCTAGACCTCACGTCCACTCTTTTTGCAAGGTTCCCCGTTTAAAATCATTTCACAAAACCCAAACTTATACCCAAGTCAACAATATGAAATTCATGCTCAAAATTTAACCGAAATTATTATTAAGAAAATTATCACTTGTATTTATTCACAACATAAAAAATTTAGCATAAAATATATCAACATCATGTCGTAAGAAAAATCATGAAATACAATAACCATAAATATTGAAATGGTTATAGCTTACTCGTGACCAACAATGTACCGTGATTTCATATTCTATCATAAACCGTGGGATACCCCACCTCACGACCCTCAAAATTGAAAGGTGTCGTGGTAATAATAATAATAATAAACCGTCAGGTAAGCCCGACCTCACGGCCATGGAAATAATATGTAACCGTTGGATGAAACCAACCTCACGACACCGTGGCAAACCCTTTGTAAACCGTCGGGTAAACCCGACCTCACGGCCGTGAAAATAATATATAACCGTTGGATGAAACCAACCTCACAACACCATGGCAAACCCAGTGCACTGTAATATAAATACTGAATCAAACCTCTGGTACTATTTGGTACATCAACTTATAACAAATCCAACACAAGATCCTTACTCATCTACCTTTCCAATGATATCAGATATAATCATTTCACAAAATCTCAAAATCCATTTCTTAAATCAATAATTTTAAAGTGGTTTAAAACCTCAAATCCATGTACCAAAATGTTTAAATAATTACTAAATTTATCCATGAACTCAGTAAAATTTCCAAATATTTAAAATGTTGACAAAATTCACATGAAATGATAACTTGTTTATATAAAAATAGATAAATATATTTATGCATAACCAACCATTCAATCAAATAATATATATAAAAAATAATTTACCACCATTTTATATCATAATAATACCCCAAAGAATTTAAAGCATTTAAAGCATATAAACCACTCACTGCATCACGTATGCCTCGCCCGTCCCTCAGATCGCTCCAAGCTCAACGTGAGTGCCTCAGAATATAATAAAAATACCATTTAGGATCTAATAATTCAAACTAAAGACATTGGATCTCCAAATGCCCTTAGAATAGTTTTTAGAACTATGAAACTATCTAAATTGGACTCCGACAGTGTCCACCATACAAGCAGCCCTATAGACCCTAGATCCAAAATCGCTTTACCTGAGGCTAATTTTCGAAATTGAACCCTCCAATAAATCATAAAAATATCCAATTTCACTAATCCATCTTCAATTTTGCCTAATTTGACAAGTTGGTGCCCAATTTCAGTCCAAACCTTTTCGGTAATTACCCTAAATGACCCAAAAATGGAAAACTAACCAAACGATGTCCAAAATTTACAAACTTTATATCAACGGAAAGCCCAAGAGACCAAGAACACAACAGTACCTTACCTTGGTCCAAAGGTTGTTGTGGTGGCCGGAAAACTCGATCTAATCGTCGGCCAAACTTGTTTTCGTCAGATTCTTTCAACGGTGAGGAATTTTGTGAAAAAGACCACTGAACAGAGTTCGTGAGGTTCAAAAATAGGGGAGGGAGGTATGGGTTGGCCTGAAATGGCCGAAAAACGAAGAAAACCGGCGACCCACCGTGGTAGCCTTCGCCGCGTTTGTCGGCCCGATTCTGGCGCGTCCGACTGCGGTTACCGTGGAAATTGTCGGAAGGTCAGCCACAGGTTTTCCTCCCCGCCATTGTACCATATTGGGTGGATGCGCCCCTCGTAGCATGAATTTGTATTTATGTTTTATGAAATTAATAAAAGGTCAGATGTATTACATTTAGCTATTTTTTGCATAATGTATGAATGAAACGTCGTAAAAATCGCAGATTTATTAATGTAAATTACAACCTCGCGTATACCGCTTATACACGAGAGGATCGAGGTTATGGATTATAAATCAAATCGTCTCGTACTAAATTAACAGTTTGGGGGATCTTCAAATTGGGCTGATTACTGGGCTGGCTCCGCTATCATTGAGAATGAAGTGACCTTAATCCCGGTCACTAATGTGGCGACATTAAAGTGAGGCTCCATATATAATAAGATTATATGTGATTTAGATTCAAGGCTAGCTAATTTCTTTTAAATACCGTTTGTCTCAAGAATTCAAACAGCGCCGCTAGATGATCATATGCAGATAAGTCTCAATCCCGAGTAGTCATAGACTCCTGTTTATGTCAACTGGGCCCTTTTTGAGTCATGGGTTAAAGCTCCGCAGAACGGGCCCAATACTTCTGCGCCTGAGGCCCATTGATGTATGCAACCGGGAATGTGAACTATGGACATGGAATCCAACCCTTCCTATGGAAGCCGACTGGGTTCCTTAAGTGTTGGAGTTCCGAATCAACAGCTTTTGAGCGCCTAATTTATAACAGGTTTATAAATTAACTGTTAACTAATGGATTAATGGAACTTAAGGATTAAGATATAATTAGAGGGGAAAAAACGTAATTTCACCCGACTCTATATATGAACCACTTCTTGGAGGGTAGAACTGCATGTAATGATTAAATCAATGGACACTCAATTTCCAGTAAAATCGACATCGTAAGGACAAGAGTTCAATTTCAAGTTTTGGAAGGAAGGAACTAAATTACAAATTAAAATGATTGATTAAAGAGTTTAATTAATTATTGAATTTATCGAGCTGAAATTACAAGTCCATGGTTCCCAATTCCACTCGCTTTACTACAATGAACGATTCATGATTTGGAATAAATTACACTCTATGATCAAGGCTTGTACATATTAATTAGGACTGTTACAAATTAATATTGGACATTTATAGATTAAGAGTATTAATTAGGACTGTTACAAATTAATATTGGACAATTATAGATTAAGAGTATTAATTAGGATTGTTACAAATTAATATCGATACTGAGATTAAAAGTAATAAGTAGGACTATTAAATTAATACCGGATGTAGCCATGCATTATGAGTAATCAAGAGACGATCGCTTTCATATTAATCAAGACCGTATGGGGCAAATTTGAAAATATCCAAATTGGTTGGATATTTATGCAATTAGGGTTGATTATAAATAAGAAACCCTTGCCCCAAATGAAAAGAAGAGAAGAAAAAAAGGTGTTTTTTTTTTCCATACCCTAGTCTCCTAGAGAGTCTCTTCCCCTTAGAGATCCCTGTCCCATGTGCTGAGTAATGCTGCAGATCCAAGCAAAACCAGAGTGTATCGTCTGCATCCGAATCAAGTGGTGCCCACACACCTCAAGGAAGGAGGGCAGAATTGAAGACCTTGGTGCAGGGAGTTGTTTCAACCCTAATAGCCAACAAATCTCCTATAACAATAACAGGTATAGATCTGATCTTCACCTTTTAATATTAATATGTGTTTGCATGGGGTTCCTCGCGAAAATAAGATTTTCCTCAAAATTTTAAACCTAATTCGCTGTGTTTGATTTATTTCCATCACTTGGTATCGAGCGGTCCATGTAAATGCATATTAATATATATATATATATATATATATATATATATATATATATATATATATATATATATATATATATATATATATATATATTTTTTTTTTTTTTTTTTTTTTTTATTGTGTTTAAGAAAATTGTTTTCTTGATTCATGCATGAGTGGGCATTCTGACATATTTTAATGTGATTATTTGTGTTTGTGTATGGATGGATGAGGGTCGTTAATTATATGGTGTTTTCAAGCTCAGTTTCTTTCTTTATTTCCTGGGGATTCCTGTGTGTTTCATTATCGTATAGGATTTTGTAATTTTTATTTTTTATTATTGATGGACAGGAAATTACACGACGGGCTTGGACATGAAGATGGAGCAGCTTTGGGAATTATGTAATTGCAAGAAGCCCATTATGTAATTTAAATATTTTTTCCATTTTTTTTCCAAAGGTTGTAATTATTAGAAATACCCAAAACACCCTACTTCGCTTTATTTATTTATTTATTTACTTTATGTTATCAATAAAGATGCAATTCAATAACATGCCCATGCATATAACATGTCATACATGAATGCCCACCATATTGTATCATGCATACCATCCTTTAGAAACATGTTCTACTAGGAATGTTTGTTTATTCACACGAATAATAAATTAAATAATGGATATAGTTTAATAGTTAAACTTGGTAATTTCCAATTTAATTTAATTTCGCTTATGTGGTTAGTTAGCCCGTTAACCTAGATTATTCAATTTTAATAAAATGATTGATTTTGTTAGTGACGGGTAATAAAACACAAAGCCCAAATATGTTCGACTTAAAGTTAGTTAATTAGGCCATTTTCACTATGGAGCTAGGTTTACCTAAACTGTTAGGCCCAATTAGATTGGATTAGTTTTAACTAATAAAACCTAGGCCCAATTAGATTGAACTCATACGCCTCATTTAATAGAATTAGATTCTCGTCACCTAGTAATTAATTATATAGGATATAATAATAAAACATATGATGTTTTATAACTAGAAAACACATAAGTTTAAAATATTGAGGGAGAAGGGCAGTGACAATGTGCAACGGTCTCCATCAAGAAGGTCCAACACTGTGAGGTTTTAGGTATGCCCTAAAGGATCACTTGATTACTACGCTCCCTCCTACTCGAGGAAGTCCACCTAAAGCACATCATCGTTGTAATCTCCCATGCGACTGTGGTTTGATGATGTATTCCAAGATTGACCTACCCTACGGCGGCAATCTTGGGTTAAGTTGTTAGAACCTGAAACGATGGGTCACACTTTCAAGAAGATACAATTAAACGGTTAATTGTATCTTGACCGGAATAAAGGTAGTTAATAAATGAGGGAAAATATGAGATATTTCAGTCTCATTTATTAATTTGAGATAGTCTCAAATTTAATTTATAATTAGTGTATGACCTACCCTAATGCAAGGGATATTGTCTGTAGGTTAACTTACCTGATTAGTATTTTTGTTTTATGTGTTTTAATTTCTATGCATTCATGCATCACGCTTACTATTCCAAAATATATTTGATGTTTCTTCCGCCGCATGTACAAATAATGCTTATTTAATTTCAAAGAATAATGTCTCACTAAACCCCCATATAATTGCTTTACTCGCGAATGAATCCTTAACCTAGCGATAATCTTGTGCTGAAAGCAATGTTAATATCGTGTTAGTCTCAAGGAGAACAATAGATTTGTTCTCATTGAGGAATGTCCTGCATAACCTGCAGCCAATGCCGCTTGTAGTGTACGAGAACCATATGAACGTTGGATTCAAGCCACAACACAAAGCCCTAAGCTTATATGCTAGCCAAAGATGTCGACGTGTTTAGGCTAAAACATGAGAGGATGGAACCGCCATTGAGGATTATGGATTCCTCCAAAACATGTTCGAAACATCCGATCAACAAGGCCATGAAGCTTTACTAGAAAGTACATGAACGTGAAGATGAGTAAAGGTACTCCTGCTCGTGACCATGTTCTGAACATGGCTAATTATATAAATGAGGCAAAGCTGCACGGGGCCATAATAGATGAGCGCACCTAAGTGAGTATAATACTTGATTCACTCACTCCTGATTTCCTTCAATTCACCAAAGAACTATAAAGAGGAATACCGACTACAATGTAACCTAAATTTGCCGAATAATTAAACCTTCGAGGCCATCTCAAGACAAGGACTCAAAAGGTCGGGCTAAATGTTGTCGAAACCAAGGCCTCATTCCTCTTCTAACAATAAGAAGAAGAGGAAGAACAATAAGGGTGCTCGCAGAAGACCAAAGAAGAAGCAAATGTCCTTCAGCGTTTGATAAGAAGAAGTGGCTCCAAAGAAAAAGAAACCCAGCGAAAGGTTTCCACTGTGGGAGTTTCGATGGGCATTGGAAGAGAAATCGTAACAAGTATCTCTCGAACCGAAGGAGAAAAAGAAAGGTAAATTTGATTTACCGGCTTTAGAAGCCAATCTAGAGTGGAAGTTGATAGTCAAACTCGATAATCGATGAAGGCCCACTAACCATATATTTGTTCTTCTTGCAGATGCTTAGTTCTTCCGTGGAGCTTGTTGATGGGGAGTGCTCGATGGTAATCTGGAACAATGGCGTGCTCAAGTAGCTGTAGAGAGCTGTTCGCTTAGAATTAGGGAACAAATTTTTGTTTTGAACAATGTTTATCGCATTCCCGGATTCAGAGAAATTTGATTTGGCTTAGTCAGATGAACAATTGTTTATCTGCTTCATTTTATAATAATCGATTGTTATTTCCTGTAAATGGTTTAAACATTTGTCATGCAACAATGAAAATGGGCTTTACATTTTAAGGCCAAAACAAACGAACGCTCCTTAACACCGAACTATTTGTAGTAGAACATCTTAAGCCTAAGAAGCAAAAGATTCTCGATAATGATGACACGTAATTTCCATGGCACCTAAGGTTAGGACAGGACATATGTTTTTCCGGATAGGATTAACATACTCGGTAAAGGATGGTCCTTTAAAAGAGCTAAAGCTGGCAACTACCAGGAACTCGTCCTGGAAGGCAAAATGACTAAGAGATCTTTCTCAACAAAGGGCTTTAGGCAAAGGGAAATCACTGGGAATCCTGTACATTCGCACGCCCGCGACCTCCGAACGCCCAAGCTAGGGGCGGTTAATACTTCGGCCACTTCATTGGACGATCATTCTAGGTACGAGTATGTTTACCTTATGCAAAGGAAATCCTAAACTTTTGAAAAAGTTTAAAGAATTCCCTAGCCGAAGCCGAAAGACAAACAGTAAATCATTATCAGTTCTATCGGATCGAGGAGGTGAATACTCTGATACGCAGTCTGGCTGATCACCACTGATATGGCATTGTATCCCGTACCACAAGACTGAACGCCACAATAGGAACAAATAAGTGGGCGCAAGAAGAAATCGAATAATGCTTGACATGGTTAGTCTTATGATGAGTTACCCTCATCGCCACTCATCATTCTTGGATACACGCAACCATAGCCTACATTTTGAATGTAGTTCCCTCTAAGTCTATCCAACACACACCCTTAGAGTTATGGAGTGGTCGTAAACCCAATTTAAATCATATCCGTATATGGGGGTGTACAGCACATGTGTTGAAAGGAAAGACTAGGAAGCTAGAACCGCGAATGTATATTGCCTGTTTGGCTGGTTACCCTAGTGACGAGGGAGGTTTGCTCATTGAATCCCCAAGATAAGAAAGTATTTGTATCGACGAATGCTACCTTTCTTGGAAAATGACTACATGGCAAACTTCAAACCCCAAGTAGGTTGTACTAGAGGAATTACACCGACTGGGATCAGATCACTTACCTCGCAGAACCGCTAATGGGAACGAACAAAGTGAATTACAAATCTTATGCCACAGATGTCATTGCACCTCGACGAGTGGAGGGTTTCTAACTAAACCAATTCCGCTACACAAAATGGTGAAGCAAATGTTGTTGTAACCGATACTAGTGTGATGATTCCATCCATTGTCATACAAGCATGCGATGGATGATCCCGATAAGGACAAGATAGCGCTCATGGGAACAAGAAACGGAATTCCATGATTCCAATTCTGTCTTAGGAACTCAGAGACTTTCCCGAGTCACAGCCCATTGGGTGCAAATGGATCTATAAGAAAAAGAGAGAGGTGTGGATGGAAGTGAGACTTTCAAAGCATGGCTAGTATCCAAAGGCTATACACAAAAGGAGGGAGTCATTATGAAGACTTTCTCCCCAAAAGAGCTATGCTTAAATCCATTCGTATCCTTCTTTCCATTGCCGCTTCTCGGCCATGAGAGTATGGCAAAATGGACGTCAAGACAGCTTTTGAATGGTTATCTTGATGAAAGTATTTATAGCGATGCAACCAGGGTTTCATAGTTGAAGGCCAAGAGTGTAGTCCGCAAGTCGCTAGGTCCATTTACGGGCTTAAGCAAGCTTCAAGGTCTTGGAACCTAAGGTTTGATGAGACTATCAAAACCTTCGGTTTCGAGCAAAATGTTGATGAACCTTGTGTCTACAAGTACATCAAGGAAACAAAAGTAGTCTTTTCAAAGTAGTCTTTTTGGTGCTGTACGTAGATGATATCCTACTCATTGGGAATGATATAGGATTATTGTCTGATGTAAAGAAATGGCTAGTTGAAAAGTTTCAAATGAAAGATTTGGGACAAGCGAGTTATGTACTTGGGATCCAAATCATAAGGGATCGCAAGAATCGCACCGGCACTGCCTCAAGCATCTTATATTGATAAGGTGCTGGCTCTGGCTGATGTAGAATTCCTAAGTGGTCAACTACGACACCTCTACGAAAGAGCTGGCCCTACGACACCTCAGGAAGAAGAGGACATGAGACAGGTCCCTTACGCCTCAAGAGGGCAGCCTCATGTATGCCATGTTGTGTACAAGACCGCATATCTACTTTATGCTACAGGAATTGCTCACTGCTACTAATTCAACCCCGGGTCATGACTGGATTAAGGTGAAAGCACATTCTCAAGTACCTTAGGAGAACGAGAAACTATATGTTGATTTACTCAAGTGCTGACCTAAATCCCATAGGATATACTGATTCTGACTTCATGTCAGACATGGACAAACAAAGTCGACGTCATCGTGATTCACTGTGGTGGTCGTGGTATGGAGAAGTGTCAAACAATCCAAAGATCGCAGATTCTACCATGGAAGCTAAATATTTAGCGGCTTGTGAAGCAAATTAAAGAAGCTGTCCGCCCAAGAAGTTTTATTCGAAGTTGTTCCAAATATGGATAAACCCATAGTACTTTACTGTGACAACAGTGAGGCTGTGGCAAACTCCAAAGAACCAAGGAGTCACAAGAGAGGGAAACACATAGAGAGGAAGTATCATCCGACAGAGATCGTAAGTAACTGGGTGATGTGGTCGCTTATGAAAGATAGCATCGCAAGACAACCTTATGGATTCGCTCTCACCAAGACGCACCCGCAAAATCGCTTCGAGGGTCACTTATCCGATGGGTTTAAAGATACATGTCTCACTCTGCTTTAGAGCAGATTGTTAGATAGTGCCCTCAGAAAAGCATGAATTCTCAGATTTATGTTTTATGAAATTAATAAAAAGTGTCAGATTATTACATTTAGCTATTTTCGTGCATAATGTGAATGAAACGTTAGAAAATCGTAGATTTATTAATAAAACTGATAACCTGTATACGCTTATACACGAGAGGATCGAGGTTATGGATTATAAATCAAACTGGTCTGTAATAAATTAATTGAAGTTTGGGGATCTTCAAATTAAATATTACTGGCGCGGTCCGCTATCATTGAGAATGAAGTGACCTTTAACCGGTCACTAATGTGGCGACATTAAAGTGGAGGCTCCATATATAATAAGATTATATAGACAGACCAAGGCTAGCTGAATTCTTTTAAATACCGTTTGCCTCAAGAATTCAAACAATAATAGATGATCATATGCGTATAGTTCCCAATCATGAGTAGTCATAGACTCCCGCTTATATCAACCGGGCCTTTTGAGCCATGGGTTAAAGCTCGTTATGGAACGGGCCCAATACTGGCGCCTCGAGGCCCATCGATGTATTCGGGACGGGAATGAACTATGGACATGGAATCCAACCTTCCTACGGAAGTCGGACGCTTGGTTCCTTAAGTGTCGGTTCGAACTCCAATAACAGCGCCTAATTTATAACCAGGTTTATAAATTAACTGCTCACTAATGGATACTAATGTAACTTAAGGATCAAGATATAATTAGAGGGGCAAAACGGTAATTTCACCACTCTAGTTATGAACCACTGAGGATAGAACCGCATGTAATGATTAAATCAATGGACACTCAATTTCCGAGTAAAATCGACATCAGAAGGGACAAGAGTTCAATTTCAAGTTTTGAATAACTCTGAAATTAATAAATTAAAAATAATTGATTAAAGAGTTTAATTAATTATTGAATTTATTGGAGCTTGAAATTACAGGTCCATGGGTCCCAATTCCACCTCCTATTTTACTACAATGAACGATTCATGATTTGGAATAAATTACACTCTATGATCAAGGCTTGTACATATTAATTAGGACTGTTACAAATTAATATTGGACAGTTATAGATTAAGAGTATTAATTAGGACTGTTACAAATTAATATTGGACAGTTATAGATTAAGAGTATTAATTAGGACTGTTACAAATTAATATTGGACAGTTATAGATTAAAAGTAATAAGTAAATCGTTACAATTAATACTGGATACATAGTATTACGAGTAATCGAGACGAATGCTTCATATTAATCAAGACCGTATGGGGCAAATTTGAAAATATCCAAATTGGTTGGATATTTATGCAATTAGGGTTGATTATAAATAAGATACCCTTGCCCCAAATGAAAAGAAGAGAAGAAAAAAATGAGTTTTTTTTTTCCATACCCTAGTCTCCTAGAGAGTCTCTTCCCAGGATCCCCGTCTCATGTGTCAAGGGCCGCAAGGTAGATCCGCGTAAAAACTAGAGGTATTGTTCCATCTGAATCGCTAAGCCCACAATACCTCCAAGGAAGGAGTGCTGGAATTGAAGACCTTGGTGCAGGAGTTGTTTCAACTCCTAATAGCCAACAAATCTCCTATAGCAATAATGTATGATTCGATCTTCACCTTTAATACATTATGTGTTTGTATGGGTTCCTACGAAATAAGATTTTCTTCAAATGAAACCCACTTCGGGCTGGCGCTTTGATTTTATTTCCATCATGTACAAGGGTGGTGGCCGACGCTCACGGCCAAACCCGATTGGTCTGAACGGTCAAAAACGACCCAACTCGCTGTGGTTCATTGTCTCGGGGAGTTTTTCTAGGTTGGAGCCAAAAATGAGTGTTTTGGGGCTAGGGTTCTACGGTACACAAACTAGGTTTATAGAGCCTAGGGTCGTTTTCGTAAAACCCTCGACCGACTTGACATTGCTAAAATATCGCCGTTGAACTCCCTGTGGCCATAACTTTTTATCCGTAAGTCGAATTTTGACGTTCAACCAGTCTATGAACTCGTATCGACGAGGCCTACGAAATGGTGTCTTAGTCAACCCAAAATTATTCATCCTTTAAAAAGTCAACTTGGCCCCACATACTAATTGTTGGTCAAACTTGGTCAAACTTGGTCAAATGTTTTAAAACTTGTATTATTTGGTACGGGTTGTTACAACCTACCCCCCTTAAAGAAAAATTTCATCCATGAAATTCGTACCTATGTCATGGAAGAGATGAGGGTATTGGCTCCGCATTTGGTCCTCCCGCTCCCAAGTCGCCTCCTCGACTAGGTGGTTTCTCCAAAGGACCTTCACTAAGGATATTGGTTCATAGAAGCTCCTTCCTTCTCTATCCAAATCCCGTGACCGTCGCTCCTCATAGGATAAGTCATCCCTCAGCTCAATCTCTGGTGTCTCTAACACATGTGAGGGATCTGAGATATACTTGCGTAGCATGGAGATGTGGAAAACATTAGACTCGAGAAAGCTCCTCCGACAAGTCTAATCTATAAGCCACTGGACCTATCCTCTCAACAATCTCAAAAGGTCCAATGTAGCGAGGACTTAACTTCCCTCGCTTCCCAAAGCGTACCACACCCTTCCAAGGAGAGAGCTTCAAGAATACTCGATCTTCAACCTCAAACTCAAGATCCTTTCTACGCTTGTCCGCATAGCTCTTTTGCCTATCCCGAATTGCTTTCAACCTGGCACGTATAACATTAACCTTGTCCATCGGCCATTTGTACACCGGGGACCTAGTAATTTCTTCGACAACCATTCCAACATAATGGAGTGCGACATTGTTTCCCATACAATGCCTCAAAAGGTGACACTTTCAATGCTTCGGGAGCGATGAAGTCATGGTTATAAGAACTCGCAAAGGTAGATATTCATTCCAATGTCCTTTGAATTGTAGTACGCATGACCTCAACATATCCTCTAAGGTCTTAATAGTCCTCTCAGATTGTCCATCGGTTTGAGGGTGAAAAGCGGTACTCAAATTCAACTTGACACCTAGTTCCTTCATCAATCCCTTCTAGAACCTCGAAGTGAATCGTGGATCTCTATCAGAGATGATCGACACTGGCACCCCATGCAAACTCACTATCTTATTCATAAAGAGTTCCGCTAACTTCTGAGGAGAAAACTTCTCGCGAATAGGTATGAAATGTGCGGACTTGGTGAGTCGATCAACTACTACCCAAATGTCGTCATGTCTTAACTGCGGAGGGATTTTTCCAATTACAACCATCAGAATGCGCCCCATTTCCATTCTGGATGGGTAAGGGCTGCAGAAGTCCAGAAGGATTTTGTCTCTCTGCCTTCACTTGTTGACAGATGAAGCACTTGGATACATACTCGACAACTTCTTTTTTCATCCCTTACCACTAATAATATTCCTTCAAAGCAGGCAATACATCTTAAGGATTCACGGTGCATAGCATGTTAATCCATGGGTTTCTCCAATATTTGCCTTTTAACTTTTCGCTTGCCGGAACACAAAGCCTATAACCAATCACCAAGGTCTGGCTGCCTCTAATAGCAAAATTCGATTGTTCTCCCTCCGACTTTCTTTCTCATGCTCATCAACAGGATCTTCTAGTCAGGCCTTGAGAATACGATCTACAAGTATCGCCATAGCTTGAAACTAGCAAAAGTGCTCCTGAAGCATGCATCCTCAACTCAACACCCAACTCTTGCAACTCGACCATCAATGGAAGTTGTATTGTCTCGGGTATTTAAGCCAAAGAGCCCAGAGACTTCCCGCTTCAAGGCATCCGCCTACTACATTTGCCTTCGCTCTCCACTGGATGTAGTCGAGCAAGGCAATCATAATCCTTGGTAATTCCATCCACCTCCTTTGCCTTGCAAGTTTAACTCCTTCCGGGTAAACAAATATTTAAGGCTCTTATGGTCGGTAAATATATGACGTCGCCCATACAAGTACGTTCCAAGTCTTCACGCGGTAATTACCGCAAAGAAGTTCCCTGCCACAGTAGATAATTCAGCCATGTTCCTTTAATCGGTCTGAAGCATACGCCACAACTCTCTATGTTGCATCAACACGCACCCAACCTCGCGTGAAGCATCACGTAAACCTCGAACCCCCGTCGCCTCCGGCAATGTCAAAACAAGAGTCGACGCCAACTTTTCCTTCGTTGTTTGAAGCTTCCCTCACACCCCGCTACCCACTCAAACTTAACTCCTTTCATAGTCAAACAATGAAGTGGTCCCTATCTTTGAGAACCCTTCTATGAATCATGTAATACCGCTAATTCTAGGAAACTCGCAGACTTGCCACCGTATTGTCAAGCCCTAATTTGCCACCGCTTCTACTTTCGAGGATCCACATAAATGCCATCAGTAGAACCACATGTCCGAGAAATCCCACTCGGCTCAACCAAAATTCACATTTGCTGAACTTGGCATACAACTGGTACTGCCTTAAAGTCTACAACACCAAACCCAAATGTCTCTCATGCTCCAACTCGCTTCTCGAGTACACCAAGATATCGTCGATGAAGACAATGACAAACCGATCTAAGTATGGACGGAAGACCCGGTTCATCAAATCCATGAAAGCTGCTGGGGCATTGGTGAGTCCGAAGGACATCACTAGAAACTCATAATGCCCATTCGCCTCTCGAATGCCGTCTGGGAATGTCCGATTCTCTAATCCTTAACTAATGGTACCCCCGACCTCAAGTCAATCTCGAGAACACTAAGACCCTGAGTCGATCAAATGTATCATCAATCTGAGGCAAGGGATATTTGTTACGAATGGTGACCTTATTCAACTGTCTGTAGTCTATACACAACCTCCAAGTATCATCCTTCTTCTTCACAAATAACACCGGCTCCCCAAGGTGAAATATTGGGCCTAATAAATCCCCTATCCACCAGCTCTTATAGCTGAGTCTTCAACTCTTTCAACTCAGCCGGTGCCATTCTATAAGGTGGTAAAGAAATAGGAGCTGTACCAGGAACTAAATCAATGGGAAAATCTATTTCTCGTTCTAGAGGCAAACCTGGAAGATTGTCAGGAAACACATCCGGAAAGTCCCTCACTACTCGGGCATGATCCTCTAATCTCACTTCAATACGAGTGTCAACTACATGAGCGACACCCCTTACAACCCAAGTAAACATCTAGCAGAAATGGCAGAAATCAAACCTGAAGGTGCTCGCTCCGCTCCATAAGACTACTACCGTAGTCCCTGGCCATCTAAATATCACCTCAAGGGAAACAACTATCACATAGTTTGAAGCAAGCCAATCCATCCCAAGAATCACATCCAACCCCTCGAGATCTATTAATATCAACCGCCCATAATTCCTGCCCTCAATAGAAAACAAGCTACCCTTAAGATCCGACTAGTCATAGCTCCCATATGCAGGCAATCTCCAAACCACATCCCAAAGGAATCGGAGTCATCCTACCACAGGCAACATACTCACGTGAAATAAAAAGAGTGTGTAGCCCCGGTCAATGAGTACACGTGCATCGTCACCAAAATAGATAACGACTTGTCACAACATCTGGGTGGCCTCAGCCTCCTACCCGGTCATAGCATAAACTCGCCTAAGGTGTGGTCGCCTCTCTCGTCTCCCGCCTACTCGGTGCACTACCGTCCCGTTGCTAAAGGAACCGCCGAGGTCTCCGCCCTGCCTCGTATCCAAATTCCTCCATGCCCACAGCCCGTTGGAACCGAGCACCATCTCATACTCTAGCCCGTCGATTCTCGATGGGGCGCCCTCAATGCCGCGCCCGCCGCATTGAAAACATACATTGTGTCAATCGGGCATGGTCCATCATGAATCTTGCCGCAAATCTCCACAAGTCGAACGAACCGCTTCTGCCCCAGATTCTCAGTACTGGCATCACACCACCATCGAAGAATCAAACTACGTAAAGTCCACCATCGAAACCTCGCTATCACGGGCATAATGTCTGTTCTCACCGGATCCTTCACGCTGTAAGATTCGCAGCCGAAACTACTTTCTTAGCGATCCCCGAATTAGGCTCCCCAAGATAATCCATCGATGATCGGATTCTTAGTCCGACGTATTTGTCCGCCTTCCACCTCGAAAGCGCCATTTCATCATCGATATGGATGTGGATACTGGAACCCAGAGGCTCAAACCTATCATCTCACCAATCCATCGCTGGAAACTTCTTCTTCGCTATCCCCATCCGCAACCCAAACTGGGGGAATGAACTGATAGTTTTTTAACTCACGCCGTACGTAAACCTGTTTATGTTACCCTGAAAGACACCCCAAACTCTAGCCTCTTAGTCTCAACAAAGGCCGGGGGAAACCCCAGAAAGCAGCTTGAACCCAGGCCTAAGCGTGGATTACTTCCTAGTCCTCCCATACGCCCACCATTTCCTCACCATCCTCAGCGGTAAAACCAACTATCCCGACTTATCCTCATCCGGCACCCATACTTCTGCCCAAAATCTTCTTTTGTCATCTAGCCAAGATAAAGCCACCACGGGATCCGTGGAGCCATCAAAACCCACCGCTCCAAGTCTACGAGCCTGATCAACAACAAAGAATACTCACAACCACTCCTAGAGTGATTCAGCCAGCACTCGGCTGGGCGATCTCCTCATAAGTAGGTGCATCTAAACATTCCACCAAAGCCTGCTGGGACCTACGTCTACCTCTGTGCGCCATCAGGAAGAAGAACTATTTCAAAGAATAAATGAAAAAGAATCAATTTCAAGGGTAAGGTTACGAAGGTATACAAAACACTGGATGAGTTGCACAACAATGTACAACCCCAAGGAATTTAGAAACCTAAAGCCTGATACTAATGAGGTGACCCGACCCTGATAATTCTTCCAGATTCCCGGTGTTCGCCAAATAAGTCCCACTGCATAATCCCTATCAATATCCAATGGAACCTCAATTAAGAAAGAATGTAAACACATGCATTAATATAATACCCTAAATATATAAAAAGATTCACAACAAACAATCCATAACCACTCCATTCATCAGAGGTCATAACCACAAACACACATAATAAAGTCTCATATGAGTTCAATACTAAGATCGAGCATTCTACGTGTTTGCAAATGATAGGTACAAATGAAAAAAAATAAGTCCAATAAAATAAGGACGATATAGATAAGATAGAGTACCACAACCGTCATGAAGAGGATGTAGAATGGCGCGAGGTGGTGGTCTCTACGGACCAGCCTCGACCTAGAGAACCATTTAAAACAATAACACGTGAGATAATAAATCCTGAGTGGCATAATTTATAAGGAAAATAAGGCTTTTATTTTCGAACATTTCTTCTCTCAAGACCTCACATCCACTCTTTTTGCAAGGTTCCCCGTTTAAAATCATTTCACAAACCCAAACTTATACCCAAGTCAACAATATGAAATTCATGCTCAAAAATTTAACCGAAATTATTATTAAGAAAATTATCACCTGTATTTATTCACAACCTAAAAATTTAGCATAAAATATATCAACATCATGTCGTAAGAAAAATCATGAAATACAATAACCATATATATTGAAATGGTTATAGCTTACTCAGAATTCAACAATGTACCGTACCATATTCCCATCATAAACTGTGGGATACCCCACCTCACAACCCTCAACATTGAAAGGTGACGTGGTAATAATAATAATAATAAACCGTCGGGTAAGCTCGACCTCACGGCCGTGGAAATAATATGTAACCGTTGGATGAAACCAACCTCACGATACCGTGGCAAACCCTTTGTAAACCGTCGGGTAAACCCGACCTCACGGCCGTGGAAATAATATATAACCGTTGGATGAAACCAACCTCACGACACCGTGGAAAACCCAGTACAATCGTGAATGTAAATACCGAATCGAACTCCTGGTACTATTTACATCAACTTATAACAACCAACACAGTATCCTTACTCACATCTACCTTTCCAACGATAATGTATTATAATCATTTCACAAAAATAAAATCCATTCAAATCAATAACTTTTCAAAGTGGTTTAAACTCAATCCATAAAAATTAAAATGTTTAAATACCACAAATTTATCCATGAACTCGCAAAATTTCCAAATATTTAAAAATGTTGACAAAATTCACATGAAAATGATAACTTGTTTATATAAAACATATAATTATATTTATGCATAACCAACTATTCGATCAATATATATATAAAATAATTCTACTCACCATTTTATATCATAATAATACCCCTAAAGCATTTAAAGCATATAAACCACTACAAGACTATTGGGATGCTGAGTCCCGCTCCCCGCAGGATCGCTTCCAAGCCTCGTGAGTGTTCTGTAATATAATAAAATAATGATTGTGCTCCAATAACTAAAACTAAAGACATCGATGCCCTAAATGTATTAGAATAGTTTTTAGAACTATGAAAACTATTCAATTGGACTGGTTGTGTCCACTATACAACAGTTCTATGACCAAAGATTCAAAATTTCAGCTTTACCCGAGTACACTTTTCGGAATGAACTCAGTAACACAAAATGTCCACTCAATCACCACTTATTAATGATCATTGAAGTCACCTCAACCAAACTTCTTGGAGAACACCAACAGTCCAAAAGAACAACAAACATCCAAAAATCATAACTGAGACGTGTTATAAAGCCCAAGATCGGTAAACACAAAGAACCCACCAATCAAAATGAAAATTTGAACTCGGTCCAACCATCTACCAAACTTTTTTCATCAGATCTTTCAAATGGTGAATCACAAAAAGGAATCATGGAATGAGTTCGGGAGGGTCCAAAAAATAGGGGAGGGAGAGGTAATGGACCAATGGCCGGAAAATGAAGAAAATCGCGACCCACCGCGCGCAACGGCCGAGTTCGCCACCGATCCGGCCGTCCGCACAGCTTGGTCATGAAATTTACGGTAAGGTTGCCTCGCTGCGGCTCCTCCTCCCTGGACGGCGTGCTGGGCGGTGGTGGCCGGAATCGCCTCCTGCGACGCCAAAAACCCGACACCAAGATCGTCAAACGACCCAATTCGGGGTTCACGGTTTTGGGTAGTTTTTCTAGGGTTTTTGGAGCTGAAAATGAATGTTTTGGGGCTAGGGTTATATTTGGCACGCAAAACTAAGTTTATATAGAGCCTAGGTCGTTCGTGCAAAACCCGACCGACTGGATTATCGCTTAAATACATTGCTTCAACTCCCTGTGGCCATAACTTTTTATCCGTAAGTCAGATTTTGACGTTCAACCCGTCTATGAACTCGTTTCGACGAGGCCTACGAAATGGTGTCTTAGTCAACCCAAAATTTATTCATCCTTGAAAAAGTCAACTTGGCCCCACATACTAATTGTTGGTCAAACTTGGTCAAACTTGGTCAAATGTTTTAAAACTTGTATTATTTGGTATGGGTCGTTACAACTAACCCTCTCCAAATATTAGAACTTAGGTACTATGTACAATCTATGTAAACATTTAGCACTATTATGTTGTATTCTAGGCACAACCCAAATAAACATAAGGTACAAGTGGTACTCACTATACCCATAGGTACAAGCTATATAAATATTGAGTACAAGCATATTATATGTTGGGTTCAACCCATATACACCTTACGTACAATAGCATTGGAAAGTATGTAAAGTTGTTTTCCCTTTTGTTTTTTGTACAAATGCCTGAATATCTATGTTTGATTTTTGCTATGACACCTAAGAGTAAATCGTCTTCATCTCATGGCCGAGGCAAGCAACCTTCTCATTCGAATGAACCTAAGGGGAAGGAAAAGGCTCAATTTGATCGTAACCTATTCAAATTATGAAGTATGTATGAGAGGTATAAGAGTTACTTCTTAAATAGGACAACTCTTTCGGATAAAGACATAAATTTTATTCAGCTCAACTAATTTAGATTTGGGTTCATGGGTTCATCTAGAGACGGAGCATGTGTGGTTTGTTCGGTGGACTTTGGAGCCAAAGATGGTCATCACCATGTTGATGATGATGAAGATATAGAGTGTGATATGGCTAATGTTGAATTGAACATACCCCCACTTCATACAAATAATTCACAAACATATGTACCAACTTCTAGTGATGAGACATGTTTGGCTTCCCAATTTGAGCAACTACACTTGAGGATTGATCGGTTTGAGAATAAAGTATCCTCAGATATTGCACAATTATCCAATCAAATCAACCAATTGTTAGCTCACCATTCGGAGCTAATTTCCTTTGTTTGCTCTTTTTGTCCTCAACAACCGCCACTATCTTGGGTCACTTGCAAAGAGTTCTTAATCATTAGATCATATTATATTTTTTTTAGTATGGCATTATGTATGATGTAGGACTTGTTAGAGTTATTTTGTATATGCCAATTTTGTGTAAGATGGTTGGAGCCATGTGGTATTTTGTATTACGATTGACTATTAATACAATTGACTAATTAATATACAAACTATCATTAGATTTCTTGTGTATTTCTATATTTTGGGTAATAATTCGATATGTATGTCATATTATAGCAAATGAACATGATAACCATGGTAATGGGAAATGAATAGACTCAATTGGTCAACTTGTCATATTGTTGTCGATCCACTGATCTAAGTATCTATTGGAGATAACTATGGCAGTCTTCGACCGATCACATTGCTATATGGGTGTCGATCGGCCATTTTATGTTAAATTTGTGAGTTATGTTGCATTTTTCAGTTTGATTTAACATGATGTTACATGTTTACCTTGGTTGTCTAAAAACCAGAATATGAACTGACCCTGTCTAACACAAATGAACATTATATGAGAAAAAAGTAGTATAACACCATCTCTACAAAAAAATAGTTATAATTGGAGTCATCAATTTCAACAATTCATGTTTAGATTAACTTTACAAAAAAAAATCAACTATAATATCCGAACTACATAATAATACATATAATCATCCATAATATTCCAAGTACAACATTCACAAACGTATTTGTGACACGAACTTGTCCCTCTATTTATTTTGTCTATCAAAGACAAGTTTGACTACAATTCGAAATATGTATAGGGAGATTTTATCCTGTTAACAAAAATATAACACACAATAATCAATAATTTAACCTATATCAGAATTACCCATATCAAAATTATGAATACATGTAGATAGACTAGTACGAGCTTACTCGAGCAATTGATTTTACAAGTGTTTAGCCATTCCACATCTCCATATACTTTATAGCAAAGATGCCATAGTCAGAGTATGATACATACCACAACTGTTTATGATACGTATTGGCATTATATGATGATAATATTATCTAAAAATAAGTTAGTAAAAAAAACAAAAAACTAAACACTTACTTGAAGGAAGAGTATGTAGCCTCATAACCACGATCTACCATGCGTTCAGTATTCATGGATGCCATCCTCAAGATAAGATTACACTAATTTGGCCTAAATCCTTTGCAATGATATATCACCATCCCAAATGAGATCCCATAAATCCTCAAATACCCTCTTGTTTGGTATTCGATGCAAGGATAGTTGCAAATGCAAAAATCATAAAAGATTTAGAGAAATGGTCCCCACTAGGCTTCTTGACCAAATCTCTCTTAACATCCTTTAGACAGAATTGCGATTAGGTGTTGATCTTTGGTAGACTAAATTGATGTCAATGCCTTCACAAGGCACTCCTAATACATTACTAACATCTTGTGTAGTAATAAAATTTGATTTATTATGTCCTAACTTCAGGCGATGGTATGGAACCTCATAGTTAGGCATTATCCATTGGCACACATCGAAATGGATCTCGCCACAAGCTAACTGTAGTAATCCCCCAAAGCCCATAGCTGCTATGGCCTGTTTTTTCTCATTCAATAATTGTGCGATGAATGTAAAGAATTTCTTTGGTGAACTCGTGATTGAGGCATGTTCGCCTACATTAACAAAATATTTATATCAATGATTAATAAAAAGTTCCAGTTATAAAACAATAACAAATAAACAACTTTGATAATATATTATGTCCTACGTACTTAACTTTCTCAATTGTTTCCTCATCCATATTTACAAATGAAACAATTGAGAAACACCTACAATCTTGACAATTATCAGTTGAATAGTTGGCTTAACAAACATATATAATAAAAAACAATAGAATGTAGAAATAGACAATTACAATATTCATAAAAACACAAAAAACTGTACATCATAATAAACTATTTATTGCTAAAAATTAAACAAAATATTCATTGCTGAAATTAAACAAAAGAAATAAACCCGACAATAGACATCATTCCGTTTGAGCATGCTCGCGAATAATGCATGATGAGTCTAAATCTCATCTATTTTTAAGGCATTTTTCATGAATATTTAACGCTAAAAAATGAAATTTAATGCAAAATCATCGAGTGTTCACTCGAATTTGTGTTTTGCGAGTATTTACATAAAAGAAGCAAAAATCAGCAGAAAATATGAGTAAAAATGCAATGTCACGACATCAGCCAGAGAATGTCGCGACATCACACCTAGAGTCACAATAGCAGCTGAAGCAATGTCACGACATCAGATGAAAAATGTTGTGACATCAGATGAAAGAAAAGCAATATCAATTTCAATGTCGTGACATCGTGTCACGCCCCGATTCTCGGTCCGACCCGATTGGCGAATCCGAACTGAGTCCGGGGAGCGAGACTATGATTAGTGCCCAAAAAGTGCTATTTTGAACCCTATTTTTAATAAGTTTTGAGCGCTTTTTGTGTACTAATTGTTATAATTAACCCAATTGACATGTTCGGGGTCCCTAATGTACCTAATTGCATTATGAGGCTGTTTTGTAGTTTTTGCAGAATTGTAGCTCAAATTATCGTAATAATCAATCATAACCAAAGCCTAAGTTGATTTCATCAATTTCATATGGTCTTATATCAATTTCAGCAAGCCTGAATGAAGAATTTTAAAGGTGAAGAAAATAGAGAAAAATAGCAAGTCAAGTAAGATGCAGATGGTGATGCAAGAAATGTCGGTTAATAGAACAAGAGTCAAGAGAGAACAGCGAATTGCTATGTAAAATTTTCGCTTGTTAGCGAAATTTCGCTAGCTTAGCGAATTAACATGCATAGCTTAAAATTTTGCATTTCGCTATGTTTTACTCGCTTATGATAAATAAATTCCCCGTATAGCAGTATCTCGCCTGTGTTTTTATGTTTTTGATTCCAAACGACCACGTTTTGATTAATTACCATTTTATCCCTATTGTAATATCATATTTTAGGCATTTTTGTCATTTCACGCATTGGGGTTGACTATATAAGCTCCTCTACAACTTTTGTAACCCTAATTTTTTCAATCTTTCAGTACACACGCAGCTTTTTTTTTAGGTTACAGTTTTCTCTCTTCTCTCTCCTTTTTCTCTCATTTTCTCGGCTACCAAACACTCCTCTGAGGATGTTTGGCTAGACCTCTTCCTCCTTGAAGAGGAGGGTCACTGGTGGAGGTTTGGAGGTAAGTTTTCATGCCCTCTCATTTATCACACTGCATTTATGAGCATTTAAGCTCCCTGCATCTCACTCTAGGTTGAAACCTCCTAGATCCATCCTAGCCAATGTGTATTTGGCAAGCTTTGTGGTTACAGTGGATGCTTAATCATAGATCCACTATCATCCACTTAGTTGTCTCTTATTAGTTACTTGATGCCTTTTTTTGGAGGCCATATGCACACTGTAGCGGGACTCTTGAATGTTCACCGACGCTACATCTCACAAGGGAGGGAATTGTCCTCATGTTTTTCACGCAAGCATTTATTCCCTTACTGTTTTTGTATCTCACTTTTTAGGTTTGAATCACTGTGATGTGCCCTCGAGGCCGCATTTGGCAGTCAAGGTTCAAAGTGGGATTTTCAATAGATCCACTGATGCCCATTTAGTCACATTACGAGCTCCGCAGTTAGATCCAGTGAGGGTTTTAACTGTTTTGAAACATTAAGGGGTAATAAATGCTATACATTAGAAGAAATAATTTTAGGGTTTAGGTTTTAATGCCAAATGAAGAGCCGGTTCGGGAAATGACTATATGTCATCCTCCCCAACGCGAGGAAAAGACTCGAGGACATGTCAATGCCTCTAACCCTAAACCAAAGGGTCTGAGATCAAAGGGGTTCTATTTACATTTTATTTTATTTCCTTTCAGTTTGCAAACCACCAACCCACTATTTTATTACCACCTTAAAATCCAAATTTAATTCACTCATTTTTACTCACCTCAAATCATTTGTACGAAGAAACTCCATCCCTCGTGTTCGAATCTCTTCTGGGATCATGATGATCGCAAAGTAGCCGACTCACTGCAGGAGGAGTAGGAAATAATATTGTTGATTCCAGACACCCTATTGTGCACGGTAATCGTACTATATAATCGACCTTTACCTTTTTTTTTTTTTTTTTTTTTTTCGTAGCCGACCAGACCAGGTATACAAACAATTTCCTCAGAATAACAAAAATCATTTACATACACAAAAGAACTACCAATTTATGTCCATCAAATTCATACACATATTACCAAGTCCCATTTACTTATACAAATACTTATACATGCAATATATCTAATACAAACATCGAGATCGCAAAACAAGTTTTTGCGGAGCACCTCCATCTCCGAGACGGCCCGCATCAGTTGCAGCGGAATGTCCTGTCCTTTTTATCTCCTCTTCAGTACCTACACGGATTGAACACCCGTGCTAAGCTTTACTCTTAGTGGGAACATATAAACAGTAATGACCAATAACAATAATCGTCGTCACAATCTTTTTACATTTACTTTTTCTTATGCATATCACGAAACCTATTCTTATGTGACTTCTAACTCATATCATATTATATATGTAGATTTTATTCTTTTCAGATTCCATATCATTATCTTGTTCGTATTACTTCCTTGTGTCATGTCTTTTACAGGTTGTAACTCATATCTTCTACATGTACGACAGATCAGATCATATTCAGAGTAAACTTATACGTATACAATGGCAAATCGGAACACATCAAGTCATATCAAATACATACAGATCAACCACCTGATGCGATACATATTAGACTCATATCATATTGCCACATGTAGGCTTTTTGCACCTTTCGTGTTCCATATCATTATCACGGCCAAAGCCATTAATCAAATCCCTTTAGCAATTACATTTCATGATCCGGGGACGCCCGTTTAACTCTTTTAGTTATCGTTTTATTAAATTTTTGTTTTCAAAAGTGTTGCGATCCGAATCCCGACTTAATTCGGCTAGGGATCCAAGTTTCGGAGTCTTAAGCATTCGACTTTTCAATTATCATCTCAAAATATTTTGTCCTGGTTTCTTATTAAATTTTTATTTTTCTAAAAGGCTTGACCCGAATCCCTCGACTGACCATCATGATCCAAGCCGGAGCCCAGCTTACTCCAACATTTTCAATTATCTTCTCAAAACATTTTGTTTGGCTTTGGTCCATTTTAGACTTTTAATTACACTAGCACTTCATTTTGGGCAATCCCATAAATATTTGCTGTAAGTTCAAGAGACCTAAAACATTTACATTTAACAAAATGTATTTACAAAATAATGCGTCTTTAGTACAATGTCCGTGTAATGTAAAGATACTTAAACAAATACAATTTTTAATGTCATTTTTCACTTTTCGTTTGTGATTTCACATAGCTATAGAAGTCAACGCTCACGCATGCATTCATTTTGGTGAATCCCATTCCGCTTGTCATTCAAGAAATATGGTTTCACATTTAATATCACCATCTCACATATGGTTATAGAAGCTTCCACATTCACGATAAATTCAAATGGTGAATCCTGGTCCCGCTTTGTCATTCAGTAGCAAAGGATTTCACATTCAATATTGTCATCCCACATATGGCTATAGAAGTCGATATTCACGGCGTGATTCGCTTGGTGAATCCCGTCCCGTTTGTCATTCAAAAGAGCAATGTGATCTCACATTCAACAATTACTTACCTTCTCATGACGCACTACAGAATCTCGTCATGTTGGTCATTCAATAAAAATGTGATTTCACATTCAATATTTACGATTACCTTCATGACGAATTTAGTTGGTGAATCCCGTCATGTTGGTCATTCAATAATACATTTCAAATCAATTTACTTTTATGTAGTAATTTCACTTATAGTTCAAATACTCGCACACATGCATATATTTGACAAACATTTCGAATAACAATAATTCAAATTAATATATATATATATATATATATATATATATATATACATATATAATGCTTTCACAAATAGAACTCATTATGTATGAGAAACATTTCGAATAACAACAATTCAAATGGATATATATATATATATATATATATATATATATATATATATATATATATATATATATATATATATATATATATATATATTTTCACAAATAGAACTCATAACCGATCATAATCACATTCTATCTTCATATCATTTATGTAGATCTACTGTGTCTTTTTGTCTATTCATAGCCTTCTTTAATTGGCTACCACTTGTTCATTCATATGTATTTCCTATCATTTGTTATCTTTTCCTCGTTATATGTGATAATAATCATATATAACTTAAATTCACATTATGTGTTCATGACATATTGCCTTTCATGTTCATATTCATGTTTCAGTTTGTTTTCATTTTCCATATCATATTCATGTTTCATGAACACATCTATACATATTGTATTTCTTGTTCATATCTACATCCTTTCTTACCATGTATTCCAATTAACTTTAACCAAGCGATTATTACCTTTGGTATAACAATTCAATTTTAAGACAAGATGTGGGCACCAAATGCCATTAAATAGCATATGGTTAGATTCTATACTCAATGAGCTTTCCATAGAGTCCAAGAATACCCATAATGGAGCCCTAACTGAAGAGTTATGCGCTGTGTCGTGAAGAAAATCAGCTACTTGCAAGACTCGCAGCGAAGAAAGCAAAGCAGCCCATCGCCTTTTATCATTTTTGGGGATCTTAACTTCATATTTGACACTGGTTCTTTGTACTACTTTGAAGCTAAGGTGCTAAGGGTTCTTCTCCCACTGGAATCACCCAAATCGGAGCATCGAAACTTAAGTGATGTCCTAAACAACCCGGACTACTCTATGATCAAAATTGAAGTAAATCGTCAACATAGCCCCATTTGAGTGAATTGTCACACATAGAATCGAATTGGAAGGTACCTATTTCAGATTTTGGTTCTCCTTGAAGTCTAGTTTAATTATCAACTCAACCAAACGGATCGAAACGACCAAGTTTACGTCACTAAAATACTAAATACTAGTCAAAAAAATGTAAAGAATGGAACCGGCACTGATCGATAACGCGGATTGTAACGACAACCCATCAAAATTAATTGCTCTGCATCAGGACCACCTCGAATTTTCCTTAATGGTGGTTTTTCTCCCATTTTTCCATATTTTGCTACCCAAATCAATATACACTTCAAAACTACTCCATATTCGTCTTGTAACCTCAATTATACTCAAATCATCTTTCAATACATATCTTTCTTCAAAAACCTTTCATGATTTTCTCCCAAAAACAACTCTAATATGGGTCATAACCTACACACAAGCCAAATACAAGGATTTTTAGGTTTTTTCTAAACCTAAACTCCTTTATTTTTGGTAATTAAACCATGAATCCAACCTCAAAGGGAGGATTCCATACTCATCTTGCACTTTTCAGTGGTTTTACTACCCCTTCTATTTTCGAGAAATCTAGGTTACGATGAAACTTAACAAAACCACCTAGAAAGATCAAATGCCAAACAAAATCCATATATCAAGGTTGCTCCATACAGCCCAAAACGCTGTATCCATACTAGTAGTCATAGTTCCATTACCTTATATCTCTTGCAAACACTTCTTTCTTCTTTCTTAACTTCTTACTCTTCTCTTTACGTGGGGCCCTAACTCCACTTTTTTTAAAGTGAAATCTCGCTAAGAGACCCAATTTGGTCTCTTCTTATCCACTCATAAGGCCCGTTTGGAAAGCCAATCTTTTTTGGCTTAGTTTCCCATTTTCTATTTGTACTTCCATTTCTCTTCTATTTGCCATCACACTCATCTATATTCTAATTTAGCATCAACTTTTAACTATGACTATTGGATCCTTCTTTTTACATTTAGTCTCTCAAAATGAGAGACCAGTAACCTTATCCATCTTTTTAGTTAAGGCCATGTTTGGCCTTTTGCATTTCTTCTTTTTCTCATTTTGCATTTAGGTCCTTTAACTCTTTCTAATTTCCATTCCATGTTTTCTCAAATTTCATATTTGCATATAAACTGTGTTTATGCTTTTATGTCCTCAAGTGGTAAAGACCACTTTACCATAGCTTTATTATTAATTCCGGGTCTCTCGTTTATTTTGAAAAATTCCATTTAACTTTTAATATACCTAAACAAGCGAGCGCTAGGAGCATGTTGGGTGTTACACATCGGTTGAGCAATGTTGCAACATCAAAGCAATGTCGTGACATCGGGTGACCAGAAGTGCAACATCATGTGAGGAATGTTGTAATATCAAATCAATGTCGTGACATCAGCTAAAGAGAGCAGAACATCAAAGAGCAATGTCTTGACATCAAATTCAAGAGTCATGACATTATAATTAGGCTAAACATTGAAGACACAATTTCATGTCGTGACATCAGCGGCGACATCAGAGCCATGTTGCGACATTGACAACTATAGTAGCGACATTACATAGATAGGCAAAAATTCAGAGTTGCAACACCAAAAGCTATGGCACGACATCACAGTAGCAATGTCACGACATCAACCATGACATCAGCCATGACACCAGCGTGACTAGGGTAGAAATTTTGGGCTTTTTGAAGACCATGTTTTTCACCTCATTTTCAAGGCCCAATAATTGGGGCTTATAAATAGAAGATCCTAGGGTGGATTGCGCAACCTTTCAGCAACCTTCAACCAATTTTTGATCTTTTGGAAGAACTGAAGTCTCTTTTGTATATATATATTTTTTCTTTTCTAGATTTATTTTAAGATTACAGTAGTCGAACCAAGCTGAAATGTGGAGCTACGATCATTGTATAACAAGTTTCATTTCTGTCTAAATGCAAGTGGGATTTGGGAATTTTTCTTAATCTGGTTTATTCAATTTGATTACAATTTCAATGAATTTGTTTGGTCAACTAGCCATTGTCATTTGTGATCCAGTTATGGAAGGCTGAGCTCCCTCTGGGAAGGAATTTGGTGATTATTTGATTGTTTGTAGTATTAAATGATTTTTTGGTTATGAAAACTAGATTGATTCAATTGGTACTGCTCTTGTAATGAGTTGTTCTGAATATTAGTGTTCTGTACCTAGAAAGATTTGTATCTATGCTCTAATTTCAGGATCTCCTAAGCCGACACAAAAGGGCTAAACGACCGAGAGCAAAGAGTTTATGATCAAAGTGCATCAGACGACATCCATCAACTAATGTACTCTAAGTATCACTATGGTACATCACAGGTGATGTTCTAACCTCAAACTTCAAGGTTCCCTTCTAGGTGACAGCAGAAGTGTGTTCCCGAGGAATAAGGACCACTTGATGAAATATCTATTTAATCCTTTGAGGTTTCATCTCAATCCAGTAAAATGATCTTGATCCCGTGTTAGCTAAGATTCTAATCTAAAAGAAAAAGAATTTTATTTGAATTGATGGTTGAAGCACCAATTGCATTGGAAAAGGCTTGTGTTACACTATCTATGGGGCCAAGCAGTTTTCAGTCCTAAGAAATGGTTGTGAAGTACCGGTTTAGGAAAAACAACTAAATCTTAAAGATGATCAAATCCCAAAAGTAGTTATTTAGACCCATTGACTTGGTTTAGGAATATAATACGCTCAATAGTGAAATGTGTAGTTTCATGAGGTATTCCAAGGATACACTATTCTAATATTGGACAAATCTAAGGTTCATGTCCTTCAAATTACTCGTTCTTGAACCTGCTGCAAACTGATAATCATAACATTGATTTTATTCACAGTGTTATTTCTATTCATTGAAATATCTCATTCATTTTGTTTAGATTCTTTTTAATTAAAGAAAATTTATAAAAAGCATTTTCATTACACATTTGTTATCTATTTTAAAAATCATATAAAACAATAGTTCAAAATAGTGACTTTCTTGAGTAGTAGGGGTAGTTGATCTTTAGATTTTCTCATCAATCCCAGTGGGAATGATATCTGGACTTATAATCCACTTTATTACTTGTATAACCTTTGCACTTGTAATGATTTAGACCAAAACGAATTTAATTACATAATATTATATACAACAGCAGAAAAAAGTTTTCAAATCATTTTCAATCAATCAAGTTTTTGGCATTACCTGCAGGACCGACCGGTCCCGTAGCAGCTACGTAAATTCAAGTCTAGACTCACCGCTGCATATATATGTGTTACAATACTTTTCACGCTCAGTGTAGAAGGTGGTCACTCACTTCTGCCCGTAAGGTGGCACAAAAACCAGAACAAACACACGTTAATGATTAATCCAGTCTGATACTAAACATTAAACTCGGAGTAAATCATTAGGTGTTCCTTATGCTTCGAACACACTCGCTTGTCACTGGCGAACTGGAAAGCCTGAGGTTGCAGTATCAGTGATTTATCAAATGATGCCAGAGTGCATTAATTCTAAAATATCAGCCTAACATACCCCTAAGTTACTGCTCTTCGCTCCTCGTGCAGTCCATCTCTCAGGTCATCTCGGGGAGGGATCCCGAAATCGAGCACGTATACAACTTCTTTTTGGGTATAAACATCGATATTCGTGAATAACACTTTACAAGGTGAACATCACTCAATTTTATAAATTCAAACCCAATAAAAGAAACCATAACTGGGCAAATCGAATGTTCAACAATTAATCCCTCGAGGGTGTTTAATGCTCCCATTACTAGATTCCAATCATCACAAACGGCTAAATGCTTAAAATAAATAAAGAAATCAAGTGAGATAAGGAGTGAGAGAACAAATCGTGGATTTGGCCTAATCTTCATTCAATGAAATCCGGATCTTTGAGTACAACACCGATATCTCTTCAAATACAAATAAAATCGTCGTACCATTTCAAGGATTCCTACTAAAAATCAAAATTCCATGTTAAACCGAAAAATTAACAATTTTAGAGAGAGAAATCCCATGAGAGGTGTTCTCCCACCTCCTTCGTTGCCCTAAAAACCTAAAAAATGAGTATTTATAGTCCTAGGAGGAAATGGGCTTGAAAGCAACTAAAAATGAACATTTTCTGCTTTGTTGAGACATTATCTGTGTGCGGCTGTCCTTATTAATACAAAGGTTTTGAGCACTTTTTCAGGTATTAATCACCTAATTGAATCCAATTGGCATGTTAAGGACCTAGCAAAGCTACTAATCAAAATTTGCAAGTTTTGTTGTTTTGTAGGGCTTTTATACCGTAGATGTGGATTCAAAATTAACCATAGATCCAAGTTCAACTCATAACAAATCAAAACCGTAAGAAAAGAGAAGTGCAGCGTAAGAAAGAAAAGGAGTAGGGCTGTGAAATTTTCGCAACTTCTGCAAAATTTTCAAGTAGGTCGAGAATTTTCAGAGTCATAATTTCGCAACAAAGGCGTAAAATTTCGCAACCCGCGAAATCGCCTTTCCGCGCCTACTGCTCACTCTGTCCCGCTTTTTGACTTTTGACTCCTTGTCCCTTTTGGTTTTTTCTTCCTCGTTTTGGTCTCTCGTAATAGCTTTTGCTTTTCAGTTTTTTGGTATTTTATTTAGGTTTAGCTATAAAAGCCCCTAGACAAGACTTTTGTAAGACAAATTTTTCTATTATTGTAATTTTTATTTTAGGTTTGCAAACGAAGCTCCCTGGCTCTCATTTTCTCCTTTTCCATTTCTACTTAGCCAAACACCCTCATGATGACAATTCAGAGGATATTGTTAACCTCTTTCTCCATAAGAGCTACTGTATGTGGGATATAAGGTAACCCAGGGTTTTCCATGTTTTTAATCCGAGGTATTTTCTTCACATTTATGGTTTCATTCAAATGTCTTTAATCCCCAAGTTGCTTTAAATGATCTGTATTTGGATAAGCTGTGTTCATTGAATGCTTATTGCTAGATCCATTGGATATCCATAGTTATCATCTATGGGTTATTTCAAGGATGTTTATTTTCTCCAAATTTTAGGTTCGATCCCTTCTGGGCTCAATTTTTTAATGGTAAGTACTTGGTAAGCTTTTAGGGTTCATTGTATGCTTATTGTTAGATACAGTGATATTCATTAATTATCATTTATTAGCTGTTGGAAAGTGAGTCAAGGTGATGTTATTCACTATCCGAGACCATCAATAGGAAGCAAATACCAATTTTTCAAAGATACTTATTTAGGGTTCAGTTTTTATAGCCACATGAAGATCTGGTTCTGGGAAATGGCTATAGGGTCATTCCCAACAAAGGAGGAAAAATGAACCCCAGAACTCCCTGGGACCTTTAGAACCCAATTCCGCAGCCTCGATAAGTTCACAACCTTCTATATTTACTATTTAGCCTTTCAGTTTCCAAACACACCTCACTCGCTTTTTAGCACACTAAATCAAATTGAATTCACCGTTAACCCAACTGAAGTCATCAGGTTATATCCTCAGTTCGACTCTTAGATAATTATACCGTTAAAGAGCAATGCTACTAGCAAATAGTAGGAATTAGGTATATAAATTTTGTTGATTTCGAACCACCCTACCACACTCGAATCAAATAAACCTAATTCCTCCTACTGCCGTAGCATAGCTACTGCAGTATAGTGGCTCTAGGGTAGAACACAGGGATGGTTTTTCTTCGCACAAATGATTTGCAGTTAAGGCCAAAATGGTGAATTCAATTTGGATTTTGGGTTTTCATAAAAATTGTGGGTTTAGATGGTGGAAACTGAAAATAAAACAAGTAAAAATATAAAAGAAGGCTCCTTGAAGCATCAGGCTTCTGGGTTTGGGTCCTTAAAGTAACTGAGAGGTTCTCGAGTCCTTTTCCTCACGTTGGGGAGGATGACCTATAGTCATTTCCCGAACCGAATCTTCATGTGGCTATAAAAACTGAACCCTATAACTATCCTTTGAAAAATGGCATCCACTGGCCATTAGTGCTCTTGGTCGTTAAAACACAAGTCACCTTGACTCACCTTACAATTGATCATAAATGATAACTAACAAACGTCAATGGATCTAACATTAAGCATCCAATGAGCCCCAAAGCTTACCAAGTGATAACCATTCAAGGTGACTCAAAAGGGATCAAAACAAGGGAGAACAATGACGGCAAAGGGATACCGCATGAAAACATGGAACCCCCAAATTTACCTCGTGGATCCTTCGCCTAATAGCCTTCTTCAAGGAGAAGAGGTTCTGGCCACTCATCCTCCGAGTCACATCCCTGAGGGTGCTCACATGAGAAAGTGGAAAGAAAATGAGAGAAAATGAGAATCGGGAGCTTATGTTGCAAGCTTCCCAAAAACAAAAAATTACAATAATGAAAAAGTTGTCTTAGAAAGTCTTGTCTGGGGGCTTTTATAGCCAAACCCCAAATACAAAATACCAAAAAAACCAAAAGCAAAAGCTATTACAAGGGACAAAACGGGAAGAAAACCAAAAAGGGACAAAGGAAGTCAAAAAGTCAAAAGCAAGACAAGTGAACAATGGCACAGGAAAGGGCAATTTCGCAGGTTGCGAAAATTTCATTAAATTTCTACCCTTTCTTTCTTCTCGCTTTGGCTTCTTTCTTCCGGGGTTTTTGATCTGCAGCCTATGAGTCGAACTCGATTCTATGGTCAGGTCAACCCTATCTACGGTATAAAATCCTACAAAACAACAAAACTTGCCACAAAATTTGATTAGTAGCTTTGCTAGGTCTTTAACATGCCAATTAGGTTAATTAGGCTGATTAGTACACAAAAAGTGCTCAAAACCTGTATTAATAAGGGTGTAAAATAGCACTTTTTGGGTAGTAATCACTAGTCAGGCCTAGCATCAATGTCGCGACATTGGACTGCAATGTCGCGACATCGGACAGTAACGTTGCGACATCGGACTTACAATGTCACGACTTTGATTACAATGTCGCGACATTGTTGTCTGCTCAATGGCTGGTTTTATTCTCCAACTTGTCGGGGTCATAACTTCTTTGTTTGAACTCGGATTTGGGCATGTAAGGTGTTCGTTGGAAAGCTCTTTGAATGTAGAATGCAACCATGAGTGGAGTTGAATATTTGATGATCTAGATAATACAGAAAAATTCATCTTCCCAATGACGCATTGTGAGACATCCGGTTAACTCTCTTTTTTGAAATATTTTGCATCTTTTCTCACTAAATCACTTGCTTTCCATCAAGAATCCTAAAAAACCAAGTTTAGAGGAAATGTTATGAGTTTTAAATGAATTTGGATATAAAATACTCAAAAATAGCATGTGGAATGGGCTCAAAACATAGATGAGTTTTACACTCATCAAACACCCCCAAACTTAAAGTTTTGCTTGTCCTCAACAAAGTTAAAGAAAAATCATTGGTCCCTCAAGAAATGGAAGAGAAGAGTTCATTTCACCCTTTTTATTTAACCAAAACTAAATAATCAAGCTTGCCAAGGGGAATGTGATATGTGCCTTAAGAATTACCCTTACCAAGAATATAGAAAATATGATCAAGATAATTTATTTATTTTAATAATGAATTAATCTCATAATAGACAAATTTAGACCGTGGTTATTACAAGTGAGTGTGTGTGGCCTTCCCCTATCCAAACAATTGCAAGATAGATGAGTTTATGAGAATTGAGTTGAGTACTTGGATCTCCTAAGATAGTATATTTAGGTTCCATAGGCTTGTTGTTCTTATCACTCTCCACTAATATAGGCACACACAACTCTCAAGATCAAGTAGGTCTTTATAGGTTTGTAATGTAAGGCTTAGGTAAGGAATAGTTGAGTAGTCATTTAAGGCTAAAACTTACCCAAATATACATATTTTCCTTCATTCACAGCTCGTACTTCATCCTTATTTTCACCATCAACACAGTGACACTCTTAAGCACCCCAAAACTGGTTTGGATGCATCTCATTCCATACTCCTTATACCACCTTTCAACTTTACACAAATTATGCATTCTTTCAACAAACACTAAGAAGCCTTTTTCTTCAAGACAAGGTTATTAGAGTGGTGCAATGTCTAAACCCCTTAAGCTTTCTACCAACCCTTACCTAGCCAATAGGTCCCAAACCAGTTGGTCTTAGGGTACTAGGTGTTGAGACACCCCTTAGGATTTACTTACTCTGGGGAAAGAAGGCTACGAGGCTAGACTCACTCCTCCTTGACCTTTTTATTCTATTTTTGCTTCTTTTTCACTTGATATTTTTTCTTTTTCTTTTTTTTTCTTTTTTTTCTTTTTCTTTTTCTTTTCCTCCTTCCTTTTCACGAACTTCTTTTGATTTTCAACTTAACTCTTAAAAATAACTCCTCTAAACTTGCTCCTCACTACTTTCAACTATGTTCAAGTCCTCATGTCATGGGTAAGTTTGGTTCTTTACTGAGGGATAGTGATGTATAGGAAGGTTATTGGCTTCCAACTTGGTTCTTATGAACATAATTTTGGCTCTTTAAGGCTCAACGGTTTGGTACTAGAGGAATATGCATATGCATATTAATAGGGTTAGCTTAAAAGGCACAAACTTTCCAAGGATGGCATATATCATTTCTCAATTGTTGTGTTGCTAGGATTTCGCCTCAAGTGATAATAGAACATGTTCTAAAACCTATGGAGATCAAAGATAGATGGATTCTCATAAACTTTCTCTAACCAAAGAAAAAATTACCTTTCAAGGGTACTTAGTGACTAAGTGCATGGACTTTTGAGAAACAAATGACTAAATAGCCTATTAAAGAGATAACCCATTAAGCTTTAAGTCCTATTATCTCGAATACTATCCATATCTCAAGGGTTCAATTATAGTCTTCATTGACATCACAACTACTCCAAGCAAAACTCAATTAACTCAATTATTTACAAATATATATATATATATATATATACACTCTAACTAAAAAAAACAAACCAAAACTAAGATGTAAGTTGCAAAGCATCAAACAAAGTCATCATCCATAAAACCACAAGAAAATATCATCCTCATAGTTATCATGTGCAACATGTGGGGTGTGACATGATAAACCAACAAAATAAACACCCCCAAACTTTGGGATGAACATTGTCCTAAATGTCTAGCAATGAGCAAAAGGAAGCAATGAAGTAAAAAGGCAATATAAATATTTGGAAAAAGTGAACTCCACTTTCTAGTCTCGGCCACTTTGAATAGGAACCTTGAGATTTTTTAAACTTTGACATCAAAAACCTTTGCTCTTGCAAACTAGTCATGACAATATGTTGAGCTTCAAACATACTTTATTCATAAAACACTAACAAACAAAGTTAAAACACCCTGGGATTTTCAACCCAGAATTAAAAGACATCAAATAAATAAAATAAATGAAAATAGACAAAGGAAAAGATTAAAAAAAATGGATAAAATCCTTATTACTTAGCTTGGGTTGCCTCCCAAGAAGCTGCTCCATTTTTAGAGTCCAGATATACTCATTGGAAAAGTACTAGTGCTTCCATTTGACCAATCATCCATCTTGAACAACACTTCCTCTTCATAACCATTCAACTTAAGGATGTTTTCTTCAAGATTTTGAATAGGGGAATTAATTGTTGCTAATGGTTCAGCCACAATTTCATCAAAATAGTCTCCTTTATGTGATGCTAATGCAAGCAAATCTATGAATAAGGGGGACTCTTCAAGCATGTGCCCTTTTGATGGAAGCAAGCTATAAATTTTTATGCACATGTTTCTTTCTTGCTCCGTCAAAGGTAATGGTTGGTTGAGATTGAACTTTGCTTTCTCCTCACCCACAGGCAAGGTGAGCTCCCCCTTGTTGATGTCAATCCATGCTTGGATTGAGGAAAGAAGTGGTTTTCTCAGTATATGAGAATTTTGTAGATCCCCTTCAATGCCCTAAGTCACAAAATCCATGGGGAAGGTAGATGTGCCAATCTTCACCAAGACTTTTTCATAAGCCCTCACATAACTTTCTTCCTCAACTCTCAGTTCATCCACTATGGGCTCTTCATCTTCTAAGTTGTTTAGGAGTGCCTTTTTCTCAATTTCCAACTCATTTTCACTTTCTTCCACAGATTTCAAGATAGGAAGTTCTTGCACATTTCTCAAAGGAGTATCCATGCATTCATTGGGATTTGTCGAAGTATTACTAGGAGAGGTCCTAGAAAATTGTTCCTTGAATGCTTGGACTAAGTGTCCTATTTGAGCTTCTATTTTTTTTCAATCTAACACTAGTGTTGACTTAGAAGGCAACTAAATCTTGAAATTTCTGCTCATGAAGACTAATCATCTTCTTATTCTCATCCATGTAGGTAAAAATCTGCTCCTTAACAGGAGACAACTCTTCTTCCTCCTGAAATGTGGAGTTTGAACTCCCTTGATAAGGCATATGTTGTGGGGTAATTGGCATACAATTAGGGTTTTCATAGACAAGATCGTTTTGTTGCCAAAAACCACAATCATTGAATACTCCTTGTTCCATGAGTGAGTCATTGTGAATTTTTGGGTCCAAATGATGAATAAGTAAGTCAAGTTTCTGATTCGTGTGAGGTAAGCTTCCATCAGTACTTGAATATTCCATAAGTACCTACAAATAAGAAGAAAAACAAAGAAAATAGCAACAAATACTAATAGGAAAAAAATTAGCTAAGAAACAAATCGCAACCAAAAATAAAAGTAAAAATTGCCTAAATTAGCAAATCACCCATTCTTCAAAATGTCAGCATCCAATGAGAGAAAGTGAACAACACCAATCCCCGGCAAAGGCCCCAAAAACTTGTAAGGACCAAATGATGTGTACTTGTGAATATGGCCAAGGGAGTGAATGAGGTAAATACTCAAAAACTGATTTGAAACAAAGTAAGTGTACTCAAAAACTTAAATGAAAAGTACTACCAACACTCATTCCCTTTCCGCAAGTGCACAAATCATACATGTAATAAAGTGGACTCTAGAAGTCCGGATATCGTACCCACGAGGATTGGAGGTTCTCTCTAATTGGAATTTGAGCACCCCGATTACAAGGGCTCTTCATTATTTAGGTGACCAAATAGGATGCGGATTAAAATCAATTTAACTAAAATAAAATTTGATTTAAAACTAATCCTAAAATCTACCAAACAAACAACTACTTAAGTCTAAAATGTAGGAAGAGAAGCACTAGGAATGGGGATAATTATTTACAAATCAGTTTGCATTTCTTTGACAGTGCAACATTTTTGAGTTGAATGTTGGATTTATCCAAGAGCAATGTAGTATATAGCCTTGGAATACCTCTTGACACTATACATTTCACTATTTAGATAACCATATTCCTAAACCAAGTCAATGGGTCTAAATAGCTACTTTTAGGATTTGATTCTCTTTAAGATTTGGTTGGTTTTCCTAAACCAGTTCTTCACAACCATTTCTTAGGACTAAAGACAACTTGCCCCCATAGACAGGGTAATACAAGCCTTCTCCAATATAATCGGTACCTCAATCTTCAATTCATTAGAATGCTTTATCTCCTTGATTAGAATCTTTGCTAACACGGGATCAAGATTATTCTACCAAATTGAGATGGGACCTCTACACATTAAACTGATAAATCATTAGGTGTTCCTTATGCCTCGGGAACACACTTCTGCTATCACTCAGAAGGGAACCTTGAAGTCAAAGGTTAGAGCATCCAGGATTTATCAAAGCGATGTTTACAGTGCATTAATTCAAAAAATATCAGCCTAGCATACCCCTAGTTACTGTTCTTCGCTCTCAAGTAGTCCATTTCTATGTCACTTAGAGGGATCCTGGAAATCATAGCACATATACAGCTCTTTTTGGGTATAAAATATTGATATTCAGAACAACACTTTACAAAACAAAATCGATTGTATAAATTTAGTTTTCAAACCCCCAAAATAAACCATAAATCTACAAATCTGAATGTTCAACAATTAATCCCTGAGGTGTTTAATGTTCCATTACTAGATTTCAATCATCATAAACCAAGCAACAAGCAAAAAAAGGAAGAAATCAATCAAGAGATAAGGAGTGAGAGAACAAATTATGATTTGAGCTTCAATCTTCGTCTCTACAGTAATGAAATCTGGATCTCTAAGTACAGCACTGATATCTCTTCAATACAAATAAAAATCTGCTCTAAAATTACTTTAAGATCTACAAAAAATCAAAATCTACAGCAAAACTAAAAAATCGACAATTTTAGAGAGAGAAACCCCATGAGAGGTGTTCTCCCACCTCCTTCATTGTCCTAAAAACCTAAAAAAATTAGTATTTATAGTCCTAGGTTGAAATGGGCTTGAAAACAATCCAAAGCAACAATTTTCGAGGCTTTCTAGTCAGGCCCAGCATCAATGTCACGACATTGGACTGCAATGTCGCAACATCGGACTTGTAATGTCACGGCTTTAACTGCAATGTTGCAACATTGCTTTCTGCTCAGCGGCTGGTTTTATTCTCCAACTTGTCGAGGCCATAACCTCTTCATTTTAACTTGGATCTGGGTGTGTGAGGTGTCAATGGAAAGCTCTTTGAATGTAGAATGCAACTATGAGTGGAGTTGAACCATTTTATGCTCCAAATGATACAGAAAAATTCATCTTCCGATGCCTATATCCTACACTTTTGGAAAATTTTTTGATATTTTCACTAAAATCACAACTTACAAACCAAGTTTAGAGGAAATTTTAAGAGTTTTACATGAATTTGAATATAAAATACTCAAAAATAGCATGTGAAATGGACTCAAAACATAGATGAGTTTTACACTCATCAAGCAACAAGCATGGCAGAACAAAGAGAGACCAATCAGAACATACCAGCTGTAGCTCCTAACAAACCTCAGCATCGTCAAAGAACAATGGAAAAATTTTGGAGGCCGATCATCAAAGAAGAATACTCAGCTATGAGACAGCCACCCATAGAGGCAAACAACTTCGAGTTGAAGCTTGCTCTAATCACCATGGTGTAATAGAACCAGTTCACTAGGCACCCCAATGAAGATCCAAATGAGCACCTTGGCGGATTCCTAAGGATGGCCAACACTGTCAAGCTTAATGGAGCCAATCCAGATGTTATCATGTTGCAGTTGTTCCTATTTTCACTAAGGGACATTGCAGCCAATTGATTTGAGTCCCTACCATATGGATCAGTACGCAATTAGGAAGAACGGGTGGAAGTTTATTTGAACATATTCTTCCCTCTTGCTCTCACTTCAGAGATGAGAGAAGAAATTATTACCTCCAAACAGAAAGAAGATAAGTCTTTGTACAATGCTTGGGAGAGATTAACGCAGCTGCTAAGAAGATGTCCCATGCATGGGATAGAGAAGATGACTTAGATGGACATCTTCTATCATGCAATGAATTATACTTCGAAGGGAACTATGGATGCAACCTCTTGAGGTGCATTCATGAGGAAAAATGCTGAGGAAGCTACTCAATTAATAAAGGAACTAGCAAAGAGCAACTATAGAACTCTATCTGAGGCTTCAAGGAGCAGTAGCAGGCTGAGAGGAGGAGTACTTAAGCTGAAAAAAATGTCAACAATTGAACCTAAGCTAGATGCTCTTATGAACAGGAAGAACACCCAAGATAAAAGAGATTAACCTTCGACGAAGTGACTAGAGGAAGGCCAAGGCATAAATGTGTTACCATGAGACTCGTCAAAGAAGGCCTCCAATAAGTCAAGAAGCTCGCTTAGTTAATGCAATAGAAGCTACAACTTCAAGCCAAACAACGGCGCGCGCTGCCGCCCCTCCCGCGCGCCACCGGGCATAAAGGGCCAAAGGTCACGCGCTGCCGCGGCCGTCGTGGGAATGGCATGCTACAACAGCAAATATTAATACTAAGGAAAACCTCTGAACTCACTATACCCCAGTCTTGAGGAACCATGAGAATTTCTCTTATAGAGGTGGAATGCAAACAGGTTAAACACCGCGTAATTTTCAAGATAATTATTCTCTACCCGGGTTTCCATGATGCTGAACAAGGCAAATGTAGAGGGTAGACAATCAAGGACAAAGGATATCCCAATCCTTTGAAGATCAAATGTCTGAGAACAAGAGAATTTTGAACCTACATGAGCATAAATTTGTTTAGCTTGCAAAGGTTCCGTGCAAACACAACTCGTGTTTCGTGCCAACACAAATGCTTCGAAAAACTGAGACTCAAGTAGCAACCGGCCTCGCTAAGAAGAATCAATCTAAGTGACTCTTCGACAGACCCTTCCCGCACTCCATTCCAAACTCTGTCCCGAGGATCCCGCCGACACTTAACGACTCCTCGAAACTGACTCGTCGGATCGAAGAACTCCGAGAAGTGAACCCTAACTTTCTTTAACCGGCTTACTCGGGCGAACTCATAAATCTCGCTTTCTTTAAACTAGTCAAGTGATAAAATTTTCGCAACTTTTGTTTCAAATATTTTTATAAAATTTCACTAAAGATAATACCGCATTTTGATAAACCAAAATTTACCTGTCAAGAAATTTACACTTCGACTAAAACCTCAATTCCTCCCAACTTCTTTATTCCCAAACCTGCAATAATCATTATCATATTTCCACAAACATACCACATCAACACTTAATTCTCAATTTATAAGTACAAACTTACAAACTCAAGTAGAATATATCTAGATGCATCATATATATGAAATGCATGAATATTTACAAATATGCCACTTCAAAATCAATATAAGGTTGCTCAATTACATATCCATCTCATACATAAAGTTTTGGCGCATCATATGTCATAAATCGCCCACCTATATATTGGATAACAAATGATGACGCCTGGGCACCACAGCGATCACAATGGAATATAAATAGCTACAAATAACAAACAAGTTAAGGTAACCAAGATATAATATCACATACACTAACATGACACAATTTATCATCGGTTTTATGATTTCTTTCAAAAACTCCTATGTATATCCTTTAAGATTTTGATTATCACGGCGATTAAAACTAACGCCAACGTGAAGCTTACTTAAGTCATCTCAACCACTCACGTTACGGAATTTAATCGCGATCGCATGTATATAAAGCGACAATCGAAAGAACCGCTAATGTCGGAATTTACCGCATCGCAATTGTGGTGCGCTAAAACTCCGAAACTACGAAATAAATTTACCGTGATCGCCTACAGCGCCAAACTATACAAATAGCCAACTACGTACGGAATTGTCTGCATCGCAACGTAGCGCTTATACTTTCTATGGTAAACCGGGAGCAACTACGACGGTTTTCGCATCATCGCTAGTTAACTTTTCTATCAGGAGCGCATCACGGGACGAATTTAATTTCATCATACATAATGCTAAATCTCATTATATTTGAATATACATGGATTTTTAAAACTACATTTACTTAGTGTCAAAAAGCAGACAAATCTAACTCGCTTTTGAAACTTCTAAACTCTCTTTCAACTATTTTCTTTTTTAGACTACTAACTACCATATTCATTACCAAACATCAACCATTTACATGAAATTGAAAAGATCTTAAGTGGCGAACCACTTTACCTCGGCCGCGCCACCCCCGTCGTTGCCTTCACAGCCTCGCGGATCGCCGCTCCCGTGCTCGGCCACACCCACAACATTCCTTCATCATTACTAGTGACAAAAATTTCAATTCTCAACTATAAGGTCAAGAATCTCAACTGGCACCATTCTTCCCGCATATCCTCCGGTCTGTTTCATCAACCCAGACTTCTTAACCCCGATTTCGTAATATTTTAGTTTTAATTCCTTGTGGGATCACCCCACGCGGTCCGTTTAATTGTTTAAGGATTGGAACGAAAAATTACATTTTTACTCTAAACTTTATTCTATAACATGGTGCAGGCGTTGCTCGCCCGCTTTCCTTCGCTCTTCTTTCCCACGTTCACTTATATCACCTTCAGTCACACGTAAAATTTCATTGGAAAATATTATCGCTTGGTTAGGTCAAATCTAAGGTACCGTATTTTGACACTTCGCCACCAAGCGTTCCTGCTTTGTAAATTTTTGGTTAGGGATTAGCGACGCTAGATTCATTCCATAAATAAACTTCATTTAATCTAATAATGATGAAATCACACTCAAACCATGCAATAAAATTGCATTAGGATAATCGCTTTCACTTCTCAAAGCCTTAACGGCACTATTTTGTGCATAACTTGCACAAATTTTTTTTTCGGATTCGATCCGTTCCAAAACCTATGATTTTCTATGGTTCCTAGGCATCATTTAAGGTGCAGAACATCCCCAAATAAACCAATTATGGTCAGGTCTCCTCTAGCTCAAATTTTAGTACGGGAATCACTAATATTGTCAAACCAGCCTCTCGAGCTTCTCTCTCTTATTCCTACATGCTTCCTATCCTTTTCAATCATTTTTTTATGCTCAAACTTGGGTTCAAAACTCCTAAATTTCAGAGCTTATTTACTGTCTAATATGGTCATAACACACACATGCAAACATTACTTGTTCATTTTGAACACTAATAATTCACTCAAAACTTTTCATCAACTAGTTTGGTGTGTGTGTGAAAACAAATTTTCGTTTCTATGATTCCTGCTCATAATGTCATGTACCAAACCCTAATCTACCATTTACACCTACAAACACATCTCCTCTAAGGTTATATAATCACTTAGGCTCTTGACACCATTTCTAGTGCAAAACCCCAACAACATACAACAAAAATTCTGCAAAAGAAATTTCAACAACACTCATCGGAAATTCCAAAGAAAGAAAAGGGAGAGGTTAATTCCCTTACTTGGTTCTTGACTTAGAGAGTTGAGAGAGGGACTCTGAGAGGGTTTAAAGAGAATATTCGAGGCTCGATGGGCTGGAAAGGGGTTGTCTTCATCCACTTTTCCTGCTGCCATTTCTGCCCTATAGTATGTTTGCTGTCTTCTCGGTGCTTCATTGTTTCAGCTGAGGGGATGCACGGAAATTGCTCTTTTGGTTTGCTCAAATTTTCAGCCAAGTGCTGCTTTATATACTAGTTGTACTCTCTAATTTACATTCTCGGGCCTCCACTTTTTAAATTTCACACAACTTCCTCTATTTCTCTTTTCTTTCACTAATGTCGCTTATTTATTCTCTCGGCAGCGGTTTTCTTATTTCACCTATTTTCATCTTTTCTTATTGAAATCTTGCTAAATGTTCAATATATATGATTAGCTCTCATGAAAAATGGCACCCTAAATCTCATGTTTAACTTGTTTGACCATCATTTTCTCTCCTCCTTTATTCTATACGGGAATCATTTTTTTGGTAGCTTTGCACTCTTCACTTGTCCACTTGACTTATTTTGATTGTCGTCAATCTCTTATTTAAATCTCTTAATAGTTGTCCATTACTCACGAACAACCAATGTAAAAAATTTTCTTAATCGTGCACTCAAACTTTTATTTTCATTAACTTGTCTCTTATCTATGGATGAATTATTTTACTCTTTCATTGATCTTTTCTAATTTAGCTAAGTTGTGAAACTCTAGAATGACGCTCACAAAATCCATGAATTGATTTTAGCGTTTTTAACAATAACTTGATTCTATTGTAATGTTATTTAAATTTTATAGTTGACTAATTTAGTCGACAACCTTAAATTGATAATTCTGTAACGCCATGAAATTCAATTAATCTAATGTAGAGATTTATTTTACCTTTCTAATCCATCTTTTAACACTAAGAGGTTATAGATCGAAACTAGGGGTTTACACTCTTTCCCTAGTGACACCAAGAAAAATCCTAAAGATTGCATGGCTGTTACTTTGAGGAATGAAAAAGAGTTGCAAGGAAGAGAAGAAGCAGAGAAGAAAAAGAATGAGGCTGAGATTAAGAAAGCAAATCATAATTCAATGAGCAGTGAGAAAAAGCAAAACAGAGTAGGGCTATCATATACAAAGGAACAAATGAAATAATAAGATGAAGTGGCTAAAGAAGAGGAAGTGAGAGTCTATCAGGCTCCAGTCCCAATCCCTTAGAGACTATAGCAGTCCAAGCTGGATAACCAGTATGCAAAGTTCCTAAATATATTCAAGAAGCTAGAGATCAATATCCCTTTTGCTGAGGCATTAGCTCAAATTCTACACTATGCAAAGTTTACGAAGGATATTATCAACAAAAAGAGGAAGTTGGATGAAGGAGGAGTGGTAAGCTTGTAAGCAAACCCAGAAGGCTATTATCCGTAAGAACATGCTCAAAATGAAAGATCCAGAGTTTCACAACACCTGCAACTAATAGCAACTATGAGTTTGGAAAGCTTTATGTGATTCAAAAAGCAAGATCACGATGCCCACAATGGCAAAGGCTAAGTCAGGGAGTTAACTCCCACTACAATGTCACTACAGATGGCAGACAGATCCATGGCTCAACCTGAAGGCATCCTGGAAGATGTGGTTTGGCCGGTTGTAAGTTTATTTTCCAAATGACTTTGTGGGTGATCGAAGTAGAAGGGACAAGGTATTCCACTACTACTTGGCATCATTTAGCAACAGGAGTATTCTTCGAGCAGATGTGAAGAAAGGGGGGCTTACCCTTAGAGTTGGCACTAAGGAAGTCCATTTCAATCTTAATCAATGCTTGAAACAACATGATGTTGAGCAAGCTCATTGTATGAAAACGAACAGTGTTAATTATGTTTGTAAGAAGATGAATTATGATTTAATGAAAGAGAACTCATTTGATGACTACATCTCTTCTTCATTCTATATTGATGAATTTTAGCATAAAGAACTTATTACAGAAATTGTTTTGAGCTTAAATGAAAGAAGCACAAAAAGTCTAAAAAGTGAGGAAGAATTACAGATGGAAGAAAAGAGTTCTGAAGGACTTGTCCTAAAGGAGTTGCCAAAGCACTTAAAGTATGCATTCTACTTATCAATTGAAGTGAACTCAATATGTTACCAAGAGTAGGAACTCAATATCGCCAAGCATAATAATTCTATGGGAAGTCCACAAGTCATCTCCACAGAGAGTGGGGTTTTAAAAGGATCCTTAGGTATTGATATCCGATGAATGTGCAAATAAAGTAAATCATGGGGGGTTTGATAGTTTGATTTGGTAACCGATTGATTTGGAGATTATTATCCACAAGAAAATGTATTATAGGATTCTAGGGTTTCCACTTATACACAACTAGGTAACAAGTGTCTCTCACTTATGTTCTCATCTACGATCCATTGAGGAATGGTCCTTGATGGAAGATATGACTTTAAAGGTTGTTTACAAAAATAAGGATAGAAGAATAATGTCAAATGCTCACTTAGAAAGTTTATACAAACACTCAACATGCATTTAGGTGTCTTTCGGGGCACAACATCACATTCTTGTTCACACATTGTCAAGAATATGCCAAACTGAGCATTTAGAGAGAATATAGTAAGTATTTATTATCATACAACTTCCATTGAAGCACAAGGGGTAAGAGAGCATTGTTACCTTTACTGGTGATGAGTTTCCACCGTTCGAATCCTATCTTGGAGGTTTAGAACTCCATTAAAGCTAGGAAATGACTAATAAATGCAAGAACATCCAACATAAATGCAAGTAGAGGAGAAATAAATGCTATAGATTGATGTAAAAACGAATGGAACAAGCGAGACAGTTACGCACTAAAAGACTTAGATTAAGGATTACAAGATATTAACTAAAAGAACAAACAAAGATCTAAGTTATGCAAAGTAGAAATTGCAAGAAACCCTAGAAAAAGAGAGAAACCCCTAACTAAAACTAAAAGAAAACCTGCTAGAGATGTGTCCCCCCAACTTACTACTCTTAGTGGCTTAAACTCACCCCCCCCACCCCAAATATCTACACAAACGGGGGGAGTAAAAGACAAACGTGCCCCTGCACAACATCATAATTTGACACCTAGTTAAATTTAGGCACTAGGACTCCAGACTCACTTCAAGCATCGGTACCCACATCCACTAGGCCTTTAACAACTTTGAGTACCGATACTGGACTTTGAGTACCGGCACTCATCTTCCTCTGCACTCTTAATAGCTTTGAGTATCAATACTGGACTTTGAGTACCGATACTCATATTCAATTTCTACATAATTCCAGCCCTAGATGGTTGAACCCCATTGGCATATAAACCTGAAAGTAGATCATCCTTTGCAACTCTTGAAGTCCTCACAACATCAGAACCATTCCTTTAGGTCGAGAGAGGAAGAACAAGATTTGAGTAAGCTTTGGCGAATTGCTTCGAAATTCGACTCCGCTTGGAAGTGAAAATGCACAAAAGTGCTTTTTTCAAAGCATGCTCTAAGCATCCAAAGGCACTTCAAAAAGGTGCAAGGAACATTGAGCAACCTTCACGAGCATAAAAACAGAAAAGAAAGTCAAAAACACATGTTCTACACAAACTAAGGGGGAAATACAAGCTAGAAAGGCTAGAAGCAAGTATAAACACTATACTTATTGTGTTAGACACACCCCACCTGCATCTTGCTAGTCCCTAGCAAGATTTGAACTAAGAAGAACTAAAACAACTAAGAGGCATAACAAAGCACAAAAGAAACCAGTTAAACATTGAAAATTTCAAAAATAAGCAGACATGAACATAGTACTACAACTTTACAAAATATGCCAACATTTGAACTTAATGAGCACCAACAATTCCAAGTGTAGTGATAATCCAACGTGAACTTTCACAAAACCAAGAACACTCATACAGAATAATAAAGACACTGAAAATGGAATAGAATAAAGTCACCTAAAGGGAATAAAACTTCATTGATGAAAATAAGCATTTAACAAAAACCAAGTACTTAAGCATATATAATATTCATAAAGGAACAACCAACAAAATTAAAATAAAAAGGATTTCTAGGCTTGCAATGACCACGAGTTACACAAAAGGGCTTTCAAGAAACAAAATGAGTGTTAGCAAGACATGGTTGAGGTTGCTACCCTATTGCCAACACCACCTTATGCTAACCTAATAAATCTAACTACTCTTCTTCATAATCCTCTTCGTCTGTCGAGAATGCATCTTCATCCATGTAATCATCCAACTCATCAAAATCCCCTTCCAAGTTAAGAGGGGGTCCTTCAATGTTATAGTTTCCCTCAGATATGAAACTCTTCTCTCGAGCACAGAGCCCGCTGTGGGTAAATATGTTTCGCTTCCCAGATGCACTCAAACCACCCTTTTATCCTGCACTCCATCCTCTTTAAAGGGGATGTACTTTTTGGTTCAAGAGTCGATGATGAAGATGCTCCCGAAGTGGCTGGGGGAGGCTGAGCTGAAGGACGCTTCATTGAAGCAACTCTTCTTTTGGCTTCTGTTATACTTGTAATGGGGCCCAAACAAGGGGGAACCATCTTTTCCCTTCTTAGGCCCTTTATACCGACAACTTCTACTAATTTGGTAACCAGTGCTGGATAAGGAATGTAACTCTTTTCACTCGTGGACTTAATGAAGTCTCTCATGATGCACCATATCACAAAACCATAGTCAATAAGCCCCCCATTCATCACTTTAAACAAGAATTGAATTTCTTCCTCACTTGGCAGCTTTTCTTTCCCTTTAGGCATGATCATATTATGAACAATCTTGTTCATCAATGCATACTCTGGTTTCAACTTCCCCGGGATGAATTCTTTTCACAAAAATCCTCTCATAGGCACCTAATTAATGCACAAGGCATTGGCAAACAACCCAGCCTCGAACTTTGTGATGGCACGGAATGGATAAGGCCCCCCATGTTAGGACGAGTGTACCCCAAAGATATGGCCATTGATTCCGGGTCAACTAATAAGCACATACCAGTAGCTATGGTCTCTAAAAAAAACTCCTTATCAGGATTCTCACTCAAGTTAGAGTAGAATTCTCTGACAACTGAGGGAAGATAACCTTTTACTTCTTTGCAAATAAACTGTAACTTCTGAGCCTCTATGATTGCACGAATGGAGTGATCAAAAATAAAAGTTCCAATTTTCATGCCATTTTCACAGTGAAAGCCTCTCTTTGCAATTTACTGGGCCCACTTTTCTCGTGCGACTTCAGTAGATTCATCAAACATTTCTGCAATCTCCTCATCTTTACTTTCTTCCTCAGTTTCTAATGACTGGTTCTTGTGCTTGCCCTTACTCTTTTTACCACTTAAGAAGTGTCAGCCTTTCTCTTTTCACTGCTCTCTCCATAGAAGAGCTGGTAGCCTTTCCTTTCCGAGTATTTTTAGTCCTTGCCATAGATACAACAATGAAAGATAATATTGCCAAGATCTCCCCTACACACAAAAAGCACTCCCATAAGCCCATTTTGACAAGCACTGAACTTCCCTTCCCCATATCCCTTAAAAATTTCCACCCCACAACCTTTGTAGCAACCACACAATCCAACAAGACAACTAGCAGCACGCAGCAGAGTCCATACCAATACAATAGTACAAACCACAATTATACTGCTCAAAATGTGAGAGAGAAGCTCACTTACCCACAAAAGGTTCCAAAATACCTAGATTTCATGTGAGAACTCCAATTTCGACCCCTTGATAAGTAACAACCCTTCTCGAACACAACTCTCATGATGAAATGGTTAGGAGGGGACTTTGAAGGTTAAGAATGATGAGGATGGGGTGATGGTATGATGTGAGAATGTTTGGATGGTGAGGAAATTAGCTAGGGTTAGGGTTTTGATGGTGGAAAAAAATGAGATGGTTTAGGGATTTTGAATGGTGAGAGAAAAAAGAGAGAAGTGAGAGCTTTAATTCTCAAATGGGGTGGAAATCTGCATAAATAGGGAAAAATTCACGATTGAACTAGCACTGAAATGCCAATGTACCCCCCAAACAAATTGAGTACCATTACTGAGCCACTTTTGGACCTATACTAGCTGTCATATTCCTACCGGTACTGACCTTGCAAAAATTTCATGTTTCACAATTTTCCTCCATTGCATACTCAAACTTTGCATAATGTTTCAATTTCCACCCAAAGCCACTTATGCACATCTCAAATGCGTATTCAAACTTACTCGGTAATCTTCACACCGCTTTGGAAACAAGCTTACCTTCAAAATGACCCCGATCCTGTTTTGAACAAATTTGGCAACTTAGGCTTTCAACAAGGGTCAAAATGGTGACATAGCACACGGGGAAGTTTAAAATGAGCAATAATGGCCTAAAATCATCTTCAATTATGTACGGATGTTCAAAATGAATAAAATGCATGAAAATGTCATATTATGAAAAGATGTGCAAATGAAGCCTAAACTAAGTGGATTTGAGCTGAAACAAGAAAACTGTAATGACCATGATAATTATGATACAAGGATTATTCAAGATGAACATAAATGGTGCAAGCCATGATTAAAAAATGAGAATAGATAGCAAATGGATGAAAATGATCCCAAATATGATGGAGTGGTCTTGTTCAAGCCTATTAGTGTGCATGTGTAGTAGGAATGTACAGAGTTCATAACACAAGTTCAAAGGGAAGCATAGTTCAAACGTTCAAGTTCCATTCTCATGTAGGCCTAAAATTGAAAAATTTTATGCAATTAACTTACTAAAAACAATTACCTAAACCCAAACAAGAAAAACATACTCCTTAAACAAAAGAAACAACCTTGCAAAAGTATGAGTATGAACACTAGTATATAACCCTCCCCCTCCCCCACCAACTGAAATGAGCATTGTCCTCAATGCAAGGAAAGATAAACACTAAGGACCAAACTGACAAGGGAGGGGACAAAAAGAATATCATAAGTCAGCATATCCACAATTCCAAAAAGAATGATTAGGAACCAAAAAGGAGAGACTATATACAATTAGTAATAACAAAAATTACTCTGATAGGGCATCCTGGTAGACTTGATCTACCAACTCCTCAATACTCTTCTTGCAATCAAAGTTCTCAAGAAATGGCTTTGGGCGCTGACCGTTGACTTTAATGATTTTTCCATTCTCTGGATTCTCCATAAGGATCTTGACCACGAAAGGGCCAGTCCACCTAGAATGGAGTTTGCCTGGGAAAATGTGCAAATAAGAACTATACAAAAGTACCTTCTGTTGAGGCTCAAATGTCTTCCTCATAATTTTTTTGTCATAGAAAAGCTTGACCTTCTGTACCGGCTTCTCATAAGATCTCATGCCCTACTGCTCATTCATTCTCGCAAAGATCCGTCGTTGACCTACTTTAGCCATATTACAATTTAGAGTCTTAATGGCCCAATAAGCTTTGTGCTCCATTTCCACTAGCAAGTGACATGCTTTGTCATAAACCAACCTATAGGGAGACATACCAAGAATGGTTTTAAAAGCAATGCAGTAAGCCCAAAGAGCATCGGTTAATTGAAGAGACCAATCCTTGCGATTAGGGTTAACCGTCTATTCTAAAATGTGTTTTATCTTCTTATTAGCTAGTTCGGCTTGACCATTGGTCTTTGGGTGATAAGTGGTAGAAACCTTATGTGTGACTCCGTACTTTTTAACCATATTCTCAAACGGTCTATTACAAAAATGGAGCCCATCATCACTAATGATCGCACAAGGCATTCCGAAACTTTCAAAAATTTCAAAACCACTTTATGGTCATTAGTTCTTATTGGAATAGCCTCCACCCACTTAGATACATAATCAACAGCCAATAAAATGTAAAGATACCCACAAGAAGAGGGAAAAGGGCCCATGAAGTCTATACCCCAACAGTCAAAATTTTCAATGATTAAAATGGGGGTAAGAGGCATCATGTTTCTTTTTGTAACCCCTCCTAGTTGTTGACACCTAGCACAAGTTTTGCAGTATTCAAAACAATCTTTAAAAACCATGGGCCAATAAAAACCATCTTGTAAGATCTTATCAGTTGTTTTCCTTGTAGAAAAATTCCCTCCACAAGCTTCAGAATGACAAAAGGTGAGCACCCCAATTTGGTCGTCGTTAAGTACACGCTTTCTCATTAACTAATCAGGGCAATATTTAAAGAGGTATGGGTCATCAAAATAGTACATCTTAACATCAACCAGAAATTTCCCCTTTTGATGAGAAGTCCACCTTGATGGGATTTGTCCTGTTACTAAATAATTCACAATGTCAGCATACCAAAAACAATGGATAAGAGCAAACAGTTGCTCGTCAGGAAAAGTGTCATCTATAGGCAGGCCATCATCAGCTATCTCTAAAACCAAACGAGAAAGGTGGTTAGCTACCACATTCTCGACTCCTTTCTTATCCTTAATGGTCAAATTGAACTCTTGACAAAGTGCAGATCCACCTAATGAGACGGGGCTTAGTATCTTTCTTAGATAGCAAGTACTTTAGTGCTGCATGGTCAGTGAAAATAATTATGGGAGACCTTACAATGTAAGACCTGAACTTATCTAGGGCAAATACTATAGCTAAGAACTCTTTTTATGTAGTTGTATAATTAGACTGGGCGGAATCTAGAGTCTTTCTAGCATAGTAGATCACAAAATGTCTTTTATCTTCTCTTTGCCCTAAGACAGCTCCTACGGCATAATCACTAACATCACACATTATTTCGAAAAGGAGGTCCCAAATAGGAGTCGCATGATAGGAAGCGAGACTAACATACTTTTCAACTTTTCAAAAGCCTTCTCACATGCTTGTGACCATTCAAAAATGACATCCTTGGCAAGAAATTGCACAAGGGACGAGCTATGGCACTGAAATTTTTTACGAACCTCCTATAAAACCCTACATGACCTAGGAAGGACCGTATGTCTTTAACACATTTAGGAGTAGGTAAAGTAGATATAAACTCAACTTTAGCCTTGTCCACCTCTATTCCTTCCTTTGACACTACATGTCCTAACACAATCCCTTGTGTCACCATGAAGTGACACTTCTCCCAATTTAAAACTAGATTTTTCCCCTCACATCTTTCCAAAACTCTCCTCAAATTTTCTAAACATCCCTCATAGGAATCTCCATAGATGGAGAAATCGTCCATGAATATCTCCATAATCTTTTCTATCATATCACTGAAAATACCTATCATGCACCGTTGAAAAGCTCCCGATGCATTTCATAATCCAAAGGGCATCTTCCTAAAAGCAAACGTGCCAAAAGGACATGTGAAAGTGGTTTTCTCCTAATCCTCTAATGTTATCTCAATTTGATTGTACCTAGAGTAACCATCAAGAAAGCAATAAAACTCATGCCTAGCAACTCTCTCCAACATTTGGTCCATAAAAGGTAGAGGGTAATAATCTTTCCTAGTGCCAGCATTAAGTTTCCTATAATCTATGCACACCCTCCCTATAGCGACCCTAGTAGGTATGAGTTCATTATGTTCATTTGCCACCACAATGACCCTGGACTTCTTTGGCACTACTTGGGTTGGGCTTACCCACTTGCTATCCGCAATAAGGTAAATGACACCCACATCTGAGAGTTTCAAAACCTCTTTCTTGACAACTTCTTTCATGACCAGATTTAGCCTACTTTGTGGTTGCCTAGATGGTTTAACATCCTCTTCCAAGTGAATCCTATGAGTGAAAATCAAAGGCTAATCTCCTTAATGTCCACAATGGTTCATCCTATGGCGGTTTGGTGGGCCTTCAGAATTTCTAAAAGTTTTGTCTCTTGATTAAGATTTAGAGAGGAAGATATGATCACAGGGAAAGTCTCTTCACTTCCTAGGAATGAGTATTTGAGATAAGACGGTAGAGGCTTTAATTCAAGCTTTAGGTATTTCTTGTGATCGACAAAACTATTTCAATTGGAGGCAATTTCTTCAAATCTAGGTGGCTCACCCATTATTTTCTATTAACTCACTATGCTCAAGTATGGAGTATAGAAACTCCACTTCAGGTGTGGTTACTTCCTCAACACACTTAGGGCTCACTAGACAAGACTTGAGAGGGTCATCACATGAAAAATTATCTATAAATTCCTACACGACAGATTCTATCACATTCAACTCGCAAATATCTTCATCATCCCCTACTTCCTTGATAACATTGAAAATGTTCAAGTTCACAGTCATGTTGCCAAAAGACAAGGTCATCAACCCTCCCCTACAGTGTATAGTTGATTAGTACCCAAAAAGTGCTATTTTAAGTCCTATTTAAGATAGGTTTTGAGTACTAATCATATTAATTAAGCCGATTGACATGTGCAGGTCCTTTAGTACTATTGATTTTGTTTCGAGGTTGTTTTTTGGTAGTTTTACAAAGCCAGAACAATTTCAATTATCATATCAAGCTTCGCATCGAAATTTCGATTTGCGCCGTAGTTCGGTTGAATTCTCATCGCATTTCATCAAGCCTGGATAGTTGTACATGTTCATAGAAGATGAAAATGCGTGTTGGAGGATGCATGAAGCAAAGATAGAGGATGGGGCAATTTGCATGGCATATGGTAATACAGTTGATAGTTAAAATTTCATGAATTATAGCTTAAATTTTCGCTATACTAAATTTTCGCAGATATTTAATCACAGCTAAAAATTTGCCATCATAGCTTAAATTCGCTATCATAGCGACAATTCGCTTATCATAGCCAAAAAATTATCGTGCATAGTGAATTTTTTCTACTGCTGCGACTCGACTTCTCATCATACAAATTCACTATGCATAGCGAAAATTCGCTTCCCTGTTTTTGATCCAAACGGTAATTCCGCTTTGGTTTAATTCTTTCGCCTCAATGTAATCATATTATTTAGGTTAGTTTCGTATTTTTGCATGTTCGTGGGGCTATATAAGCCATGCTATGAACATTTTGTAACCTAACTATTCAATTCACGCAAATTTTTACATGATAAACTCTCAAGCTTTCGTTCCCATTTTCTTCTCTTCTCCTCTTCTCTTCATTTTTTCTAGTTGCTGTCACTCCCTGAGTATGATGAATCCATGATGTTTGGTTCACAAGTCTCCCCATAAAAAACTATTGGAAGAGAGGCTTCATGCAGTTGTCTGATGGTTTACAGGTACCTTCCGTTTCTACATAAAAACATGATTTTGTGTTTTTAACCAATGAATAATGCTACTTATATCAATGGTCTTTCTTAATCAATACTAAAATGTCAGGTTTATAAGTCTTTAATATAGATATACCAATATCCATTAGATGTCATTTAAGAGCTAATAAAGTAGGTTAAATGCTTTATTTTCAACCCTGGCAGAACATTAAATGCTCAAGTAAATGCTATGGTTCAAATAGGAATGTTACTAAGGGTTGGTTTTAAGAAAGATCTGGTTTTGAAATGACTATATGTCATTTGCCCTAATGCGAGGAAACAACTGAGGAGACACCCTACAACCCCATCATATCAAACTAGTGACCTAAAACTTCAAGGTGTTCTTTTCTTACATCTTATTTTGCAGTAAATTGCTTTTTAGGCTTTAGTGACAACAACAACCACATTCTTTTTTAATGCAAATCCGAAAATCCAAATTAAAGCCTTCACCATTTTGAATCATGATAAATTATTTGTGGGTGGATCTAAACCCATCCCCGTGTTCGACCTCTAGAATCGCTTATACTGGCAGTGAGCTTGACTACTAGAGTAGGAAAATTAGGATATAAATTTTGTTGATTCAGGATCGCCCTACTGTGGCACGAATCAAATGGCGCCGTTGCCGGGGATGGTGCCAATCTACAAATGATGAGTTGATATGTACTTGTAATCCTCATTACAAGTATTGGTGACCTTTTACCCCTTTTTGAATTTCATTGTTTAGAATTTCAAGTTTTTTTTACTCAGCAGTCTCTGTTGGGCAGTTTTTGTCATTATAGTCATTTTTTTTATTTTGGCTAACACTAATCTTTTTGGCAAGCTTTGTAGTTGCTCTCGCTTTTGTCTCTTTTATGTCAAGGTGTGTTTATAATGATATGAATATCAGGTAGACTCAGAAAGAGTTAGTGCACCAATCGAGCAAAGTTGTGAAGTCGGGCAGTACGTGAGCAAATGGACCCCACCAAGAACAGCAAAGTCAGCAAGCAGCTCCAATGAATCCAACAGCATACAGGTCAATGAGGGACACATACATCTCCTTAAAGTTAGTGCCTTCCCGTGATCATGCTACCACCTACGAGGATGGCGCAAGACCCTATCTGGTGTCCCTACTCCCAACTTTTCATGGTATGGAAAATGAAAATCCATACACACACATTCGGGATTTTGAGGAAGTATGCATAACTTTTAAGGAGGGTGTAACCAATATGGATTTGTTGAAGTTAAAGGCATTCCCATTAACCCTCAAGGACAAAGCCAAAATATGACTCAATTCACTGAGGCCGAGAACAATTAGAAATTAAATGTTTCTTCAAGCATGAATTTTTGAAGAAATTTTCACATAACCAAGACCAACATTTGAAGAGGCAAATCTACACTTACTCTACTACGACAATGAGAAGTTTTATCGTTGTCGGGAGGTTCATGGAGACCACTGCATGTCCACACCTATGGTTTTGATACATGGATGCTAGTGAATCATTTCTATGATGGTATGTCTCCAAATTTCATGAAGCAACTAATTGAAACCATGTGTGGAGGGGACTTTCGAGCAAGAACCCGCATGAAGCCATGGACTTTGAATTACGTGGCTGGAACCTAAGGATGGGATGAGCCAAACCCAAGGGAGGCAGAAAGAATGAGGCCTTCGACCCACCAAAGGGGAGGCATCTATGCACTTTCCGAAGACACGAGATGAAGGCAACCGACCACTTTGACCTAAGGTCAGAGGTTTGAAATGGTGAAATCAGCATGAAGTGCAAGCAAGGAAGAATCTATTCCATTCACCACCGCTTTAATTATCACCAAATAGCCACCCCGGGAGCACTCGTCTTAGTTCCTTCCCAAGAAGGGAATTAATGCAAGAGTACTACCTTATGTCTTGGGTTAAAATAAGCCACCTACAAATGCTCCTTATGGTAACAATCATGCAACCCCAATTCCGAGAACTATCCAACCCATCATGGAACCAAAATCCTCTGCGATGCCTCTTAGAGCATTAGCTAGCCGTCTCACTCAAAGACAATAGCAAAGAATCCCACTTTCCCGCTGAAAGCCATCTTGAATAAGCAAGGTGTGGGTACCTGTAGAGGAGCAAAAGCCATCAATGTTCAAACCAATCGGGGAAAACTGAGGTACTGAAAGCCACCAACAAGAAGTTAGACAAAGATGCATTCAGTTGTGTGAAAGTTCACACTGTGTTATTCAACCAAGAATGTAACTGGTGTAAAATTCCTTCCCGTATTACAAAGAAACCCTAGGGGAATACATGAAATAGATCATCAAGACCTCAATGTAAAGAATGAATTTACAGAAGCCATCAATTACTTTTGAGGAGCTGAAAGAATCGAGCAACCATGTCTGTATTGTCATTAAAACAAGGAAAAAGTAGTGGCAGTTGTTCGAGAGAATAATACACCGTGAAGATTCAACAAAAACATGTCCTCCTCCTCCTCCATTCTGGCACTTAAAGGTGTGCTAAAATCACAAACCACCAAATTTCTAGAGGCAAGCCAAGTGAAGGCAACATCCCATCGCTGACATGATTAAGCGCAAGTCCCGGCTATGTATTCTTAAATAATCTCGCACGCTGCAAAGAGGGCCTGGATTTGGTGAAAGTTTCCTTAATAGAGCGGTGCCGCGCCATCATTCAGAAAGCAAGACTTTGCAATGATAGATCCAGATCCCCATTGATTTACCAACATTGGGGAGAACTCGGCAGATAAAGTGCACTGTCGACTTGGGGCCAATGGTAAAACTCACCGCTATCAAGATATAAAAACACAGTTTCAAAGAGCTTAAGCTTCACTAACACACTATATCCTTAGCTGACTGATCGCAGAAATATTCAAGGGTTAGTCGAGGATAATATAAAGGTGGACAAATTTACTATCCAGTGGATTCTTGCCAGCTCGATACCAACCGATCGTACAGCTTCAATTCATGCAGCCAATAATTCTAGAACACATATTTTGCCACTTCCAATGTAAGGAATCAATTGCCTAATGGGAGTCATGCAAATTTACATTTGGCAACATGACACTAGAGCTCAACAATTTTCACCTGAGAAACAAGCACAAGCCATCAGAAGATGAGAGGCAAGGATCGTATGAAGTTTGCAATGATTATCTGTTCGTGTGGAAACCAAATGCTCACAAACTCAAGTAGAGAATCAGAAGAAAAGTGAAGGGGCTGATGGAGAATTTGACCGCATCGGGCCACTCCTAAAGAGCCAATGCTCCCCCCAACACCACCAAGTGAAAAGAAGCTCAAAACAAATGAGCTGGGCATGAAGACAATTGCAACACACATCATTGCAAGCGTGAAGGAGCTCCTCCTCCTTGATCCTCCATGAATGAAACCCGAGCAGATGAGCTGGTTTGGTCTCCACTGAGACCAAATTGCAGCTCATAAATTTTGATTTTAGTTTAATTTGATCGATTTTCAGTTTTTTTTATTTATTTTTATTTTTAGTAATTTTCTTTATTTTAGTTTTTAATTAAAAACCTTTTTTTTTTATGTTCAATTAAAATTTTATTTTATTTACTTTTTATTTCATTGTTACTTTTATTCATTTAATTTTGCCATTAAATTAAATTTTGTTTTTATTTTTGGCAGAATCAAGTATAAGGGGGCACAAAATTGCACAATAAATAAACTTAGACTCCTCGCATTTTCAAATTTCGGGAGGCCTTCTTAACCGCCAAACGGATTTATGTGCGCCCCTCCCCCCCCCCCCTCCCCCATTTCCATTCCATTCCCTTTCACACCTTCTCCTGCCGCCTGCAGTCGAGAGCCCCTCCCCGTGCTCCCCCGCATTCGGGGGCCCCGCACCGCAGCCAAGGCGCCCCGGGTGCCCTCGCCGCCCGAGCCGCACCCCACCGGAGCCGCCCCGAGTCAGCCTCGTGTCAGAGGCGGGCGCCTCCCTCTCCCAGTCAAAGCCGCCCCTGTTCCAGGTCCTATAGCGCACCGCCGCCGGAGTCTCCTTGTCTCCTTCAAATTTATCGCACGCTGTCGCCTCCCAAATACACCGCAATTCCCTACCGCGTGATCTGTTCCCCCCAACCATGGTTCGTGACTGCAGAGCCCATCGCTACAGCCTTAGTCCGGGGCTTCAAAGACTTAGGAGAGATGGCAGGTGCACATCCACAACGCGAAATGCTCACTTTCTCCTGGATCACAGTCAGAGAGATACCACCCCGTAGCTGTCCCCGTCTATATCGCAGGAGGCCTCAGCTCGAGCCCCCATCCAGCGAGCATCGACCGGTGGGACCCCGGCCCCTCTCCCGTGCATCCGAGATCACGCCGAGGGCCCCGCCTCCTGCCGCCCTACATCGTGCCCGTGAGTTCGCGGCCCAGCGTAACCGCGTCTCCTCTTAGCCGATCAAAGTTCCTGTCGCCCAGCTTATCCTACTTTGAGGATCAGGCGACCGATGTTTAGCAACGATCCGATCCTAGGGAACGTCGATCTTCGTGCCCGGGACTTCCATATGGAGTCATATTATGACATACCGGCATTGACCGCAAACCAGTGATTCAGAGATTCGATGCGATTGATCCCAAGAATATTCTCGTCCTATTTGGCGACACCGAGGCGTTTATCCCTGGTGGTGCTTAATGCCTAGTCCATCGAGGTCCGTTCGTGATCGATACCGCTGCACTCCAGCCAAATATTACAACAAGCTAGTCCGCTTAAGAGTTCGCCGACCCATGGACTATCGGCAAGTGGCCTCACCCATCACAGAGAGATGGTTCGCCGTCGTCGAGATACCACTTCGCTAGCCTATACTATTCCTCACGGCACTTTTCCTCAGATGTTTCTTCGTGGACCACATGTACTCGCACCAGCCATTCCCCACTTCAAAGATTATGCAGCAGTGGGAGCTATACTGAGGCCTGTACGTGATATCCGAGGGGTTCTCGTTCACCCCTCCGAGCCTGCTTTCATGACTCAAAGATTGCTACATTTTGAGGAGTAGCGTCCACCGCAAGGACTCAAGCCAGCGTAGGCTTTCCCCGCTGGATGCCGAGGCTGGGCTGAGCCAGTCTTGAGCATATGGGGCTCCCCCGAGGAGCGCCATATAGAGCGCTGGGTGAGCTGTCCTCAAGCTTTGGTCCATCGAGGCTGTCTTATATATGCCACTTCCATTCTTCTACAAAGAGCCAGGAGGAGGCTACGGATGATATGTGACCAGCCGAGGGGTGAGCAAAATTGTTCTGCAGGTGTGGAGGTGAGAGAATCACCCATTCATCCCTCCAGCTTCCACCTCTATCGCCCCAGCCTCCTCCGTGAGATCGCCGGTCCATCCTCCACATCACAAAGAACATCAGAGCATGTCCTTGGTCAGCCTAGGAGTTATCTTCTGCTATGGATGCCGTCCCGCTCACTTGCTACTACTGCATTGTAGCTCAGCAGATTACCAGTAGCCGGAGGTCACTCTCGCGCAGAATCACGCCATGCTTCTTCGGAACATGAGCCACCTCGGTCTCCCACCGCCGAGACGTAGCTCACACAGCCCACTTACCGTGATTAGACCGTCGACTGCTTCCTGCGTACTTCTCTTGATATGTCAAAAACGCAGCAAATTTTCCAGATCCACCATGTCATTTGACCAATTACCTAGAGTGAGGTAGCTCGACTCCCTCTCTCTTTAGCTCCCGATCCCTACCCAAAGGAGGCATGGTTATACTTGGTCGAGGGAAAAGTTAGAGTTAAAGTGTCTTCTATCATATTTTGTTTTGTTTTTAGCTTTATTAATCGCCTACTTATTTCAGATAGATTGTTTAGATGTATGTATTAGCCAATAAAGAGCAAAGTGATCTTGTTGTGTTTAGCTATGTTAAGCTTGTACTAGCCACTTTGGTTATATTAAAAGCTTTATAGAAGTATTTACATTTTTTCTACACTTTTGCAAACCATTTTTTTGCACATATATTTTTATGTTTATGCTCTTACCTTGAGTTGAAAAATTACATCAGATAAGCCGCTTATAATGCTGTAATAGTTCCATGCATGATTAAGTTTTTGGAGTAAGTTTGAAATTCAGCATTCAACCTTGTCCGTCCACCTTTAGCTAATCACACATGCTGCACATCAAGTTTTCATCAATAAGTTGAGGAGTCAGATAATTCTCTTGACTTTTGCAAACCCACTTCTTAGATTCGGTTGACTACCCATAATAGGTTTATGTTACCCACAATGAAGACCAATGAAGTCTTCCCCAAAAAAAAAAAGAAAAAGAGAATAGAAAGTCGTGATGACTTTTTTACTTGGAAACTTTAACACAAATCTCGAGGGGTATATGGCTTAAAGTTTGAAGCTCCTGTCTCTAAAACCTTCATTGGTCAGGAGTCACCGACTTCAGGTTCGCACACCTGGTGGACGGGTAGAGTTTAGCGAGTCATGGGAGCTAAATTCCCCAATCATTCAAGTCCTGGGTGAAGCCTCGAAGAGTTAGTGGCTCGATGTGATCCTTTAGACTTACGCCCTAAACCCACCTGGTCGGGAGTCATCGATGGACCCCAGTTACACGGACTTTGGTGAAGTCGAGTTTTTAGCATTGCACCCTACAATACAATCAAAGTAAGAAATAAGAGTGTAACTCAATCTATTTAGGTTGGTCATCAGGGTCCTGGCAGTAGCTTGGTTTGGGGGAGGGAATAGCTTTGCAACTTATTGGTTCAAACTGGTTACCTTAAAACACTTAGATTTTGTGGTTCAGTTGACTTTGAATTGATGCCGCCCTCAACCTCGTCTCTATATGGCCATCAGTTTCCCTTCATGATGATTTTTGTTCGTAGTCTAAATTTTCATACTCGAAGGTAAAGCCTCACTAGACACACACTTTTTGAATGGAATACTCTTTGCAAAAGCATAACATGATACCCTTTATTATTTTTAGCATTGCTATGGACTCAGCAAATGTGTCTGTTGGGTGATTAGTACCCAAAAAGTGCTATTTCAGTCCTATTTCTAAGATAGGTTTTGAGTGCTTCTTTGCGTACTAAATCATATTAATTAAGTCGATTGATACAAAAATGTCCTTTAGTACCACGATTTTGTTTCGAGGTTGTTTTTGGTAGCTTTTGTTGTGCTCGTAAACCTCCACCATCATATCAAGCTCGCATCAAAATTTCGCTGATTTATGCCGAGTTCGCTGAATTCCTCATCGATTTCATCAAGCCTCGATTTAGTTAGAAATAGCAACCATAGAAATGAGAAATGCAAATGGAGATGCAAGAAGCAAGATAGAGGATTGGCAATTTCGCTATGGCATAGCGAAATTTTTGCAATGATAGCGAAAATTTCGCAGTGATAGCGAAATTTTCGCAATCATAGCGAAAATTTCGCTATAGCCAAATTTTCGCTATGATAGCGAAATTTCGCTATCATAGAGAAATCTGCGCTATCATAGCTTAAATTATCAGGCATAGCGAAATTTTCAATTTTCGCTGGAGGATCGAATTTTTCGCTATGATAGCGAAATTTAGCTATCATAGCAAATTTTCTCTATCATAGCGAAATTTACTGTGCATAGTGAAAAATTCTCAAGCCCCTTATTTTTTTGTGGATCCAAACTGGTTCCGTTTTGTCTAATATCTTTGCCTCTGCATTGTAATCATATTATTTAGGTTAGTTTCGTATTTTTGTGATAGTCAGGAAGTATAAGGCTATGTTACAATATTTAGAATCCTAACTATTCAATTCATACAGCCTTTACATACAAACTCTGTTTTGGTTCTATTTTCTTTCTTTCTTCTCCTCTTTCTCTCATTTTTCTTAGGCTGCTAGTAAACACACCCTTGAGGATGACAACCAAAGGATGTTCGCAGTTTCAAAACCTTGGAAGAGGGAGGGTTGCTTAGTCAAGGATGGGTTTTGCGTTTGTTCTCTCTGCTTTCATGAAGTGTGCATCGTGTAGGTATTTGTGTTTCTAACTTTTCAAACTAGGTTTAAAATGCTATTTAATGTATTTTCTTTGGTCAATACTCTAAGATGTTTCGTTCGTGCATTCTTAATGGGAGATACACGACATCCATTGGGGATGTCATTTACGAGCCACGAAAGTAGGTTAAATGCTTTATTTTCAATAACCGCAGGAACATTAAAATGCTCGCAAATGCTATGGTCCAAATAGGAATGTTACTAAGGGTTGGTTTTTAAAGTTCAACAAAGATCTGGTTTTGGAAATGACTATATGTCATTTGCCCTAATGCGAGGAAATAACCTGAGGACACCTCTACAACCCCATCATATCAAATTAGTGACCCAAAACTTCAAGGTGTTCTTTTCTTACATCTTATTTTAAATTGCTTTCAATTAGCTTAGTGACAACAACAACCACACTTTTTTTAATGCAACCGAAAAATCCAAGACTAAATTGTGCCCCACCATTGAATCATGATACAAGTTATTTATTGGACGAAAACCCATCCCTATGTTCGAATTTAATGGCTTATACCGGCAAGAGTCAATTACTTCGCAAAGAGGGAGGAAAAAATTAGATATAAATTTTGTTGATTCCAGATCACCCTACTGTGGCACGAATCAATAGTTGCATTAGCAGTGGCCAAGAAAGGTCTGTCAATAATCACTAGAAACTGACTCCCTTGACTCACCACAGGCTGAGTATCAAGTACGACGAAGTCCACAGGAAAATAGAACATATCCACTTACACCAGTACATGCTTCACCATACCTTTAGGAATCTTCACACTACGATCAACTAGCTGGAGGGTAATGTTAGTAGGCTCTAACTCTCACAACCTTAGCTCAACATACACCGAGTATGGCAACAAATTCATACTCGCCCCCAAGTCTACTAAAGCACATTCCAACTTCGAGTTTCCTACCACTATGGAAATGGTACTCCCGAGTCTTTGTGGTCAGGGGCAAATTATTCCTAATCGTGAGAGGTGGATTGTTCGTCATGTGCCATCATTGTGACACTCTGTCTCCTCTTCATAGTACACAAGTCATTCAAAAATTTAGCATATGAAGGGATTCGTTTTATGAATCCAATAAGGGAATGTTCACTTTAACCTGCTTGAATAGGTCATAAATTTTAGCATGATTATTCAAATTTTTTGGAATTCTCAAATTATGGGGATATGGAGCGGGAGGAGCATGTTTAGCTTTATCTTTATTAGACTCTACATTACTAACATCAGCTTTAGGGACATCGGGCTCATCAATCACATCATCATCCCTTTTTTATTCATTTTTTCAAATCTTTGAGCCAGCTTTAGCAAGGATCCTCTTAGGATGGATGTATTTTCCATCAATTGTTTTCCCACTTTGAAGGGTGGTGATAGCCTTACAATGTTCAAAGGTCCCATCATTTTGACTTGAGGTCTCAACACTATTTTGACCTTGGGGGTTTTGAATGGGTTGAGAAGGGAATTTCCCTTTTTCTTGTTGAGAACTGCCCCATACAGGCGGTCAACTTAGTAATTTGAGACTTCACATCATTTATAGCTATTCGAAGTTCAGTGTTACTTGATTGTTGAGATTGGACAAGTTGTGCTACATTGTCCTCCAAATTTATTTTATGTGGAGGTTGGAAAGGTTGATGATTTTGATTTCCTTAGGAAAAATGGTGAAATCTTTGGCTATGATTCACTGAAAATCCTTGTGGCCCTTGGTTGTGGAAATGCGGAGCTTGATTTGAAAACCCTTGGTTTTGAAATTTTTAATTTTGAGAATTTTGGTTTGGAAAACCTAGGTTGCTTTGAAAAGGATTTTGAGGTGGGTTGCCTTGACCTGAGGAAGCATGTCCTCCATCACTATTCCAATAGTGTCAAGCTGCACTCCACCCCTGCGATTATAAGCCCGACACAGAGTCATATTTCCTTAGGTAATTGAGAGCATTAGTTTACTCAATTTGATGGCTCCCTTGACTTGGGGAAGATTAGGGCAATCAGTGGTCAAATGAGTGGGGTCATCACAAATGATGCATGAGTCTTCCATCCTAGGTCCCATAGGTTCCAAAGGACACTTTGCAATGGGTCTCATTCACTTTTCGTATTTCCAATGCCCCTAACTTCCTAGCCAAGGTAGCTATTTTGGTCAAGGTCATCATTCCTTTCACGTGATGTTTTTTCCAAAGGCATACACTATGCACTCTAGTTGCATCAAGGGAAGTATTAGTCTCCCAATTCCGGCCATTTTCCGCTATTGTGTCAAAACATTACATAGCCTCTTTAGGGCTTTTCTCATAGAACTATCCCCCACTCATCATTTGGATATATTGCTTTCTATAAAGAGAGAGTCCTTGATGAAAATAAGCAACAATTTGGTCAATATCCAAACCATGATGAGGGATAGCATGGAGAAGTTCTTTGTATCTTTCCCATACAATGGCAAAAGATTCACCCGATTTTTCATAAAAGTTTTGGATAGCCCGCATGAGTGCATTAGTGCGTCCCGGAGGGAAGAATTTGTTTAAAAATACACTTCGCATGTCCTCCCAATTAGAGATTGAATTATGAGTAAGAGAATGAAACCATATTTTAGCCTTTCCTTTAGAGAGAAAGGAAACAAAACCAGACAGATTATATGGAGGGGTGATCCTATAGAAAGGAAAGCGCTTCAAACATCCTCAAAGTCTCTTATGTATGAGTAGGGGTTCTTAGAATCAAACCCATGATATTCAAGGAGAAGACGAATCATCTTTGGTTTCATCGAGTTTCATGGGAAAACAGTTAGCCTCTTTACGTAGGCGAATACATGAGTTTGTTATGGTTCTTTAAGGTCTCAAAATCTCTCTAAGGGTTCTACCAACATTAGGCAAAGGGGCAAGGGGAGCTCGATATTGATTATGCTGAGACCGACATTCTCCTCCCAATCAGCCGAGGTTGACTCACAAGATAACACCATCTCCTTGTCTTAGAGGATCAAAATATCTTTGTGGGTTAAAAGGTAACCCTTACTCATTTGGATTAAAAGGAATTTGTTGATTTTCTATTTGCTCCATCAGAGAAGTGGAAGGTAAATGAAACAAACGTCTTACAATTGAGTTTCGAAGACTTTGTTGAGGTGTGATTCTTACAAGTCGATGTTGCTCATCATGAGTCCACGCCGATATGCACCAATATCACCCCCAACAAGAGCGGTATTCACAGATATTATATACAAAAAGATTTTTTTTTTTTTTTGAATTTAAGAGAATGACGAGGACTTACTGGATTTGCAATGCAATTGCAAATTACCACTAGCTCTCTTTGGATCAACTAGAACACTCGCCATTCCTCGGCAGCAGCACCAAAAATGCTTATCAATTGAGGTGTACTCAATATGTTCCCAAGCGTAGGAACTCAATATAGCCAAGCATAATAATTCTATAGGAAGTCCACAGGTTATCTCCATAGAGAGTAGGGTACTAAAAGGATCCTTAGGTATTGATATCCGATGAATGTGTAAATAAAGTAAATCATGGGGGGTTTGACTGTTTGATTTGGTAACTGATTGATTTGAGATTATATTATCCACAAGAAAGACAAGTGATGGATTCTAGGGTTTCCACTTATACACAACTAGGTAACAAGTGTCTCTCACTTATGTTCTCATCTAAAATCCATTGAGGAATGGTCCTTGGTGGAAGATATGACTTTAAAGGTTGTTTACAAAAAGAAGGATAGAAGAATGATGTCAAATGCTCACTTAGAAAGTTTATACAAATACTCATCATGCATTTAGGTTCAAGTACAATGTGTACCAAGATTCACTTGTTCACACATTGTAAAGAATATGCCAAACTGAGCATTTAGAGTGAATGTAGTAAGTATTTAATATCATACAAATTTCATTAAAGCACAAGGGGTAAGAGATCATTGTTACCTTTGTTGGTGATGAGCTTCCACCGTTCGAATCCTATCTTGGAGGTTTAGAACTCCATTAAAGTTAGGAAATGACTAATAAATGCAAGAACATCCAACATAAATGCAAGTGATTAGTGCTCAAAAAGTGCTATTTTGAACCTTGTTTATTACAGGTTTTGAGCACTTTTTATGTACTAATCAGCATAATTAACCCGATTTACACATTAAGGTCCCTGTTATTCTACTGATCGCATTTTGTGGCAAATTTTGCAGTTTTTGCAAGCTATTTATGCCGAAATTGCTGAGTCGATCCAAGCACGAAGAATTCGAGTCAAACTCAACTTTGCAAATCAGAGACCAGAAGGAAATAAGAGCAGAAAATGCAAGTAAAATGACTTGCAGTATAGTGGTTTTAGGATCGAACTCAAGGATGGGTTTTCTTTCAAGACAAAATGACTTTGCAGCTTGGCTCGCATAAAAAGGTGAATTTCCAATTTGATTTTAAGGTTTGGGTAAAATTAGTGGAGGAAATGTTTGGAAGAAAATAAAACAAGTTAAAATGTAAAATATAACTCCTGAAATGTTGGGGTCACCGGGTCGGATTCATAGGCAACTAAGTGGTTTTCGTGGTCCTTTCGCTGGGGAGGATGACCTATAGTCATTTCCCGAACCGGATCTTCATTTAGCTATAAAACCTAACCCTTATTAACTATCCTTTGAAAAAATGGTAATCACAGAGCATCAGTGGTCTCCGACAGTGAAGTGTTATTCTCCTTTACTCACCTTACAATGATTAATAGAGGGTAAGTAATGAATCTCAGTGGATATAGCAATAAGCATCCACTGAACCCTAAAAGATTACCAAATACAGGTCATTCAAGGTGAATCTAAGGAATCTAAACCTAGAGTTCAAAGGAAACACAAACTCGCTAAAGTGAGTACTGCTTGAGAAAACATGAAACCTCTAGTAGCCTTCGCATCCTCGTACCTAGCGCTCTTCCACTTCAAGAAGGAGGTTTTGGGCCAGCCATCCTCCAAGTTGTCATCCTTAGAGGGTGTTTGGCTACCTAGAAAATGAGAGAAAAGGAAAAGAGGTGGGAGCGCTAAAAGCTTCCTACTGAAAAGAAACTTTTATTAATTGAGAAGATAGATGTTATAGTGCTTGGCTTGGGGGCTTTTCTAGCCAACCCCTCATACAAAATACCAAAAAAACCAAAATCAAATACTATTACAATGGGGGCAAATTAGGAAGAAAGCCAAAAGGTGACAAAAAAAAAGTCAAAAATCAAAAAGCAGCATGAATAGTGCTAGAAATTTGAACAATGCGCAGGAGCCGCGGAATAAGGGGTGGTGATTTAAGAACCCACAAATTTTCGCAGGATGCTTAAAATTTCACAGCCACACTTCCCGTTGTGCTCCACTTCCATGCATTTTTCTTCTCTTCCTTCGGTTTCTCGACGGTAATGTTGAGTTCGACTAATTCTTCGTGCTTGATCAACTCAATAATTTTGCATAAATAGCTTGCAAACAACTACAAAATTAGCCACAAAATGCGATCAAGAGAATAAGAGGGACTTTAATGTGCAACTCCAAGTTAAATACGCATATTAGCAATAATAAAAGTGCTCAAAACCCGCAATAAACAAAAAGTTCAAACAACACTTTTTGAGCACTAATCACACCCCCCCCAACCTACACATTGCTAGTCCCTTCACAATGAAAGAAAGAGAGAGCAATAAATAATAAATAAATAAATCAAAATTATGTTCACAAAAATGATATTTCAAAAAGGTTGTGAATGAGTAATGCCTAACCCTCGATGAGAATCACTGAAACCCCTGCCTAATAACTATCTCAAGAGAATGTATGCCATATAGAATTGAGTATCAGAAGAGCCTCCATCTCGGTGAATCAACCACAGACTTCCACCAAAACCTAAGTGTTTGTTTGATCAGTTCTCAACAATAAACTGCCAAACTACACTCTCCCCCAACCCAAGCTACTGCCTCCACCTAGGACACCAACCAACCTAAATAGATCAGGACCCACTCTTATTCCACAACTCTTTGTGCTGTATCCAATGCCGAGGAATCAACTCCTACCCAAAGTCCATGTAACGGGATCTACCATGACTCCCAACCACTCATGTTTAGGGCACCAAGTAATACGGATCTTTCGACCACTAACTCTTCAGGTTTCACCCCGGACTTCAAATGATTTCGAGACTCCAGCACCTACAACTTGCTAAACCTTACCCATCCACCCATGTAGCGAGCACAAAGTCGGTGACTCCCAACCAGTTGGCTTAGGGCACCGGGCTTTAAAGACTTTCGCCATATACCCCTCGGACCGTGCTCGGGTTTCAAGGCAAAGCGTTGCAATTTTCTTCTTTCTTTTCTTTTCTTTTCTTTTCTTTTTCTTTTCCACTTCTTTTATTATGGAAGACACATTGGCCTTCTTTCATGGGGTCCTTAACCTATTAAAGGTCAAGCCAACGAAACTAGGGTAGGTTTTGAAAGTTTAGAGGTTAGGCGCTTCAAACCATTGTCAAAACCTAATGTGCATAAGTAGGTGGAAAGAAGCAAAGGTGGAAGAAAAGGTCGAAAGCAACAAGAATTCAACTGATCATCCACTTAATTAAGCATGAAATCAATCTAACATCAACAAAATTTGACAAAGTTTTAATTTTTCAAACTGCAGGCTAGGAAAAACATACACAAAAAAAATGCGTGGAATTTTTGAAAACTGCAAGTGCAAGTTGTAAAGTGTGTATTATATAAAAAAAAATGACTATATTTTCCGCTTTTCAAACACAAACTAACAGCTTCACAACAAAACAAACAACTATACAAAAGGAAACTAAATATCAAGTCATTAAACTTAACAAAATAGGCTTGCTCAAATTGGAAACAAACACAAAATAAATGCCACTTCCTTCGTTAACTCTCCCCCCAACCAAATGTCTCATTGTCCACAATGAGGCTTGGATTGGAAATTTAGGGAAGGAAGTGTTACCTCCTTGAGGAGATGTACCCGTCTTTGGATAGGAGACTTCATAAGCTTTCCACCAAGACCTTATTCACTCCATTCGGGGCTTCAAACAATGCTAGGGAAGAGGAAAAGAGAGAAAAAATGAACAGTTGGAGCATTTTGAAACTTTCACCTTTATAAAAATTTCAAAAATGTTCTTTCTATCTAGATTTAGATTTCACACTCTCTAAGCTTTCCAACGGTACCAAGATTACCCAAAACGAAGTTCGGATGAAAAAGTTATGGTCAAAACAAAATAGGGCTACAAAAGTGGAGGGGGGTTGTGAAAATTCTGGCAAATTGCAATTCCACTAATAAATATATAAGATTAAATAATAATAATAATAATTTTTTGAAAAATTTTTTTTTTTTAGAAAACATTGTTACTGTTTTAGTCTTCTTATGTTGATTGCTCTGTAAGCACTACTATAGTGCGGTTGCGAAATTTCGCACACAGTTGAGAAATTTCCATTTTCATAGGGGTTGCGAAATTTTGCAACCCTTGCGAAAATTGGTGGGTTTTTCTCTTTTGCTTCTGCATCTCTCCTGCTTCAAAAATTTGACCCAAACTGCAAAAATAAGAAACAAATTTAAAAAAAAAACATAAAATTGAAAAATAATCCAAAAACAAAGATTAACTTAAAATTAGAGAAAATATAAAAATAAAAATTAAATAAAATAAAACAGGAAAATCAAAACAAAAGTGGGGGCTACTGAGCCTCCCCCTAAAATCAGTTTCTCAAGCCTTTGGAGGCTGTTGAAACTGGTGGAGCTTGTAGAAATGCTGAGGTTCAGGTGCTCGAATGCGAACCGACATCGAACCATCCCGGTGTGCCATGCAACATGACGACTCACGCGATATCTTTGATGTAGTGGCAAAGGTTTGAATAGACGCTACTAACTTCCTAAAGTTTTGCAGCATAGGCAATGGAGATGGGATGGCCTTTATAATAGATGCTTCACTTGTTGCATGTGGTGCAGGTGTAGGCAGGATGTGGACTGGTAGTGGGCTGTTTTTGGGTTGGACAGTGGCACTAGGATCCAAATTTATGGGGATTGGTTGAAGGATAAGCTTTTGGGGCTCTTCCCCTGCTTCCTTTCCACTGCCCTCCTCAGTCAGCAATGGGGAGATTGCTTCATTTTGCTGTTTACATTACTCCTCCATTGTGGTGTCAATCAGGCACTCTTCTTCTGGATTCACTTCCTCTTGGTGAACATGCTGCTGATTGATGAGCCTTGAAATGGAGTACTACAGGTTGTCAAATTTCCGATCCATTTCACTTTGAAGCCCATCTAATTTTTGGTTCATAGAGTTCTCCACAATATGAATTCTTTGACTTAATTGGTCATTGAATGTCTTCTGCTCTTCCACAAAGTCACCCACCAGCTTGGTAAGGTTCAGAATGGCTTGCTCAACGGGAGAGGTTGGTTGTGGTGGTTGAGGCTGAGATGAAGAAGTATACTGTGAATGTGCAGAAGGTGCAAATTGCAAAGGTTCTGGTCCCCTTTGGAGATTTAGGTGGTCCCTCTAACTTGGGTTGTAAGCATTTCCATATGGTGCAATTGTTGGAGGCACCTTGCATGAAGGCACACTCATCCGTGGAGGGTTCCTATAGTCCCTCATGGACCTATATGTGTTTGGATTTCTCCCCACGGGTTGCTGACTCTATTGTCCTTCCTCTAGGTGTTCCATTAGGTTCAAACTAATATTCAATTCAGCATTGGACTCTTGTAGAATACTGACTTTGATCAACCTACCCTCAGAATTCCTTACCCACTGGAACATAGATTCATGCAGCAAAAACAGGGCAAACATCCAACGACCAAGAAACAGTCCTACCTAAAAGGTTAGGGTTACCTAAAAAATTAAACTGTGAACTGAAACTAAGAAGACTAACAGTAAAATATATACAGGAAAAAAAATGATAAAAGAAATTCAACAAGACTTGTGATGAGGATCACAAGTGTTCATCAAGTCATCATTTGAATTTAGGCACCATCCTCGGCAACGGCGCCATTTGATTAGCGCGTAAACGTGTAGCTAAAAACAGACAACAAATTTATAAACCTAAACCTTAGCATTTGTGGCCAGGAGCTCACTATGATATAGTGGCTTTTAGGGTTGAACTTCGAGGATGGGTTTTCTTCGCTAAATGACTTGTAGTTGGCTCAGGTGAATTTCAATTTAGATTTTAAGGTTTAGTAAGCGAGTAAGGGTGAAATCATTTGGAAAGCTGAAAAGCTAAAACAAGTTAAAATGTAAAAATATAACTCCTTGAATGTGAGGTCACTAGAGATTCGGTTCATAAGGCAACTAAAGGGTTTCGAGGGGTCCTTTCCTCGCGTTAGGGAGGGGATGACTAGAGTCATTTTCAGGCAGAATCTTCATTTAGCTATAAAACCTAACCCTTGTGTATCCTTTGAAAAATGGTAATCACAAGCATCGTTGGTCTGACGGTGAAAGAACAATTCTCCTTAACTCACCTTCTGATTAATAGAGGGTAACTAATGAATCTCGGTGGATCTAGCAATAGCATCCACTTTGAACCTAAAATTACCAAATACGAGGTCATTCAAGGTGAATCTAAGGAATCCCCTAAACCTATAGTTGAAAGGAAACACAAAGCGCATTGAGTACAGTAGAAACACAAAAACCCTCGATAGCCTTCGAGATCCACGTACTAAGCGGCCTTCCACTTCAAGAAGGGAGGGTTTAGCGCTCATCCTCCAAGTTGTCATCCTTGGAGGGTGTTTAGCTACCTAGAAAATGAGAGCTTGAGAAAATGAGAAAGAAGGAAAAGGGTGGGAGCGGAGTAACCATGCTTTAATGATTGAGAAAGATAGATATTCTGGTGCGGCAGAGGCTTTATGTAACCCCTCATACAAAATACCAAAAAACCAAAAGCAAATACTATTACAATGAGGGCAAATTAGGAAGAAAGCCAAAAGGTGACAAAAAAAAGTCAAAAATCAAAAAGCAACATGAACAGTGCTGGAAATTTGAACAATGCGCAAGAGCTGTGAATAGTTGCACATATTTATGTTGATGCGCGAGGGTGATTTAGCGACCTTGCAATTTCTACGAGGATCAAGATTTCCATGCATTTTACGTTCTTCTTTCCTTACAGTTTCTAATGCAATCTTTGGGTTAAACTCGAATTCTTTGTGCTTGGATTATTTCGATAATTTTGGCATAAATAGCTTGCAAAACTATAAAAATTAGCCACAAAATCGTCAGTGGAATAGCGAGGACCTTAATGTGAAAATCGGGTTCATCGTTAGTTAGTACACAAGAAGTGGCTCCAAAATCTGCAATAAACAGGGTTCAATGCTTGGCTTGGGGGAGCTGAAAATGAAGTAGAAGAAAAAGAGGCGGGAGAGCTGAAAGCTTCCCGCTAAAAATAAATTTTATTAATGAAAGAGATGATGTTACAGTGCTTAGCTTGGGGGCTTTTATAGCCAACCCCTCATATACAAAATACCAAAACCCATGTCACTGTACAATGCAGGCAAATTAGGAAGCGGTGACAAAAAAGTCAAAAAATCCAAAAGCGACGCCGGTGCTGGAAATTTGAACAATGCACGGGAGAGTTTGTGAATAGTGGCATGAGAAATTTGTGAGCAGGTGGCGGGAGTGATTTAAAGCCTACGAAAATGCGTAGGTTGTGAAAATTCTTAACCTAGCAGAATTTCCTGCCGAGCTCAATTTCCATGCATTTTCTGCTCTTCTTTCCTTCTTGTTTTACGTCTCTGATGTTAGTTCCATTTCGAATTTTTCGTGCTTGGATTATTTCAAATAATTTTTGGCATAAATAGATTACCGAAACTATAAAATTAGCCCAAAATCGATCAATAGAATAAGCGGGGACCTTAATGTGCAAATGCGGTTAATCGCTGATTAGTACCTGAAATGTTCAAAACACTCTGTCATGAGGTTCAAAATAGCATTTTTGAGCACTAATCAGCTAACGGCTTTGAGTACGGTACGGGACTTTGATGTAGATACTCATAATTCAGGAATTTACGCATAAATTCCGCTCCTTAGATGCATGGAACCTCCCGTTGGCGCATAAAACCTCGAGTGATCATCCCCGCAACTTTGAAATTCCTCAATCACATTAGGGAACCATTTCTTAGGTTGAGGAGAGAGGAAAAACAAGATTTGAGTAGGCTTTGGCGAATTGCTTCGAAATTCGGCTTCGCTTAGAAGTGAAAATGCAGATAAGTGCTTTCTTCAAAACATGCTATCCTCTAAGTATCCAAAGGCAAAGGTGCAAGGAACATTGAGCAACCTTCACGAGCATAAAAACATAAAAGAAAGTCAAAAACACCTGTTCTAAACAAACTAAGGGCAAAATATGATCTAGAAAGGCTAGAAACAAGTATAAAAACTTTACTTATTGTGTTAGGCACATTCCTTGATGAAGAAATATCTAAACCTGTAATATTAGTCGTTGACTTGACTGTAGAGAAAGAGTAGAAAGTGGTGGAAATTCTGAGAAAACATCAGGAAGCCATTGTATGGACAGTAGAAGATCTGAAGGGGCTCAGCCCATTAGTTTGTATGCATAAAATCCTCATGGAGGAGAATGCAAAGACCTTAATTGAACATCCTAGGAGGCTGAATCCAATCATGAAAGAGGTAGTGAAGAAAGAAGTTCTTAAATGGATAAATGCAAGCTTTATGTATGCAATATCAGATAGTCCTTGTGTAAGCCTAGTTCATGCGGTTCCTAAGAATGGTGGGATGACAGTCATAAGAAATGAGAAAAATGAGCTTATTCCTACAAGGACTATTACTAGATGGAGAGTCTGCATTGATTACAGAAAGTTGAACACTACTACCAGGAAGGATCATTATCCTCTGCCATCCATTGATCAAATGTTGGACAGGTTAGTAGGACACTCTCACCATTGCTTTCTAGATGTATATTCTGGATGCAACCAAATACACATAGCACCTAAAGATCAAGAAAAAAATGCATTCACATGTCCCTATGGCATCTATGCTTTTAGGAGAATGCCATTTGGATTGTGTAATGCACCTACTACCTTCCAGATATATATGATGTCCATCTTCTCACATTTGGTAGAGGAAGTAATGGAAATTTTTATGGATAATTTCTCTGTGTATGGGTCAAGCTTTGAGAAATGTTTAGAAAATTTGGAAATTGTACTTCAAAGATGCAAGGATAAGAACCTAGCCTTAACTGGGAGAAGTGCCATTTTATGGTGACAAAAGGCATAGTTTTAGGGCATAAAATTTCTGCAGCGGGCTTGGAAGTTGACTAAGCTAAGATTTCTTTGATCAAAACTCTGGTGCCACCAACTACAGTGAAAGGAATCAGGAGTTTTCTTGGGCATGCAGGCTTTTATAGAAGGTTCATCCAAGACTTCTCAAAAATTACAAGACCATTATGCAGACTGCTAGAGAAGGATGCAAAGTTTGAACTTAATGAAGCATGCAGTTCTACATTTAAGAAGATCAAGAATAAATTGATCATAGCTCCCATCATGGCTACACCAGACTAGAGCAAGAACTTTGAGATTATGTATGATGCCAGTGATTATGCAATGGGAGCAGTCCTTGGGCAAAGAACAGATAAAATCTTCAAAGCCATACTATTCTAGTAAGACTTTCAATGAAGCACAAGATAACTATTTAACTAAAGAAAAAGAGATGTTGGCAATGGTTTTTTATTGTGAAAAGTTTAGGCCATACATATTGGGATCCCACGTCATCATACGATGTCCCGGGTGTCTAATGACGAAGAAAGATGAAAAACGGTGATCAAATGGGTATTCTTTGCCAAGGGAATTTAACTTAGTCAAAGACAAGAAACTGAGTGATAATGTGATAGGCTGTCCTTGTCTAGAATAGAGAAGCCCACTAAAGAGGAAGGAGAGATTGAAATCGAAGAAAAGTTCCTTCATGAGCAACTATTTTAGATGACAGTTCGAGTACCCTGGTATGCTGATATAGTGAACTACCTAGCATGTGGTAGTTTTATGCCACCAAAACTAAATTATCAGCATAAGAGAAAGTTGAGAACAGATGCCAGATTTTATATATGGGATGACCCACTCCTATTTAGAAGAAGGGCAGATCAGATCATCAGAAGATGTGTACCAGAAGCTGAGCAAGGTGGAATCTTAGATAAACATTATGCATCACCATATGGAGGACACTTTGCAGGAGACAAAACAACCCAGAAAATTCTCCAACCAGCTTTTTATTGGCCAACTCTATTCAGAGACTGTTCTGAATGGGTGAAGCATGTGACATATGTCGGAGAATGGGAAACATAAATAGAAGAAATTAAATGCCTCTGCAAGGAATCCTGGTGGCACAAATTTTTTATGTATGGGGGATAGACTTCATGGGCCCGTTCTCACCTTCATTTGGAAATCTATACATTCTCTAGATGTGAATTCACGTATCCAAAATGGGTGAAACATAACTGTCCATAAATGATGCTAACTGTTGTTAGTGGGGTTTATTCAAAGAAACATGTTGAGTACTTATGGAACCCCAAGGACAATCATTAGTGATGAAGGAAGCCATTTTGTAAACAAGTTGTTTGAAAAACTCTTGAGCAGGTATGGAGTCAAACATGTTATGGTATTGGCTTATCAACCTCAGTCAAATGGGAAAGCAGAAATATCCAATAAGGAGATAAAGAATATCTTTGGAGAGACTGATGAAAGCGCAAGCGGAAAAGATTGGTTAGTAAAGTTAAATGATGCCTTATGGAGCACAGGCACTTATAAGTCTCCTATTGGAATGTCCCCATATAAAATTGTATTTGGAAAGCCTTGTCATCTCCTTCTTGAGCTTGAATATAAGGCTATGTGGGAAATGCAAGGGCTGAACTACGATTCAGGTTAGCGAAAAATTGCCCAGATAAGATAGTATTTGTGAGGTGAGAAATGAAGCTTATGAAAATGTTTGGATCTACAAGGAAAAGACTAAGAAATGACATGATCAGACAATTCTGAGAAGAGATTTCAAAGTAGGAGAGCTAATCCTACTGTAACATTCAAGGCTCAGACTCTTCCCAGGAAAACTTAAATCAAGATGAAGTGGTCCTTACACAGTAACTGCAATTACACCTTTTAGGGCAGTGACACTGAGAACATATTCAAGGAATGAGTTCAAAGTGAATGGCCAAAGACAACAACATTACCTTGAGGAATTCTGAATGAAGAACATTCCTAGATTAGAAGAGATTGAAAGAATATCTTAAAAGAGAGCAAATTGCAGCAATGTCTAGCTAAAGACATAAAAATTGAGTGGCTACTTGGGAGGTAACCAAAGAACCTTTTTTTTTTTTTAATTGACAGCTTGATTTTGTTGGGCATGGTGCCCTAAAAACATGTAATTTGTACTGCTTCATGAAAACAATTTTCTATATTTGATTCTTTACATGTATTTATATAATTTAGTAAATCCTTAAAATCCCAAGTTTATTGATGTAACTATAATCTTAGTATATACTTGATTTATATATGAGATGATCAAGATTATAGATAATAAACTAAACTATATTAGTAATCAAAGTAAGGATCTTTGATCAATAATACTACTAATACGGTCCTTTGAACATTAAGGGAATGCATTAATCTTGATGCGGATTCTGCGATGTAGTGACATTAAAATGGAGGTGTTTTATGTAATCGTTACATAGGAATGAGGACCAGACATAGATTAAACTCTTAAATAATATACTATTACAATTAAGAGTTTAAGCAGGTAATCACTAGATGATCATATGCGAGATTGATGCATCACGAGTAGCCATGGACTCTAATACATTTCAATAGAGACCTTGCAGTTCATAGGTTACGGTCTGTCCTAAGACAGGCCAAATACTTATGTCTTGGAGGCCCATTGAGAAAGGTGGTTGGGAACATATACGGATATAGATCAAGCCGCTTCTTGGGGAAATGGGATAATAGGTTCCCTTAAGTGTGAATGCAGGCTGAATAGTTTAGGCGCTCTAATTTATAAGGGTTTATGATCTTTCACTAGTGAATTAATGGAACTTAAGGATAAAGATATCACTAGAGGGGTAAAACGGTAATTTCACATATCTCTAATGATGGACCAATTTTGGAGGATTGAATTGAATGTAATGATATATCAATGGACTGCTTGAGTATCACTACGTAAATTATTTTGTAATTACAAGAGTTCAGTTTCAAATTTTTAGTGGAATAATATTGGAACTAATAAACTAGATTAATTGATTAAAAAGTTTAATTAATTATCAAATTTATTGGAGCTTGGAATTACAGGTCCATAGGTCCCCGGGCCGCCTCTGTAAAACACTATAAATGATTAAATTAACAAAAATCCTTGGAGGCATAGTTGTAAAGAATTGTTTAATAGCAACTATGTAGTAATTATTGGATAACTAAATGTTAATTAATTAATTATTAGACAATTAATTAATAGTAATTCTATGGATGAAACGGTTAATTTGATAAATTAATCCTATTTATTTTTGGTCACTTAGGTTGAATTAATTTTAATTCAATATTTAAATATATACTTGATCCATGGTTGAGGATCAATTCCAAGGCATAATATAAATAGGCAAAACCACAGGCGATCGAGAAGCTATCAAAAATTAGAGAAAAAAATATAGAGAAAGAGTTTCATTTTTTTTGCCTCCATCTAACCCTCTTGATCTCATGTGTTGAGAATACTAATGTAACGCCCCAAAAATACCCTAGAATTTTTATAATAATTTTATATATATTAAGACATCAATTAGGCCAAACTTGGGTTTTTTAAAATTTGATAAATTGATAAATTGTGAAATGTAAATTGAAAGTGTGACATATGATTTAATATTATATGCTAAAATGAGAGAAAATTGATCGAACTTAGGAAATAGAATTGAAGGGAAAATGTGGTTTGTAAAATGAGGACTTAGGGTCAATTGTTATAAAGAATAAATGTCTAGGTGAATTTATGATAAATGAATGGCCAAGTGGAATAATTGGAGACTTAAATGAAAAATGGGTTAAAAAAGGCAGACAAAGGCCTTATGGAAAATAAAAAATTGAAAGTTAAAAAGGAGAAAATGAGAAATGAGAATAGAGGTGGAAGGCGAGCATGGCCTTACATAAGATGAGATTTTAAAGACCAAAAGTGGTCTTTAGGAGCTCATTTGTTGAGAAAACCCGTTTTTGAGAGAATGGGAGGAGAAAAGGGGGAGAAAGGTTAGGGTTTGCAAGAATGAGTGGTTTTGGTTGGGTTTGCTTCCTATTTCTTCCTCCTAAGGGATCAATCAACCTACAAGAGGAGATTTGAAGAGATAAGGTAAAGAATCAAACCCTAACTTCCTCTCTTATGTTCTTGATTGGGGAAAGCCACACAACGAGTATAAAAGGGTTTTCATTGATTCCTAAACCACCTTTAAGGTTGTTTTAATTCCATGGTGTATTTTTGATATGGGGTGAATTGAAGAAGGTTTGTGGAAGAAAAATGGGTGAAAATGCCAAAATCCAACGTTTTCTAGGCAAAACCCGTAAGTGGTACCGATACCAAAGAGTGGTACTGGTACCCATGATGCAGTAGGCAAGTGGAACCGGTACCACTCCAAAAGCTGGCGTCACCGACCCACTAACGATGAGGGGCTGATGCAGGTACCAGTCAAAGTGGTCAGGTACCGCTCGCCAAGCGACCATTTGTTTGTGCATGACCTTGCCTTTGTTAAGTCTAAAATGATGATATCACAGATTGTTAGGGACCCTAAGAAAGTTAATGGGGTTCAAGCAGAATGAGGCTAAGTAGAGAAACATCACAGTGCCTCGCGCCGAAGCTGACGATGTCGTTTAGTATGATTATTTGTTTAACCACCTAAGAGTGAAAGAATTTGTGACTAGGTGCGGGTGAAGACAACAACTGGCACAGGAATTTGAGTATCGAAAGAGAAAAGGAATCGATGATTGGTTTGTTCTCTGACTCTATTCTTATTTCAAGTATTTTGGTAGTTTACCAAGCAACTATGAAATGAGTACATGAATGGGTATATGAAATGAGTACATGAATGAGTATATGAAATGAGTATATGAATGAGTATATGAAATAAGTACATAGATTGAGTATATCTTTGAAAGATAATCACAGTAGATATGGAATTAAAATGTGATATTTGGAAACCGAATGAATTGAATGATATATCGAATGAACCACCTGACAGGATGTACCAATCGGCATCGAATCAGAAAGCACCTGAAATTGTCGATGTCAGCGGCGGGGATGCACCAATACGCATCCGTCCTTGATGGCGTATGGCATTGAAGAAATGTCCCATGGCGGGATGCACCAATCGGCATCCATCATGATGGTGTATGGCATTTAATTACCACGCTATGCAGGTGCATCAAACGGCATCCGTCATGATGGGAGACCGAATTGTTAAATGTGTAGGCACATTACCGAATGATAATAAGGACAAGATTCATCAAACGGAATCCGTCATAAATTTGATTTGAATAGTCAAAGTGAAATAACCAACATTGATGAGTGTAAATGGGAATTTATGTATATGCTTAAATCTCATAAATTGAATTGTGAATTGAATTGATGCATTGAAATTGCATGTTGTGATATAATAAATGATTTGTAAAAGGAAAGAATGCGAAAATGAATAGCATGAGTATATGTTGATGTATATAGGCATGGTTTAATGTTAGAAATGCATGCAAGTTAAATTGAATATTGGAATAGAACTATATATCGAACCCTTAAGCATAAAATGCTTAGCGTGGATTTATCTATCGCGGTTTGAGTAAACGGAAAGAAGACAAGATCATGAGCCTTGAGTCATAAAGCAGGATTGCGGGTATAAGTACATACCCACTTACATGCACATATCATTTCCTTTTTGAACTTGGTTATTTTGTGAGCAAATGGTCGAACTCGAAGAAATGTTTTTGTTTTGTATATCATTTTGAAAGGGCATAGAGCTGCCTTCGGTGTAATTGCATTTTATGAAATGTAAATGTTTGTGGGCCTACCATTTGAAAATGCTTCACTTCGTCCGAAAACCTAAAGAAATAACATAAAGAAAATGTTTTGATAAGATAATTGAAAACGTCGGAGTAAACCGGGCTCCGGTTCGGATCCGCCAACCGGGTCGAGCCGGGATTCGGGTCGCGACACTTTTGAAAAAGAAAACGAAATAAAATGTAAATAAAAAGAATTAAACGGGCGTCCCCGGGGTTTCGGTTCGGACTCGACAATCGGGTTGGGCCGGGCTCGGGGGCCACTACAACCAAGAGTTCTAAAAACAAAACCTTTGTTAATCTGTACGCCCACACGTACCCTGTAGTGAAGAGGAACGACTTGGAAGATCGTGGAAAACATGGATAAAAAAAAAGATCTTCAGTTGTCAACCATACTTGCCAAAAAAATCTCCTTAATTTGATTGAGGTCATTCTTCTTTACTGTTTGTTGATTAGTATGCATGTACCATAGGATCGTAAAAAGAGTTTTTATTATTTTTAAAATTTCTTTGAGACCCAAGTGCTTCCAGCTACCAAACTTTATTTTTAACTTTAAAAACCTTCATTTGGTATCAGATCGGTCTATGTGTATATGCATAGTAATGTGTATGTGGGCATTCTTGCATTATTTGATAATCTTGTGGATGTATAATTGTTATATATTGATGAATGTTTGAATGTATGGAATTTTTAAAGGGTCATTAATTGTATGGTGTTTTGGATTAGGATTTGTTGATTTCTTTTTTTTTTAGATCTTGTGTAAGCCATAATGGGGCATAAGTTTTTTTTGTAATTTATTTTTGTAAAAATATGCACACAAGAAGATCAGATCAAGATCTAAAAAGTGATCAATAGATGGATTGTAGCCACACCTCCCAGCTTTCTATACCTTCAAAAATCGTCTTATATGGACATCTAAAGAGAAAGTTATGCCTAAAATACAGAAAGATGTTCAGGGATACGGGATGACGGGAAACAACCGTTTCCCTGTTAACAGCTCTTCATTTACTTTATTTTAAGACCCCATGAAGCGTTTGGACCCTGATGGTAATTGTGACCCGAGTCAAGAGCTAAGCATTTAGGGTCTCATGGAGAAAACTTGGGCTTGGGCCTTGTCAATAAAAGAGTTATTGATTCGTGCCACAGTAGGGTGATCCGGAATCAACAAAATTTGTTTCCTATATTCCTCCTACTGCCCAGTAGTCAATTTCACTATGATATAAGCGAATCTAAATTCGAACACGGGATGGGTTTCATCCCACGAATGATTAACATCATGTTTGAAAATGGTGAGACTTTTATTTGGATTTTAGTTTGGTTAAAAGCAGAGGGAGTTTAGTTGTTCAGGTATTGAAATGGCTTAAAATGAAGTGAAATGGTAACCTTGAAGGCTTGGGTCACTAGCTTGATAAAATGGGGTCATTAAGGTGTCCTCGGGTTATTTCCTCGCATTAGGGCAAATGACATATAGTCAAGGCCAAAATCGGATCTTTGTTTAGCTATTAAACCTAACCCTAAAAACACTCCTATTTGAGTCCAATAAAATACTAAGCATTTGATGTTCCAATTTGTTTGAAAACCTAGCATTTAACCTCATTTCAATGGCTCGTAAATGACATCTAAAGAATGTCAGTGCATCTACCATTAAGAATCTGCCCGAACCTAAAGCATGACAAGAAGTATTGACTAAGGAAAGACATTAAATAGCATTAAACCCTAGTTTGGAAAGTTTGGAACCTCAATCACATTCCTGTATCATTAAAGACATGAGGACCTCTGAGCCACCTGACCAAGCTAGTAACCCTCCTCTTCCAAGGCTTTGAGGCTTAGCCAAGCATCCCTTAGTTGTCATCCTCAAGGGGTGTGTTTAGCCGACTAAGAAAATGAGAAAGAAGAGAGAGGCAGGCAAAATGTAACCTAAAAGCAAGGCTGCGGAAAGCTTGAATAAAAGAGAAGTTAAAGTTAGAGATTCTGAAAATTCATAAGATTGAGCACATATAGCCAACCCGTTTGTGAAATACCAAAAGTAACACAAAATGTAATTACAATAGGGACAAAATGGTAATTAATCAAAACGAGGTCGTTTGGAATCAAAAACATCAAAAACACAGGGGCATGATTTTCGCTATGCAGTAAATTTCGCTAACATAGCGAAAATTTCGCTATGATAGCGAAAATTGCAAGGCATAGCGAAATTCAAATTTTAAACATGCACGGTAACTAGCTATGATGGCATTCTTAGCAAGCGAGGGCGTGCATAGCGAAAATTAACTAAGTTGCGAAATTTTCGCTATGGTTGCAAAATTTTTGCAATCCTTGCGAAATTTTCGCAATGCATAGCGAAAATCTGGTTTTGCCTCTGCTGCCTCCTGCTTTGCCTCTGCATCTCCTTTTCATCAACTGCACTTGACATTTCTTCATTTTGGTTGGTAAATCCACCCGTGGAATTCTCGGCATTTAGCACCAGCTCGACATCAAACTACAAGAAATTGGTTGAGGCTCGCAAAACACCAAAATTCAAAAACAACTCGGCTTGAAATCAGTGGTACTAAGTGGACCTGCACATGTCAATTGGCTTAATTCATATGATTAGTGCGCAAAAAGCACTCAAAACTTATCTTAAATAGGATTCAAAATATCACTTTTTGGGCACTAATCAGTTATTGAATTTTTCCCGAAATAAGTTTTGGGTTATTGAATCAAGAGTTGGTGGATTGGGCTTGCACAAAGAGTTGAAGCAGATAAGGGAGTTATGTAACTTCAGAAACCCAACTTTGTAATTTATTTATTTATTTTTTTATTTACAAGGGTTATAATTTTAGAAATACCCAAGAAACCCGGCCCGCTTTCTTTTATTTATTTATTTTATTCTTTATTGTTATTGATATGATTGATAACATGTCCATGCATTTAACATGCCATACATAAAGGCCCACACTTACTGCTTTTGCATGCATATCATATTTTCTAGTACATGATAATTAGGGTTGTCCTGTGTGCTTATCTTGTTCATCTTTGATGGAACAATTAATTAAATAATTTGTTTAGTTTAATTAGTTAAACTTGGTAAAATTCACATTAATTTAATTTAGGGTTTTGCGTATCATCTTGTAAAGCCCATATTTTTCCAAAGCTAATAAAATAAAGATTTTATTGATTAATGGTAAATTTGACTTAGGCCCAACCATTTTATATATTAGATTTACCTAATAGTTAGGCCCACTTAATTTATGGATTAGATTGTCTAATTAACTTAGTACCAATAGGATTTGACTCATAATTTGATTAGAGTTCACATCTTAGTAATTAATTATATAGGATATAATAATTGGCTAAGTTATAGAACATATGATGTTTTATGATGTTTATAAATAGAAAACATGGCTGCAAATTAGTGAGTGGGAGAGGTTATATGACAATATACCTGCGGTCTCCATTATTAGTGCAACACCGTGAGATATAGATAGGGCCTAGCAACGCTTAGATTTCGTCCTCCCTACGGAGGGATTCTATCTATATTAATATCAAGGTTGACTTCCTTAGAGATAGGATTGAGTGATGTAATTCAAGATTGTCCTACCCTACGGCGGCAATTTTGAGTTAAGTCATTAAATCTGAAATAATGGGTCACACACTCATAAGGGTATGGTTAAATTGTTCATCATACCTTGACAAAATTTTTATCGTAGTTAATAAGTAAAAGAAAATACGAGATATTTTGATTTTTTCCTATTAATTTGAGATAGTCTCAAGTTGATTTAGAAGTGGTATGACCGGACCCTATTATATTAATTGTTGAATCAATTTATCTGGATTGTGGGTTTTATGTGTTTTACTTGCTGCATTCATGCATCACGTTTACTTTTCCAAAGCTTGTGATATTTATTTTCATTTATAGTAATTGTTTGAGTTATTTAATTTCAGCAATCATGTCATCAAACAACCCCATTATCGCTTTATTCGCTAATGAAAAACTAAGTGGTGATAACTTCGTTAAATGGAAGTCAAACATTAATATTGTGCTAATTTGTGAGAACCAAAAGTTTGTTCTCACTGAGGAATGTCCTCCAGAGCCCCCTACTCATTCCAACAATAAAGCCCGTTGTTACATGCTTACTAGCATGAACGATGTTCTTAGGAAGAAGCATGAGGACATGGAGACTACATATGAGATATGGGAACCTCTCCAGGCCATGTTTGGGCAACAATCTGACTAATGTCGTCATGAAGCTACTCATAGCTACATGAACGCTAAGATGAAGAAAGGAGTTTCAATTAGGGAACATGTTTTGAACATGATCAACTTGATCTCGTGAGGCGGGAGATACATAGGGCCACCACCATTGATGAAATTTTCGAGGTTAATGTTTTATCCTTGAGTCCCTTTTGACTTTCTCGCAGTCACTACCAACTATGTTATGAACAAACCGCAGTACAACATGACTCAGCTCCTGAATGAACTGTAGACTTTTAAGGCCATAAGTAAGACTAGGCCCCGAGGAAATGAGCAAATGTTGTTGAGCATAATCATCTTCCTCATACAGCGAGAATAAAAGAGGAAGAACACACAAGGTAGATGCAGGCATAACCCAAGAGGAACCAAAGACGGGAAGAACAACCCAAGGACAAGAAGCCAAAAAGGAAAGTGTTTCCATTGCGGGGTTGAGGTCACTTTGGAAAGCGCCAACAAGTATCTCAGAGATTGAAGGACAAAAGAAAGGTAAATATGATTTCTTGGTTTGAAGCTGCTTAGTGGAAGATGATTTGTCTGCAGATGGATTGATTTAGAAGCCACTAACCATGTTTGTTCTTCTTTGCAGATGCTTAGTTCTTCGAGGGAACTTGCTGATAGGGATGTTACTATGAGAGTTGGCGGTGGGGAGGTCGTCTCGACAAAGCGAATTAAAGTCCTTAGTTTAAATTTTAGGAATAAATTTCTTTTTTAACAATGTATTTTTTATTCCTGGTTTTAGGAGAAATTTGATTTCTGTTTCTATGTTGCATGAACAATTATTTAGTATTTCTTTTATTAATAATGAGATTGTTATTTCAAGAAATGATTTAAATATTTGTCATGCAAAACCTGAAAATGGGTTGTACGTCTTAAGGCCAACTGAGCGATCATTAAATAATTCAAAATTATTCAAAGTAGAACATCCTAAATCTAACAAATATCAAAAAGTTTCCCATAGTGATAACACGTATCTTTGGCATCTCAGGTTATGCCACATTAACCTTGACAGAATAAACCGGTTAGTAAAGGATGGTCCTTTAAGAGAGCTAAATGTTAGCACTCTTCCTGTTTGTGAATCCTGTTTAGAAGGTAAAATGACTAAGAAACCTTTCTCAGCAAAGGGCGAGACATCCAAAGAACCTCTTCAACTTGTACATAGCGACGTCTGCGATCCACTAAGTTTACAAGCTAGAGGTGGTTATGAATATTTCGTCACCTTCATTTATGATTAGTCAAGATACGATTATGTTTACCTAATGCATAAGAAATAAAGACTTTGGAAAGTTTAAAGAATTCATAGCGAAGGCGAAAACGATTAAATTGTACTCATGTATTATTTACGACTTTGCTGTCAGTTCCAAAACTTCTTCAATCGGATAGGAGGTGAATACCTTGATCTAGTTCAGGATCATTTGTTGGAGCATGAGATCACATCTGACTCCGCGGAGCACGGAACACCACGGCGGAGATGGTGTTCGCGAGAAAGGAGAAACAAGACATTACTAGATATAGTTAGATCAATGATGAGCTACTCCTCGTTACCAATCTCATTTTAGGGATATTCGCTACAAACTGCAGTCTACATTTTGAATGTAGTTCCATTTAAGTCAATCCAAAAGACACCCTTACAATTGTGGAATGGACATAAACCTAGTTTATGTCACTTTAAAACTATATGGGGGTGTCAGAGCACACGTCTTTGAAAGGAACCGCGCGAAGTGTGTATCATTTGTGGTACATCGAAAGGCCTGAAGGAGGTTTTGTTCTATACTCCCTTGGATGAAAGCATTTGTATCGACAAATGAAGTTTCCTAAGATGACTATATATTAAACTTCAAACCTCGCTGATAAGGTTATGCTGGAGGAACTACGTTACGTCCGGATCGAGAGAAAATCACCATCAACCAGCGTGAGCGACAAGTCAAGAGACCACTATTCCTAGCCGAACATCCACGAGTAAGCGGCGTAGTGGGAGGGTGGTAGAACTACCATCTATTACGGACATGAAGGAAGTACAATTTCTAGTGTCGGTCACTAACGGGATGATCCATTGACATGCCCGTGATGCCATGGATGGTCGACAAGGATAAATGGCCAAGATGCATGAGACCTTGAGAATGGAGTCCATGTACTCCCAACTCTGTCTAGGAACTTTTAGATCCACAGGGATGCTTCGGGCCCATGGGATGTAAATGGATCTTCAAAAGAAAAATAGGCATAGATGGAGACTTTCCAAGCGACTAGTGGTAAGGTTATACCTAAAAGAGGGAGTGGTATGAAGAAACTTTCGTAATAGGTATGCTTAAGTCTATTCAAATTCTTTTATCCATAACCGCTTGTCTTGATTATGAGATATAGCAAATGGATGTCAAGACGGCTTTTCTGAATAGCTATCTTGTGGAAAGCATCTACATGATCTTTGTTGGAATCAGCCCGATAAGCGGTGGAAAAAATTTACTTATTTGACTGCATCGAGGATCAAAGCGGTTTGATGAAACTGACAATGAATCAAGAAATCGGATCTTACCTCTTGTAGAATGAATCCTTTTCGACTAGTGCGATTTTCTTGATCACACACGTGAAACACAAAGGAAAGCGATCCGGCTGACAAGCGAGCCAAGACTATACGTGTCTGGCGCCTACAAGGTATCCACACAAACGGCTAATGGATGGGATGGATGTGCAAACGCCCTCTAAAGAATTCTCTCTCAAAATGCCCACTTCAAAAGAACCACTATATTATAGATGATAAACCCCATATTTATATCAAGCCTCCCAAACCCTTTTATTAAAACGAATTTAAACCAAATTCCATTAAGTATTAATGGGCTTGGGCTTGGAGCTGAGCTTGGAGCTAATCATGGGCTAAAGAGAGAGCCTTTCTAACATCCATTATAGCTCATTCCTATGTGTGACACTATAGGTTCACTTTCAGTGTTATGATGGGCCCCAAATCATATTCCTAAACCCTGAATTATAATTGAAAGTCTCTAGCGAGACATTATAACTGCAAATCAAGTGAATTCGATGACTCAAAAAAACCTTACCATAGTATGATAATAGTCCTTTGTCTACGATGTCTCGATTAACCCGCAAGCATGGATGGTAATCTTTATCTCTGACTTAATCGTTTCTTGATTCTGAGTAGACTAACTAAACAAATGATATTGAAACTCCTGCTCGATCTCATTCGAGGCATACGATAATGATTTCAGTCTTATCAAGAGGCCAATAGACATCTCACTCAATTAAGAATGGGACAAATTCCTTCACTATCTCTCATTCCCTCCACATGATTTACTGCATGCCCAACCATAGCTGTATTACCATCCTATTAAAGACGTCATTGAGCTACGTCAAGACACGAAGTTCCTCATGTAGGAATCCATGGTGAATTCAAGTCGAAGGACTCAAATACCACTATTGCAATGAGAATTATTGATGACATAATCCATGTAGTATTTCTCATAATTAGGTCGATCGATAACATGAACTTAACATGTATTTATGTTTTATGAGTAACATCTTATGTTCATGACCAGCAAAACGTGGTCTTTTCTCAGGAAACATAATAGTCTTACTTCATGATTATTCCCACAATAATGATCGACTATGGATTATTTAGAATAGTGTTCTTATGCCTTAAGGTTTACTGCTCCAGTCACATGCCCGAGGACATAAAGCGAGCCAACTATTGAGGATCTTATTTTATCAAGTTAAATACAATTTAAATAACAAGATAAAATGATAAATGCCTCATGTATATAAACATATAATGACAATGTATATGCCAGGCTAGAGCATATCACTAACAATCCCCACTTGCCTAAGCCAATCGGCATCATCGAGATGCACATCATTCTGAATATGACGCTATATGCTTTATTTGTGGAAGAGGTTTAGTCAAAGGATCAGCTCTTGATGTCATCAGTATGAACTCTACATATCTTAACATCTCCTCTCTCAATGATCTCACGAATGAGGTGGGAAAGCGGCAGTATGTTTGGATCGCTGATGTGACCCTAGGCTCAGCAAGCGGCAATAGCCCATTATTGTCACAATAGACATCCACTAGGTTTGTAATGCTAGAACTGACACGATCTAAAAATGAAATTTTGATCCAAACTACCTCCTTATCCGCATCCGAGGCTCTGGCAAAACTACTCTGTAGTAGAACTCCACCACGGTAACTTGCTTCGGGAACTTCTCCAAATTTCACAAAGACCTCCATTCAAACAAAACACAAAAGCAGATTAAGCACCTTAAAGTCATCTAAGTCACTAAAACCAAAGATCAGAGCACCACTTATAATTCAGCCATTTCGTTTGTTATGATATATCAAAAAATATCTTGGTTCTTCTCAAGTACTTAAGGATTCGATCATGCTATCCGCGATACCTTCACCGGTGATTCGACCGAATCTACTTGTCATGCTTAAGGCGCAGGAGACATCAAGTCAGGTGCAAAGCATGGCATACATGATAGAACTATCAGCCAAAGAAGGGTGATCATCCATGCGCTCTCTCGTCCTTCGTGGTCGACACATCGAGACTTATCGAGCTTAATGCCATGAGACATTGGCAAGAAACCTCTCGAATCCAAAGATGCTAAACCTCTTAGCACTTTGTCTATGTACCCACTACCAGCGTAGTAACCGCTGAGATCTATCTCTATAAATCTTTATGCCTCGGATGTAGGTAGCTTCGCTTCAAGTCTTCATTGAAAATACATTTCCCTAACCAGACTCAGACACTCGCGTAGCGTGGGATGTCATTTCCAATGAGTAAGATGTCGTCCCACATACAACACTAAGAACATAAATTGCACTCCCACTAACCTTCTTGTATACACAAGGCTCATCTTCATTTTTCATAAAGCCAAACTCTTAACACCCCCATCAAACGGTTGTCTAGCTTCATGAAGCCTGCTTTAATCCATATATGGAACTTTGAAGCTTACACACCCTGTTAGGATACTTAGGATCGACAAAACCCTCAGGTTGTTTCATGTCCACATCCTCAAGTAAGTTTCCATTAAGAAACGCTGTTTTGACATCCATTTTCCAAATGTCGTAAGAATAGTATGCAACGATACCAAGAAGAATCCTAATAGACTTAAGCATAACGACAGGTGAAAAGGTCTAATCATAGTCAATACCATAAGTTTGTTTGAAACCTTTTGTAACAAGTCGAGATCAAGGTTCGATAGTGCCGCAAGTGCTATTTTTGAACTCCATTTATTGCACGCTGGAGCATCTTTTTATCCACTAACCTACTTAATTTTAACTAAATTGTCACATTAAGATCCCTATTATTCTACTAATCACATCAGGTAGCTAATTAGTTTTTGCAAGCTTAATGCCAAATTTTGTTGAGTCATCTAAAGCACTAAGAATTCGAACAATCGGGTATTACAAATCAAAATCGCGCTGGAAAGAAGAGCATAAGAAAAGTGTTGAAGTGCGAAATCTTCGGTGATGCAATTTTCACACTAGTGCATTTCAACACGCCAAGGTGAATTTTCACACCGCATGGCTCTCGCACTTCAATATGTAATTTTTGCACCGGTATAAAATTTGTTCTCTAGTTTTGTCCCATTTGACATTCACTCCCGCTTTTACCCTTTTTTGTAATTTTCCTAAAATACCCTTTGATGTAATAGCTGTAGTTTAGATGTTTTGGTAATTTTTTCTTATCATGGCATTATATAAGCCCTGTACGCTTGTAAAGGAGACTTTTGGCGCACAAAAATTCCGGGCTGGAGTTTTCCTTCTGCTTTCCTTTTCTCCCATTTTCTTTCCTTTTCTTTTATTTTCAAATTACTAAACACCCCTCTCCGAGGATGACAACTCAGAGATGGGCTGGCAACCTCTTCATCCTTGAAGAGGAGGGCTTCTGGCTAGGGTTTGGAGGTAACTAACGGTTCTCTGCTTTTAACGCACACATTTATGGGTATTTATGTTCTATTTCTCTCAATCTAGGTTTAAATCTCTTAATGTACTCTCGAAGGGACCAGTATTCGCAATCTTTGTGTTTAAAGGATGCTTATTGCTAGATCCATTAAGATTCATTAGTTGCCCTCTATTCGTCAGTGTAGGTTAGATTTATGAGATATGTATTCACTACCGGGGAGCATTTATGCTTAGTAAATGTTGTTTTTCAAAAGGGAAAATTATAGGGTCTAGTTTTTAAAGCTAAATGAAGATCCTGTTCAAGAAATGACTATAGGTGATTCCTCCCCAACGCGAGGAAATGAACCCGGTGAACCTCTCGCTCTTAGGGACCTCTCAAACCAAGAGGCCCAATGCTTCAAAGGAGTTCTTCATATTTCTTCAATTTATTTTCAATCCGCACACTATTAACCTCCACCGGCTTACCAAAATCCCATAATCCAAAACAAATTCACCATTTTCGAGCCAATTGCAAATCATTTGTGCCAAGAAACCCATCCCCTCAGAGCCCGACCCTGGGAGCCACTATACCGGCAAGAGATAGGGCTACAAAGCAGCGAAGGTTTAGGCTTATAAATTTTGTTAGTTCGTAGTCGCCTAGCTACACGCTACGGCGAATCAAATGGCGCGTTGTCGATGGTGCCTTAGTGAATTTGATGAAGTCATAAAATACTGTGGATCCTCATCACAAGTTCTGGTGAATTTTGTTTTATCATTTTACTATCAGTTTTTTCTTAGTTCACTTCATTGTTAAAAAAAAAAAAAAAAAAAAAGTAGGATTGTTTCTCTCGTCAGTTTTCAGGTTTCGCCTTATTTCGGCGCACAGAGTGCAATTTCCAATGGGCTTAGATTGTGATCAAATGAAACACCTAGAGGGAGAGCAACACTACCAGTACCCAATGGAGAGAAAACCTAATGAATATAGGTCCATGAGGGACTATATAAACCCTCCATGGGTGAGTGTACCCTCCAACATGGTTCCTCCAACTACTACACCATATGGTAGTACTTACAACCCTAGTCAGAACCACCCAAATTCCTCATGGGGAATCAAGACCTCCACAAAAGATATTGACCTCTCAAGCCCCTCCATATTATTATGCTTCAACTCCTCAACCACCACAACCACCACAGCTAACCTCTTCAGTTGAGCAAGTAATACTGAACTTAAGCAAATTGCAGATACTTTTACAGGAGCTTAAAGTGCAATGAATTGTCCAAGCCAATCAAAAAAATCGATTAATAAATGAGAGCTTCTTTAGACAAGAGAATTGATGGACTTCAAAGAGAAATTGATCAAAAACTTGACAACCTACAGAAATCAATTTCAAGGCTTGCCAACCAGCAAAAGGTTCACCAAGATGAAAGAGAACTGTGAGGAAGGCCTGAGCCACACCCATGGTGAGGAGCAAAGTGTCAAATGCTAGCCTACAAGAAGGGTCGGGAGGAAAATATTGCTTAATATTCTGAAGGGTCTTCTGAATCCTCAGCTATTAGTGTTGTTGTCTGTCCATGGGAAAAGAACTCCCCAATGCTGACTGAGGGAGGCAGTGGAAAGGAAGCAGGGGAAGAGCCCCAAAAGCTTATCCTTCAACCAATCCCCATAAATTTGGATCCTAGTGCCACCAAGGTCTAACCTGTAAACAACCCACTCATCCAATATCCCGTCGCAGCACACCCGCACCACATGCAACACCTAAAACACTCCATCGCAGAAGGCCATCCCATCTCCACCGCTTATGTCAGCAAATCTAGGAAGTTAAAATACTCCTGCTCAAACATTTGCCACTACATCAAAGACATCGCAAATTTCAGCTTCATGTCGTATGGCACAAATATCGAGTCAGGTGGCCGGGTTCGGGATTCGGAGCACCCGAACCTTAGCAATTACATTCAGCTCCACTAGCCTAGCAAATTCCTCCAAAGGCTAGGAGAACTGGTTTAGGGAGGCCCGATATCCCCACCTTTTGTTTTGATTTTTCTTGTTTTATTTTATTTTATTTTATGTTGATTTATTTAATTTTCTCTTTAGGTTCTCTAATTTTAAAAAAAATTTTGTTTTTTGGCTTATTTTTCATTTTTTTGTATTTTTTTTAATTTTTACTGTGTTTATTTTTGCAGGTTGTTACTTAGTTTCTGCACCATAAGTCAAAATTTTGCAATGTTCATGTATGTGGACCAATTATATTTACACAAAAAAAAGTATCTCAAAAAGTATGTGGACAAGAAATGTCTAACCCTCAATATGAATCACCAAGACCCTGCATAACAACCATCATGGGAGAATAAATGCCATACAAAATCAAGTTTTTGAGAAGTATCCAACTCAAGGGAATCAACCTGACACTCCCACCAAAATCTAAGTGTTTATGTGATCAATTTTTAACAGTAAGCTACAAAACTGCACTCTCCCCCTAACCAAGCTACTGCCAAGACCTAGAACATTGACCAACCAAAATAAATCTGGCTCCACTCTTATTCCACACTTCTTTTTGTGTTGTAGGGTGCAATGCTGAGGAATCCCTCACCAAAGTCCATGTAACGGGGATCCACCGATGACTCCCAACTAACTAAGGCTTAGGGCATCAAGTCATAAGGATCTTTTGACCACTGACTCTTCAGGTTTCACCCCAGACTCTGAATGATTTCAAAACTCTAGCAACTACAACTCGCTCAACCTCACCCATCTACCCATGTAGCGATCACTAAGTCAACGGCTCCCAACCATTTAGTTTAGGGCACCAAAGGCTTAAAGACTACATACCCCCACATTGCTCGTTTCACAAAGTCAGCTTTTCTATTATTTTTCTTTTCTTTTCTTTTCTTTTCTTTTCTTTTTTTTTTTTTCTTTTGGAAGACTTCATTAACCTTCTTTCTGGGGGGGCCTTAACTCATCACCTGGTCAACCAGACCAGTAGGTTTCATGTGCCAGGGGCTAGCAGCTACCTACGTAAGAAAACCGATGTGCACTATGTGTGGTTAGCTAAAGGTGGAAGAAGAAGGCGAACACCATGAGACTTCAACCGATCATTTACTTATTCATGCATGGAATTAATCTAACATCAATGGTATCAAGCAAATAAGCTTCAATTTTTTAACTTGCGTTAAAGTAAACCACAAAAATGGGTGTACTTAAGAATTGAGAAAATGAGTTGTATGGTATGTATAAGAATATATATCACTATGTTTTCATTTTTTTTTTCAAAAATAGACAAACAATCACAAAAACAGGTAAATGCAACAAAGAAGTCACTAAATATACAAAATGCAGTTTATTAAAAGGACGCTGAAATTGCGGAACTCACTCCTCATCAACTCTCCCCAACCAACATCACATTGCCCGGCAGCAGGCTCGGACGAAAGTTAGAGAAGGAAGTGCTACCTCCTCAATGGGCGCCAACAGTAGGTCATCCCCATCCTGGTGCGGTGTCGAGGTGCGTCAAGTACTGAGTGGCTGTCGGCTACACTGCCGCTAAGGAAGTTAAGAGGGCTCATAGGCTGGGCTCTGCTGAGGAGGAATCAAGAGGCCCGGGCACCGGATTGGGAAATCGGAGGTAGGCCCATGTGACTTTGTATCTGCATAAGGATGGCTTGATTCTGAGCCATGTGGCGCCTTCACGTGAGTCATCCTCGGGCCATGGTCAGACGGCAACAAGAATGACGCAGACACGGGCGGAGAATGTGTAGATCAGATCCAAGAGATGACTAAGTAAATCCCGAAAGTGGATATAGAAATATACCGGCAGCAAGTACATTGGTGGGTGTTTCATTCAACAACAGATCTATAGAAGATGTGGGTACGCATGGGCATATCGAGGGCCTCAAGGTGCAGAGGATACGTGAGTCGGTAATGGAGCAAAGGGTAGTCGGAGTCGGAACCCGAGGATGCCGGAACTCGATGCCCCCAAGATGCACTCACCACCGGGAGTGGCTGCCCTCCGCGGCGAAAGTCACCGGGCCGGGCTGGTCCTCTGATGGCTCCGGCAGGCGGCGCCACGTCAATCAGCAGATACCCTCACAATCACGACGCACGCCCAAACCCGCCAGGAAGTCGATGTGCTCTAATACCTAGCATATAAGTCTCGAGAACAGGAGGAGAGTGGACTCAGCTCGAGTCAAACTCTTGCGATGGACCTTGTCCTCAAAGTGGAACAAGGATGTCATGATAAGCTCACTGATGAACTGTGGAACCCTCCTCAAATACAGATGTAGCCTCTGCACGGCCTCTCCTCAGACATGTGCCGAACGGAAAAAGATTAGACAACATGATATGGTTTTAGAGAGATTTTTAAGCGTGAAGCCGGTCTCCCCGAACAAGATGTTCGACCGTAGGGTCCCTGGATAGCGTATTTACCATCTCCCCGGGTCGAGGGGATTAAAGCACCGCCATAACCGAGCTGGCAAGGACCACCGACAAATCGGGAACAGCCGCTATATCCACGGTCCTAAGTATCACCGGTCGGCCATCGAGCAGCAGCAATGGCTGCCTGATTGGCTCGCCCGAGGTCATCGCGTGTTAGAACTCAATGACCACCGAGGTTAAGAAACCGACGCGGGGTCATGAATGGCCCAAAGACTCCGACTAGGCGCATTGAATCTGAGCTCCCGATCTTCAAGAAAGGCCTGTGAGATCATAATAAATCTCACAGTAAACCCTCTCACCGCAACCCATTTCCTCGGAATAAAAGGCAAAGTGTTGGTTGCTTGATGATTGAGGCCGAGGACAGTCCCAGGAGATCTCCAATGCGCCTCGAGGTGAGGTGACCGGGATTTAGGGGCCTAGAACTCGGAGGGAATATCTCGAGCCGTAGGTCCAAGCCCTCGAAGGCAACCCCTCCGTAGATGCCAGCCTCGGGACATGGTGGAGAGGGAGGGAATTTCCAGGCCAACCCCGGTATGGTACCTCCGAAGCAAGCAGCCAGCCAGCAGCAGAGGTAGAACCCATGGCAAGAATGTCCTGAGCAGCCAGAGTGGTCATATTGATGGTGCACGACGGCGACGACAAATGGGCAATAAGGTCGAGCCGCCTGCCAGGGGAGGTGGGCGATAGGCGATCGTCACCCGGCTCCAAGTCGGGTGGTCCTCCACGCGCCTCACCATCACCGGGCTAGAGAACAGAGTAGATATGAGAGGACGGAGGAGGAGGTGATTCGTGCCACAAGAGTGATCCCAATCAACAAAATTTATATCCTATTTTCCCATCGCCAATGGTCGTTTACGATAAGATACGGCCACTGCCGAACACAGGATGGGTTTTCTTCAGACAAATGATTTAAGTGGAAGTCAAACTCCGGTGAATTGGGAATTTGATTTTGGGGTTTGCAAAAACAGGGATTATGTTCACAAAGGAAAATAAAATAAGAAAAAATGTAAAATAGAACCCTCAAGTTTCTCGGACCACTGGTTTAGGTTTTATGATACTAACATGTCCTCTGTCTTTTCCTCACGGGAAAGATTTACATACAAATATTTCTAATCCATTCATTTAAATTTTAAAACTCAGACCTATGATTTTCCCTTTGAAACATAGCATTTAACCTGGCAAAATATTCTAACAGTGATATCATATCTCAAAAACCAACCCTGCAGTAACTAATAGGAAACAACTGACTGGATAACAGGGGATCTAGTGATAAGCATCCACTATAACCAAAAAGCTTGCTAAATACATGTTAATGAGGGTGTGCCTAGAAGATTTTAACCTAGGGTGAGAAATAGAACATAAATACCCATAAATGCGTAAGGGCAAAAAACAGGACCGCGCTACTTTCAAATTTAGCGCACCCTCCTCTTCAAGGAGGAAGAGGTCTGTACCACATCCTTTGAGTTGTCATCCTCGTATAAGTGTTCAAATGAGAAAATGGAAAGAAGGAAAGAAAATGAAGCAAGAGAAGAAGGGAAACGTGAGAGCCGGGAAGCTTCTCCAAAATTTATTATGAAGTGGGAATTGATTGCTTACAAACCTCGACTCAACTTATATAGTGTGCGTAGCAAGGGGAAATTACAAAACAAACCAAAACAAAGGCTATTACAAGGATGGAAGGAGAAAACGAAATGGAGTCGCTTAAACACAAAAATGAAGCAATTTCATTTATGCACGCTATTTTCTCTATCATAGCTTAAATTCGCTATGATATTGCTCGCTATCATAGCAAAATAACCTGCGGCATAGCAAAAATTGAAATTTTCGCTTATACGCAATTTCGGCCATGATAGCTAAAATTCCGGGGCCAGAGCTAATTTGGCACCGGTTTCAAAGACTGCTCCCCCTGCCATCGCTCCATTGCTCCCTACTTCATTTTTCTCTTCTATTTTCGCTTCTTCTTCCTCTTGGTCTTCGATTCAAGATGTCGAGGTTTATCTTAATTCTTCATGCTTTTTGATCGACTCAACAACGCTTTTCAGATGATTAGCTCGCAAAACCGCAAATTTGCCAAGCAAATGCGATCAGGAATAGTAGGGACCTTAATGTGTAAATCGGGTTAATTAGAATTCATAGTATACAAAAATCACTCAAAACCTATAATAAATAAATGGTCTGGGCCAAGACTGGGGCACTAATCAAACCCTCAACCTACACATTGCTAGTCCCTTTCTAAAGAATGAAAGAAAGAAAGAAAGAAAGAGCATACAACGATACAAAATAATGTTCATAAAAATTATATTTCAAAAAAGGTTGTGAATGAGCAATGCCCAACCCTAAGTAAGAATCATCAAAAGTGGTCCAATAACCATCATGAGAGAATGAATGCCAGTACAAAATTGGTATTAAAAGAGCCCTCGTGAATCAACCGTAAACTTCCACCAAGATTCAAGTGTTTGTTTGATCGCCCTCAACAATAAACTGCTAAACTGCACTATCCCCCCAACCTAGCTACCTGGCCACAACTCAGCATGCTAACCAACCCAACAGATCAGGACCCACCTCTTATTCCACGATTCTTTTTGTGTCAGTAGGTGCAATGCCGAGGAATCGACCTCACCAAAGTCCATGCAATCTGGATCTACCGATCACCCCAACCAATTACAAGATATAATAATTTGCGTCAGGAGGGCGCTTAAGATAAACTCTTCAAGCCACCCCATCGAATGATTTCGAGACCCAAAGACCTACAACTTGCTAAACCCACCCATCCAATCTATGTAGCGAAACACAAAGCTCAAGACTCCCAACCAAAGGAAGGTTTAGTGGCACCTGTTTTAAAGGCTTTTCGCCATATACCCAGACTGCTGGGTTTCAAGGCAAAGTGTTGCAATTTTATTCTTTTCTTTCTTTTCTTTCTTTTTATTCCTGAAGACACATCGCCTTCTATTCACGGGGTCCTTAACCTATTGGTGTGAATATCAATCTACACTAGGATAGGTTGTGCAAAGTGCTGAGTGTTGCGCAGCTTTTTCAAGATATCATTGAAACCTAATGTGCTCAAAGGTGTGGTTAGCTAAGTTGTGGAAGAAAAATGAAGCAACAAGAGTTCAACTCGATCATCCACTGACTAGGCATGGAACCAATCTAACATCAATACTAGAATTGGACAAAGTTTCAATTTTTTCAAATTATGAGCTGTGCAAACACACAAAATTTTTGGTTGCAAACGGGTCCAAATTTTGAAAAGTAAGTTGTATTGTATGTACAGCCTATAGAAAGGGAACCCAAAGAAGCTACACGAACATCATGCAAAATGGGCTGGTCAAAATAGTAACAAAAGATAATATTAGTGCCACTTCCTTCAATCCTCCAACCCAAACATCTCAATGTCCGAAATGGGGCTCAGATTGGAAAGTTAGGAGAAGGACGTGTTATCTCCTTGAGATATGTGATCAAGTTGCTGATAATAGAGACTGCATCTTTCCATCGACACCTTATTCAATTCCTTGCTTGTTTCAAACAAACAAAGCAGGAGAAGAAAAGAGAGGAAAAAAGTGACCAGTTTGACCATTTTGAAAATTACACCTTCATAATAATTTCAAAAATGTTCTTTCTGGATATATTTGGATTCTACACTCTCTAAGATTTCCAACGATACCAAAAACGCCTAAAACGGAATTCGGATGAAAAAGTTATGAGCGAAAAAAAATGAGTAGGCAAAACTATTGTGGGGTATAGCGGTGGTGGGTTTCATTAGAGAGCAAATTTTCTATATGGTGAGAGAAATTTTACATAGCGGAAAATTCGCTTATAAGTTTATGCGAAATTTTCATATGTTTTAATAGCTTAAAATTTTTATTTTTTTTATTTTTTTATTTTTTTTATTTTTTTATTTTTTTTATTTTTTTATTTTTTTTATTTTTTTAAATTAAAAATAAAATAATTAATAAATAAAAAATAATAATAAAAATAAAAACCTTTTTTTTCTTTTTTTTAAGACAATTTTTTTAATAAAATAAATAAATAATAAAAACGATTTATTAGAGAACAAAATAAAGTAATAATAATAAATAAAAAATCTTTTAAAATAAATACTTAAAACAAAATAAATTAAAATAAAATAACATGAAAAACACTGTGCGGACATATAAGTAAAAATTTCGCTATATATTTGTACTCGCTATATAGCTTAAATTTCCTAAGATAGCTAAAATTTCAAGATTTTGCGAAAATTTCGCATGATTGCGAAATTTCCCACGCTCATACATATTGCTCCCTGACTTATTATGCTCAAATTTTCACTTAAACTGCTAAAATGACATACAAGAAGTACCAAGAAAAATTGCAAAAGTGAAAAACAAGCTGAAACAAAGATTAACTTAAAAAATTGGGAGAAAATCTAAAAGACAAATTAGATCCAATTAAAATAAAATAAAAATAAAAATAAAAACATGGTGTCTTCTTGTAATAAAAGTGGGAGAGATTCGCTCAAACCACACTTCCTTAGGCCTTTGAGGTCGTCAATCATGAATCCTAGAAAATGCCTGCTCGGGTGCCCAAATCTCAACCACCCTAACCAACCGGCCGTGCCATGCAATGTAGTAAAACGCCAGGTTCGGGAGCAATGGAAAATTATGCACAAAGGCCATCAATCTCGCCAGCTCGTAATGGCAAAGTGCTGATGGGTCGGATCAGCTCTTGGGAGCGTGTTGCGCAAAGTTTTGAGCTCACTGTGTGTCGGGCGTGATGCACACTGGGCAACACATGGGGCTCGCGCTGGCACTGATCCAAACATAATGGGCGCCAGTGGCAGATAAGCTTTCGGTTCCTCCTTCTTCCTTTCCACGGCCTCCTCATCAACAAGGCGATTTCTTCTTCTTCGGCCATGGACAAACAAAGACTGCAGATATGAGGATTCGACACCCCTACTGCTTCACACGCTCCACCATGGTGTCGCCAAGCAATCTCCTTTCCTGGATTTTCTTCCTTGGCTAGAACAAGTCAGAGTTGGTGAGCTTTGAGATGGATTCTCGTGGATGTCCAATTTTTTTTATCATTCTCACTGGGAACCCATCCAATTTCTTCGTCAGTGGAGCTTCCACTATGTTAATTTCTTGATCGCCCGACAAATACCCGCCTTTGCTCCTCTTATGAAATTATCCAATTAGCTCGCTTCGTTAAGGATGGCTTGTTCAATGTGTGGACGTTGGTGGTTGCCGCCGGCCGGTAGCGGAGGCATAATATGGAGGCCCCAAGAGGTGCATGGGAGGTCTTGATTCCCATGAGGAATTTTCAGGTACCCTACTGTAAGCACTACCATATGGTGAACTCATCCATCAAGCCTATAACCCTCATGGACCTATATTCATTTGGGATTCCTCTCCACTGTTGCCGACTTACCATGGTCAGGTTTCAGATCCCTCATCGACATATATGCCCTGGGGAGCCTCCCACCCAGGATCACCCATATGAACCCATTGCTCTCAATTCAAACCACTAGAAAATGCAATCCAAGAGGCTTCTTCTTCTCTCTCTTCTTCAAATGCCGCAAATATGGTAAGGTAACCCCAAGACAACACGTAAAAACGGGGCCCCGCAACAACTCTTTTTTTTTTTTTTTTGAAATGAAAATAAAATAAAAATAAAATGACAATGAAATATAAAAGAAATTCAAAACTTGTGATGAGACTCGCCGCGTTCCACAGTCGACAAATGCACTAGGCACCACCACTTAACTATACCATCGATCTGGTGTCACGCGAGAGCGATTTGGAACAACAAAATTATGAGATCCTTATTCTTCTCCTACCGCCGTAGTCAAGCACGCAAAGAGCAATGGCTTCTGTGGTCGAACACGTGGATGAGTTTTCTTCGCGACAATGATTTAAGTGAAGCTCAAACCGGTGAATTAAATTGATTTCTGGGCTCGGGTAAAACAAAGATCAAGGTTCATTGTGCCGAAAATAAAAATAAGAAAACATGTAAAATAGAACCCCTTGAAGTTTCTAATCAATCGGTTTAGGGTTTTAAGGCACCAACATGTCCTGCTCCTTTTCCTCTCAAGATCGGGAGAGCACGCACATAGTCATTTCCCGACCTGATCTTCTGCGCTTTAAAACCCAGACTATGATTTTCCTTTTGAAAACATAGCATTTAACTCAAGCAAAATATTCAACAAAGATATCATCTCAAAACTCACCCCGTAGTAACTAATAGGAAACAATCAACTGATGTATGGGATCTTAGTGATAAGCATCCACTATAACCAAAAGCTTGTCAAATACACGCGCGGGTGGCGCGCTCTAGAAGATTAACCTAAGGTGAGAAGAACATAAATACCCATAAATGCGCAAGGAAAATAGACCGTCGCTTACCTCAACCGCCAAAGTACTCTCCCTTCAAGGAGGAAGAGGTTCACCAAGCATCCTTTCGAATATTATCCTCGTGCTCGCAGCCGAGAAAATGGAAAAGAAAGAAAATGAAGCAGAGAAGAAAGCTGGAAACGTGAGACTAAAGCTTCAGTAATTTACTATGAAGTGATTGAGGTGTTACAAACCTTGACCCTTAGCTTTTATATAGTGTGCAGCAGGTGGTACTACAAAAACAAACCAAAACAAAGGCGTTATTACAAGGGTAGAAAGGAGAAAAACCAAAACGAGTCGCTGAACACAAAAAAAGCGAGCGCAAATTCTCACTATGCACAAGGCTGATTTTCGCTATCGCAGCCAAAATTCAGCGATAGCGAAAATTCTAAATGTAGCGACGGCACTCTGCTCGAAGACTGCTTCCTCCCGTTATCGGTTCACTGCTCTCACTTCATTTTTCTTCTATTTCACTCTTCTTTCCTCGGGTCGATCTATGATGTTGAGATTGACCAATTCTTCATGTTTGGATTCGACTCAACAATACAAGATATTTCAGCTCTCGCAAAATCGTGCAAATTTGCCACAAAATGCGACATCAAGAGAATAGTAAAATCTTACCAAAATCTGTTAATTAATGATTAAGATACAAAAAACACTCAAACCTATAATAAAATAGGGGTTCAAAAATAGCACTTTTTTGGGGCAGCACTAATCAGGAGGGTTTTCATAAAATGATTGAAATGAAAAGAGAGAAGGGGTGGGGTTTAAATAGATGCGATCAGGCAAACAAGAGGTTAAGCCCAATTAATATCCATAAATAGGTGGTTAGTGGTTGTGGCTCAAAAAATATCTACAAAAATTAATGGAGCGCAGGAAACGAAAGGTTGCAGGGAAGTGAAAGGGAATGAAGGAGATGAACAAGGCGTGCCAGAGAAATTTCATTGCAGTGTAAATTTCTTTCTGAGAACCCGTTAAAATTTTTAACAGTCATAAAATTTGCAAACTAAAATTTACACCGCTTCAAAAACTCGCCTTCATTTTCCGCAAACACCTACAAAAAAATAGAAAACCAAAATTATGAGAAAACACACTTGTAAGTGAGAAAATTGCAAAGGAAAATAAAACTAAAAAACAAAAGAAAATAAAGGTAAAATCACAATGAAAATCTTAAAAATAAAGCACACAAATTCCAAGAAAATTTTAGCGATTCTTTGAGATAATCACAAAAGCCACCCCACTCGTGTAGTCTTTGAATTCACGGGGGCCAAGAGGGAATCTTTCCTTGTCCCATAAGTACAGGCCGCATAAGCCTTAGCCTCTGCACCATCGACCTCGAACCCTATTGCCTTGTGGGAGTCGGGAAAGGTGTCTATCGATCCATCGAGATAGACCTCCCTGAGGAGGAATGGTCTTACCCATCTCGACTTGCTTCGTCTCGAAAGGTGGGAGCTTTGAGCTCAAAGCAAAGACTTTGTCTCCTTGTTTGAAATTCTAAGTACGAGCCATTAGCTAATCTCATACTACTTCTTTAACTTACTTTCGCACCCCTCGAGTCAAGTATGCATCATTCCTCACTCTTCCCAACTCATCGATAACATGAGCCTTCTAAGGCCGCCGCCCATATCCGTGTCTCGCTTTTTCACGCCCACCATGCCTTTATACTCAATTTCCACGTGCAGGACATGCTTGCCATAAACTAGGCGATAAGGGGACATGCCAAGGATGGTTTTGTATGCTGTTTTGTATGCCCACAAGGAATCCAACAGCTTTAGAGACTAGTCTTTTCGGTTAAAGTTCACCACTTTCATCAGTATTGTCTTAATTTCCATGTTCGCTTACTCAACCTAACCACTAGTCTAGGGATGGTATGGGGTGGCCACTTTATGCTTCTGACAACTACATATTTAGTTAGAGGTTCAAAGGCTTGCTGTATAAAATGCCGTAACCTCCATCACCGACATTATAGCCTCAGTATCCCCAAATCAAGAAGATGTTCTCCTTTTAGGAATTTCACACCACCCCGTACCACGCTTCCAAAGGCACCGGCTCAACCATTTTGACACATAGTCAACTCCCACCAAAATGTAGATGTATCCAAAGAGGAAGGGAATGGTCCCATGAAATTGATGCCCAAAACATCGAATAGGTTAACTACCAAAATTGGGTTCAAAGGCATCATGTGACTACAAGAGATTTTCCCCAATCTTTTTGGCAGACATTTGTCGATTCTCTCGCATTACGGTATAAGTATCCTTGAAAAGGGAAGGCTAATAATATCCTGACTGTAGTACCTTCCTGGCAGTTTTCTGGGAAGCAAAATGGCCTCCACATGCAATTTCATGGAAGCAAGATATATCCTCATATGTTCTTCTTAGGCACACACCTTCGACATCTCGATCAATACGTATTTGGTACAAGAAGGGCTCTTCCCAATAGGAGTGAATTTTCGCAAAGAAAACTTTGTCTCAGGCTCCACTGGTAACTCTCCCACAAGTACTTGCAATGTGGGCATACCAGGTGGTGTTTTCAATCAGAGGCGGTGGACTCCTCAAGAAACTCAAGGTTATTGATTGGAGGGTTGTGAGTGTAGTGTGCTATTGTTAATCATGAGAGATGATCTCGCAAATAACATTCTCCCACACCCTTATCCTTAATCTACAGTTGAACTTTCGCAGCAGAGACAGCTCTCGCCTTGGCATTCGTTTTGGTGAGCGCATTTCTCAAAAGTCGAGTGATCTGTGAATATGATTATGTCTGACCCAACCAAATAGGCTCGGAACTTTTCTAAGGCATAGACCATTGCCAGTAGCTCCTTCTCTAGGGTGGTGTAATTTCTCTCAGGCTCGCTCAATGTCTTCGGCTGCGATAGTAGACTGTACATAAGGCTTTCTCCTCCTTCCCTCGCTTCGGAGAACTTCTCCAATGGCGAGGTCGCTTGCATCACACACATCACCTCGAAAACAAATAAATCCCACTATAGGTGCAAGTGGGTCAAGTAGGCCAGCCCTCAAAGCTCCTCGGCGCCTTCGTCCCAATAAATTTGGCATCTTTCTCTAATAGCTTATAGAGAGGCTTGGCAAATTTTGAGAAGTCCATGATGAACCTCCGTAGTGCTTCCTCATGCCTTAAGAAATTTTTACCTCATAGTCTTCACTAGGAGAGGGTAGTTGGAAATCATCTCACTCATTAACCACTCTTCCCCGTGAAATAATATGTTCCAGCAAATCGGGTCGAATATAAAATGGCACTTTTTCCCGCTCAAGATCAAGTTCTTCTCTTTCACATACCTTATGCAGGACAATTTCTAAGTCGGATCGCATTCTTCAAGCTCCCCGACAGCTAGATCCGTCGCCTTTGTCCCCACTGCAGGTTTTCAAAGACTTTTTGTGTACTAATCGGCATAATCCAACCTAATCTGCACATTAAGGTCCCGGCGATACTACTGGTCGTGTTTTGTGGCTCTTTTTGTAGGTTTTGCAAGACACTAGCCAAAGTTATCGGAAATAATCCAAGCATGAAGAATTCAAGTCAACTCAGAGCTCACGACAGAAGTAGTGGAAGGAATTGAACCACAAGCCGAAGAAAGTCGAACATCGCAGTGGGTTTTTGACAGGTTGCGAATTTTCAACCTGCGGATGCCTCCGCCGACTCCATCTGACCCTTTTTTGTGACTCCTCCCTTTTTCCCAACCGCCTCATGTTTTGTTGCAGGCTTAGACATTTTTGTAATTTCTTGGACTTCCCAAGTATATAAGCCTCATTCAAGCTCTGTAACGAGGATCGATCACTTTATGCAATAAAATCAAGGCGAAAGCTCTCTCTATTTTCTCCTTCATTTTTCTAACTAGCCAAACACCTTTCAGGATTACGACAACCTCAAGAGATGCTTGGCTAACCCTCCTCATCCCCTTGAAGCATGGGCGTCACTGCGCCAAGGTTCGAGGTAAACTCGTTGTCCCCCGCTTCAACAGATGCGCTATCACATTATGTCCCATTCGCCTCAGGTTTAACCTTTATGCACTCGACAGTACTTGGCAGTTTAGGCTCATGGATGCTACCTCAGATCCACCGAGGCTCGGCTTAGCCGTTTATTTGCCTCTGCAGATTAGGTCAAAGAATCAGTTTTTACTACTTTGAAACATGAATGACCAATAAATGCTATATCCCAAGAAAAAAACTTTTAGGGTTCAGTTTTTATAGCTAAACGAAGATTTGGTTCTGGAAATGACTATAGGTCATCCTCCCCAAGATGAGGAAAAGGATCCAAGAACCTCCCAGTTACCCTAGAACCTCAAGCCTAGTGGCCCGAGACTTCAAGGAGTTCTTTTTACATTCTATTTCATTTCAAGCTTACTGCCAAACCACCAATCACACTGCTTACAAAAACCCCAAATCCAAAAAGTGAAGTCACCATTTTACATCAACCTGCAAATCATTTTTGCGCGAAGAACCCATCCGAGTTCGACCTCTAGAATCGCTATACCCAAAGAAGCTTTCATGACTTCGGCAAAGAGGAGGAATTTAGGATATAAATTTTTTTGATTTTGGAACACCTACTGTGGCACGAATCAAATGGCAAAGCTGATCTCAAAATGCTCCTAGATATCAACGAGTTGGAAGAACTGAGGAATGGTGCCTACCTCAACTCAAAAATTGCAAAAGATAAGTTAGTGCTGGAAGTATGATCAACTCCATAGTCGTAGCCAAAAAGGAGACCGCGTTATTTCGCAACTCCAAGATCCACCTTTTTCCGCAAGCTAAGTCAAGATGGACTAGGCACTATACCCAAAGGCTTATCTCACGGATCGCTAGGACCGCTCAACCCAAAGACAATAGGTATTCAAGGTCAACGGGCAAAGGCTGTCCTACGCAAATTTCAATAAACAGATAAGAGAGACTCGACCTCCCATGAATTTAAAGACTACCCGAGTGGAGTGGCTTCTCGCAAAGATTCCCGTAAGTCACTACAAAATTTTGTCAGTAGACCTTGTGTGTTTACTCTAGTTTTAGTTTGACCGTTTATTTTCTTGATGTTGGCTGAGTTTTCTTTACAATTTTCTCATCTTTATAGCCATGTTTTCTCTCACATACCTTTTGGTTCTCATTTTTGAAGGTGCCAGCTGCGGCAAGTAGAGTTTTTGAGGCAAAGGTGAAATTGCTTGACAGCTTCACAACCTGGCGGAAATTTTGCGTGTCGCGACCTTTATAAGCCATGTAAATTTCACGCCACCTGCTTCATCTTCTTCCCGCCCTTTCACTTACCTCGGCAACCCTTTTGCTCTCGCGCTCCATTAATTTTTCTAGATTTTTTTTTAGTCACAACCACTAACTACCTTTTATTAATGGGTATTAATTTGGTCGACTCTTTCACCGCTCAAATCTATCTATATATTTAAACCCCCCCCTTCTCTCTCCTTTCCAATTCCATCATTTCTTTCTAAAACCTTTTCTTCTCCCATCCTCTTCCATCTTCCAACCCAAATGGATGGTGAAGATCTCGCGGGAGGGCACAACTTCAGGCCCAGAGTGAGACAGTCTTCTCCTCCCCCTACCGGTAACCCCAACCCCGGGCCCTCTTCCCACACGTCACCCTACACCCGTCGTCGTCGGCCGCCAGCCCCCCCCGGCGCCGCCGTGGCAGCCGGGGCCCCCGCACCGGTCGCCGCCGCCACTTAGGGGCATCCCCGGCCAAGGGCCCCCGCCATTGCCGCCGCCCTCCCGAGGGAGGTACCATACCCGAGTTAGCCCTCGTTTCCTCCCTTCCACTCCTCCATCCTAGGGCCATCTCGAGGGCCCCGCCATCCACAGAGAGGGGCTTGGCCTCCTGTAAGAGCCTCTCCGCCTGCAGCCCCTAAAAGCCCCGGGCCTCATCACCTACTGGCCCTGGCATCTGATCTGGCCCGGCCGATCATCAGAGGCCCTCCTACTTCCACCGCAGTCCCATTCCGCAGAATGCCACTGCAATGCGAGTGGATGCACCCACGAGGTTCATTATGACGCCCCCGCTTTTCGAAGCCCCTGAGCTCCAAGGCGACGGATTCTAGTGGAGGTATTCCCTGAGCCATTCATGCACACCGCGCGCTTTTTCTACCGAGCTGTCATCGAAGCTTTACCGCATGATACATCCGTACAAAAGCCCAATCCGACGCTATTCATTTCTTCCATTCACGGTCGCCACCGCGATACTGAGCCTCGCATAGTGTGTGCTTACTTTTCAATCCGCCGGTGTCCGGCCAAATAGGTAGATTATAGGTACGGCCCGATCCTCACCCGCGAGATGGTTCAGATACTATCCCGACACGATGGGGCCAGACCATCTGTCATAGAGACAACTTCCAATCGCTAAGTTTCCCGGCCAGGACCATCATACCGCGGTCTAATCTTTACCCCCTCCAAAGACATAAACCCAGGATACAAGAGCCATCGGGAGGCTCGCGCCCATCTCGGTTTCGGTTCAGCTGCATCGAGCTTATCACGGACACTGTTTCCATTTTGAGGACAAGGTTCATCTCACGAACCCTACCGTAGAGCCGAGTCCACACTTCCCTCCCTGTTCCTCGAGAATCCTGCGGCCGCGTTGTGCCACACGGCTTCCCCGGCCGAGCGCCCAAGCTGTGAGCGCCATCGTGACGCGCGCCATCCCACGGCCGATCGATGCGCAGATATGCCCACTCTTCACTTCCGCTCCGATCCAGACATCGAGGACCAAATTCTAAGAAATGACCTTCCCCGAGAGGAGGAGCCCACCTCTAGCAAAGGCAGGCACCGAGGAGCACGTGCTCCATCCTCGCTCCACTCCATTCACCCACCATCAAGGGCCTTCTCAGATCCCAAAAGCTCCTACTCTCACATTCACGCCTCCAGATGTCACCGGCCCGAGCACTTAAGCACCACCTCCGCAGCATATCACTATATCTACTCGAGACTTCCTAACCATCATGGATGCAAATCGCGACCTTCTTCACTTCTAAGATCCTTGCATTGCCCATACAACGACCGGTCGAGAGGATGACGCAAGACGTAGTGGGTCGCATCAGCACGTAATCGGCCATCCTCGTAGATATCCAGAGTCACCCGGGCCTACCCCGATTTCTACATCGCGGCTCGCCTGTGCCTCTTCGCCTTCATCCTCCATCGGGCCTGGGCGCCTCAGAGAGCCGGCCCCGCCTCTTGATGTGTTAGCGGCCGGCGGTCGTGAACCTTTCGCAGCAACACCTCGGCTGCCGGGATAGGGGATGACCCATCTTGCGCATTGAGAAGGTATCACTTCCTTCTCTAAATTTCCAATCAAGACCCCATTGTGGACAATGTCACATTTGGTTGGGGGGAGAGTTAGCAAAGGAAGTGACTTTTACACTTTTGATTTCCGCCTTTAACAGCCCATTTTGTATGTTTGAGCAACATTGTTTGTTTATTTTGTGAAGTTGTTTGTTCGTTTTTGTAAAAAACGAAAATATAGTGACATACCTTACATTTCATTTTCTCAACTCAAATTGCATCCATTTTTGCCCCTTTTTTTTTTGTGGTTTTGCCTAACTTGCAAGTTGGAAAATTGAAACAGCATGATACATGATGTTAGATCGAGTTCCATGCATGATTAAGTAGATGATCGGTTGAAGTATCATAGTTGTTCATCTTAACTATTACCTTTAGCTAACCACAATGCACATCGGTTTTCTTCAATAGTGGCTTGCATAGCTCCTACGCTGTAAACTTCCTAGTTTCGTTATTACCATGTGGGTTGAGGATGAAAGAAGGCCAATGGGAAATCTTCCATAAGAAAAAGAAAGAAAAGAAAAAGAAAAAGAAAAAAAAAAAAAATAGAAAAGTCGCGATGCTTCGCAGTGACGAAGCAGAAACGCGGTCAGAAGTATGGTGAAAGCCTTTAAAGCCTAGTGCCCTAAACCAAAATATCCTTATGACTTGATGCCATAAGCCTTAGTTGGTTGGGAGTCATCGGTGGATCCCCGTAACATGGACTTTGGTGAGGTCGATTCCTCAGCATTGCACCCTACAACACAAAAAGAATTGTGAAATAAGAGTGGGTATTAAATTTGGCCCCAGGTGGAATTCGATGTTCTAGGTCTTGTGATGTAGCTTGGTTGAAGAGTGCAGTTTAACAGTATTTAAAATTGATCCTTCAAGCTGCTTAGATTTGGTGGAAGCTTCGGGTCAATTCCATAAGTTGGATTCACACTTCAGAAACTTGATTCTATACTAGTTTATTCTCAGAATGGAGTTATTATCACAGATATTGGTAACATATTCAGAAGATGAGCTACAATAACTAAAAAGCCATTTTAAATGAACATAATTTAGGATTTTATTTTTATTTTTATTTGCTCGTTTTCTTTCATTGCTAAGGGACTAGCAATGTGTGATTAAATTATAGTGTCTCTTTCCAAAAAGAATATTTTATTTTGATTATTAAGAGGTTTTGACCTTTGTGTGTGCTAATCGGCACCTTCTTGATGGCACATTAAGGTCCGACAATAAGTAAATATCAGTGTTTTGGCAGTATTTTCTTAGTTTTTCAAGATAGTGGGCCAAGATTATCAGATACAATCCATTACGAAAATCCCGAGGCGAACTAGTAGCTCCCGTGATGGAAGTCGGAAGGGGTGGAACAAAGATGAAGGGACAGGACACATAGAAATTTCACGGGTTGATTTTAGCAACTTTCTGCGATACACTCGTTGGCACGTAGTTGACCTTTGTTGTATTTTAATGACCTCGTAACATTGTTAGTTTGAACATTTTGTATTCCATGACTCCAGCGATATAAGCCTCGGATTCAACTGTAGCAGGATGGTCTTTAAGCAATAAGGTGGCGCAGCTTTGAGCTCCACTTCTGTAGTTCTCATTTCCACCACTATCTCATTCTCTGTGACATGTGAGGATGGCGACTCAAAGATCTTGCTAAATCTCTCTAAATCTGAAAATATTATGATGAAACTTTAGATAACATTGTTTTATCATCTCTATTCAGCGCATCTGGAGTTATTATCATTTATATATATTGATTAGATTACCTGATGGTGATCAGATCAAAAATTTACTATCTATTCTCCTACTTCTGTGATCAAACTACTGCGTGTATGTGGTCTGTGAGGTGGAGACAAAGGACGGGTTTTCATCCTAGGAATGATTTGCATCGGTGTTGAAAAAGGTGGGGCTTTTAATTTGGATATTTAGTTTTGTTTAAGCGGTGTGAGTTGTTTGATGATGGTCAGTGTAAGCGAAAGTGAAGTGAAAAAGGTAACTTTGAGGTTAGGTCACTAAGCTTGACGGCGGGGTGGCAGTATGGAACATCCTGCGTGCGACCAACAACTATGAGGTCCGGCTATAACGGTTTGTTTATTCTTGGCTTCTTTCGATCAACTCTGTTGATCGGCCAGGGTGCATGCATCTACGACCCCTTTGAGTTTGAAACCACGACATTATTTATCATTTCGTTATTAAGTAAGGCGTCAAAATAGGTGCATCTAGCAATAAGTATATTGTATCTGTATATTAAGTGACCTTGGCCAAGGTAATGACATTAAATGATATTCAACCCTAGTTTGAAGATGGGAACCATAAATCTGATTACACAGCATTTAACACATGAGACGACCTGCTGACTACCCCTGACCAAAAAGCTAGCTGCATTCCTCTTCAAAGCCAGAAACAGTAAGCATCTTGAGTTGTCATCCTCCAAGAGAAGTTTGTGCTTCAATGAAGAAAGAGGAGAAGAAAAACAAAACCTCATTCTGCGGGAGATATTTACATAAAATGAAAATGTGCGAAAAGATTGCCTCAAGATTGCTTAGGGTTACAATTTACAGTTGAGGGGTGGGGTGGGGCTTATATAGACTTAATGTATGAAAATACAAGAAAGCCTAACACATTTTGGCTAATACAGGAACCAGGGTAATATTTTTCTAAAAATGAGGTGGGTTTGTTAATTACAAGGATTAAGGCGGAAATTTAGCCTGGAAATACCGTTAGCTAGGTAGCGAAAATTTCGCTAGCTGAAAAAATTTTCACTAGCAAAATTGCCTGGAGATAGAAATCGGAGAATTTCGCTAGGCAGCAATTTAAGCTGGCGCTAGCAAAATTCGTAACAATTACAAGAATGTAAAGTGTAAATTCATGAACCTGATGCATAATGATTTTGAGCCTGGCGAGAATTTACGCAATTTTAGCGAAATTTCTGGAATTCTTCTTGCATTGCCTCATCCATTTCATGTTTGCTAACCTTAGTAAATCTGGTATGTTGAAAACAAATAATGTAGTTCAATCTTCATGGTTAAGCATATCTCGATATTGAACTCTCAAGGTACACAAAAACACGCAAAACAGCAAAAATAATAACCTCTAAACGGCATAAGTGATGCTAAGAAGACCCTAGACACTGTGGTGGCTGTAAAGCATGATTGGTATAATAGCACTCAAAACCTATCTCGAATAGGGCTCAAAAATAGCACTTTGGGTACTAATCATCTTGCCTTCCACCTTAGATTTAAATCCTTTTAACGTACCACGATTGGCGATATGTATGACTTTGGGCTGGTGGATGCTTCTTTGCTAGATCCATTGAGGCTCGGTTAGTTGCCATTTGTTGCCTACGAGTTGATGAAAGGATCAGTTTCGTTTGAACATGAATAATTAAATAATAAATGTTGTATCTCAAGAGAATAACTTTTAGGGTTCAGTTTTCATAGCTAAATGAAGATCCGGTTCGGGAAATGGCTATAGGTCATCCTCCCCAACACGAGAAAGGATCGCGGACCTTTATTCCGGGTTCCTTAGAACCTCGAAGCCGGTGGCGAGACTTGAGAGTTCTTTTGACATTCTATTCATTTTATTGATCGTTTTCCAAACCACGATCACCTTTGCTTTTACAAAACCCCAAATCAAAGTGAAGTCACCATTTTATATCAATCGTAAATCATTTTGCGTGAAGAAAACATATGAGTTTGACCCTATTGCTATCGCATTAGCTTTGCTATAGCGAGTAGGAGAACCAGGATACTCAAATTGCGATTCCGGAACACCTACTGTGGCATGAATCACTCCCTCCATAAACAATAATATCATCCATGTAAACCTCCATAATGCACTCCACCAAATCACTGAAAATACAGAGCATGCATCTCTGGAATGTGGCAGGGGCATTATACAGGCCAAAAGGCATCCTCCAGTAGGCATATGTGCCAAATGGGCAATTGAAGGTGGTCTTCTCTTGGTCTTATGACAATTTCATTTGAAATACAGCACAAATAGCCATCAGGAAGCGATGAAGGTGGCGGAAATCTGACTAGTCCATGAAAGGTAGAGGAAGTGATCCTTTCTTGTCACCTGTTTAATCTTCTGTAATCCATTACCTTCAACTGTGGTAGATGAGTGGGCATCTCCTCTCCTTACTGGCTATGCGGTGGTTACTTTGGGGATTTCTTAGGCTGGCACAGTTGGACTCACCCAAGTCTGATGGATATGGGTAAATGATGCAGTATGCTTGCTTTGGATACCTTTCAAGCCTTTCTGCGTATGAGGACTTAGTCTCTCTGTGGCATAATGTTAGCCTCTCCAGTATAGATGTGATGGGTGCAAACTCTTGGGCTAATACCAGCGATCAGGTGGTTTTCTGTTTAATGCCTTGTTCTTCCTAAGATGCAGCCCGAGGCTGTTTCACAATGAAGCGAGCAAGGAGGATGTGGCCCAGACGCACTCTATTCTCCTAGCGAACATATTTGAGTTCCATAGCGAGGTTTGAGGTCAGTTTGTGGTTCATTGGTTCCTTCCTCAATCAATAAAGGCTGAATTTCTTGCTTTTCTCGTGCCTGCAAATATTGCTATCTTGGCTGCTGCTTCTCTTCAAAACAATCAACTAGTTCCTTGATTAGCACGATACGCATTTGTTGTTGGTGCTGTCCTTCCCGGGATTATGTAAATTACTCTGAGGACTTCTTGCAGGCCATCTTCTTTGATTACATGCTTTACTTAGAAAGTTGAAGATGTTGAGTTCTAGGTCATGTTTTGAATGTGGTATAGCCATTTAAACTTTGTATAGCATTAGGCGCGAGAATGGTCTCCCCAGGATGTTAGACACATAGTTAGCCTCACATGGATTTCTATATCTAAGTACAGCAATGCTCTTTGGATAGTAGAATTTGTTCATATTAGAACATCTTCATTGTCCCCTTTGGTATCTTTATGGATCTATGAGAGACAATGTGATGGAAGTGGGCTTTAATTCTCCCGACCAGGTTGGCAATACGTCGAATAGGAAATGTTTACACTAGCACCCGGGTCTAACAGTGGCACCCACTGAAGTGCCTCAATATTAACCTAGATGGTAGGAAACTGACCGGATCTTTGTACTTCACTAGAAGTTTTACCTTTGGATAGTAAGTCTTGACTTGTTCAATCAGGAAGGCTTTCTTGTCAACATTTAGCCCTCTCTTCACTATGCACAAATCCTTAAAAAATTTGGCATATGTGGGTTGTTAATCGCATATCATGTGGGATGTAACTCACCTCTCGATATCTAAATATTTCTTCCCAGATTGTCACTTTCTGAATTCAGTGCTCTGAAGGTGGGGGTGTGCTATTTTCCTGAGTCTCTTTAATTCACCACCTCATCTGGTTCAGCCTCTTTAACCTCCTAGCCTTCTTCTGTTGGTTTGAGTACTGGTTGTTTAAGCTCTTTACCACTTCTCAATGTGATAATTGCTTTGCTTCATCATCTGCAGGGTTGGCTCTTGGAAGAGCTCACTTCATGCACTCACCAGGTTGGTTGTATGGTCATTCCTGCACCTCGCTGGTTGGCTAACCTTGAGAGTGAATATTGCATGTTGTCATATTTTGAAATCTTAGTACATGGTTATCTATGCACATTTAGTGTTAACTTTCCATTGTGTCGATTACTTGATTAACTGGGCATTCACTGCCTTACATTTATCCACAAAGTTACTTTCACTTTGCTTTCGAATTCATGATAGCTTGTTCAATTGGGGATAGGATGGTGGTGGTGTGGTTGAGGAGCCACCTTGTTCTTTGTGCTCAGGGAGCATATGGTGGGCTTGGCTTCTAGAAATTGATGGTTCCTGTGGGATGGTGTTCATCATATGGGAAGGCATTGGATTTGGTGGCTTGTATTGACCCCATGACGTATGGCATATACACCATCATATCCTCTTGAAGACAGGTTGAGCAATGCTCGCCCGTTCTTCGGTGGGACGGCAAACCGAAGCAAGGATGGTAGAGCGCCAGTTACTCAATGCTGCTCATGGTGGTTGGCATTTCAAGGTCCTCGACCTTCTAGTCGAGTGGATAGCTTTGCCTTCATCTCCGTATCCTGCGTGATTGAGTACATGCCTCCCTTACAGTGGTTGCGAGTCTCATCCTCTCTCTTGCCTCTCTAGGGTTAGGTTCATCCCGCTGATGTCTCAGCCATAGTTCAAGAAGTCCACTTAGCCTCTGGATATTTCTCTCATGAAGTCCTCCATAGCATCAGTGTCAATAATGCCCATGTAGGAGACAGGCTGTGCAAGTGATTAACCGGCATCCAGTATCAAAGCCATGGTGGGCGGGCGCGATGGTCTCTAGGTACCTTTCAGCTTTGGTAGGAATTTCTCTCATTTCTAGAATTTGTGAAGGTGTAAACTTCCCTGTTCAAACTATTGGTTTATGGGTGCTGAGAATTTCTTCAAAATTTTGCTGCGTATCTCACGATTCCTAGTTCGGCTCGGGAAATTTAGCCAGGCAGCTTTCTTTTCCAAGGTTGCGGGGAAGGCTTTCAATTTCAGCAATTCCATATCAGTTGCACCCTCCTTGAAAGTCATGCAAACTTCCTTAAACTCCTAGATGTGTGTGTGGATTTTATTCCCTGTGGAAGGATTAGGAGGCGAGGGGCACCGGATAAGGCTGACATTCACATCCTGATGGAGGTACAATACATGGTGCTGCCCATGGTGTTGTATATGGTCCCTCATTGTTCTGTATGAATTTGGGTTCCTTTGAACCCCACATTGCTCTACTGTTCCTCGAAGTGGAGGGTCAATCGGTTAGTCAGGCTCTTCACAATCACATTCCGTGGAGCAGGCCCTTTCCAATCTACCTGAAGTGTTCCTGTCCCAATGGTGCATAAGCTACTACGCAAGCAACACAACAGACAACCAAAAAGAAAGCAAGGCTACCAAAAAGGTTAAGGCTAGCTAAAATAATAAAAAAGAATGAAAATTCTATGTATGGACAGTATAAAAATTAAATCAACCCAGCGTTATTTGGCGAGTAAAAGTAGAGACAAAGGGGTTAGAATTCACCTATAACACACTTGTGATGAGAGTCTGATTCAGTAGCTTCTTGAACTAAGGCACCATCCACGACGGGCGCATGTTTACGGTCGCACGTATAAGCGTGTAGCTAAGCGGCTCGAACCCAAACCAGGGTATAAACCTATACGCTTTTCTTTTATTTGTTGTAGCCTAGCTACTGCAGTATAGCGGCTCTAGGGTCGAACTCAGGGATGGGTTTTCTTCTCGCAAAATGATTTACAGTTGATGTAAAATGGTGATTTCATTTTTGATTTTGGGGTTTTTGAAAAAACAGTGTGATTGGTGGTTTGAAAACTACAAACAAAATGAAATAGAATGTAAAAAGAACTCCTTGAAGTCTCGGGTCCTTTGGGCTTGAGGTTCTAGGCGAGGAGTCCTGGTCCTTTTCCTTGCATTAGGGAGGATGACCTATAGTCATTTATAGCGGATCTTTTTAGCTATAAAAAACTTAACCTTAAAATTTTCCTCTTAAGATCTGACATTTATTGATCATTCATCGAAACGATAAAAGTTCTTTGACTCTTTGGGTAATAAATGGCAGCTAGCGAGCCTCGATTGGATCTAGCGGTAAGCATCCATTGAGCCACAAAACACCCGTGCTATCAATCGAAGGGCACATCAAAAAGTTAAGCTGGCGAATACGGGCATAAAGCCAAAGCATGTTGAAAATAAAGAGGCGAGTGGTTTATCAAAGCTAACCAGCCCCGATGGCCTTCCTCTTCAAGGATGAAGTTGTAAGCATCCCTTGGGATCATCACAAAGTGTTTGGCAAGTGAGAAAGTAAGAGAAAGGGAGAGAAAATGAGAGAAAATCACAGAGGTGGGAGAGTTGAAAGCTTTCGTGCCAAAATTATTGCATAAAGTGATTAATTGTCCTCCTTTGTACAGAGTTGAGCTAATATACCGCTCAGAGTCAAGGGAAATTACAAAAAGGTCTTAACTACCAAAAATACATAAGGGGTGGTTAGGAAAAGTCAAAAAGATTAAAATAGGTCGAAGTGGGAGGCGGAGCGGGTTGCGAATTTTGCAACGCTGCGAATTCGCAACTAAAATTGTTGCAGTGGTCCAATTTCCTTCAGTTTGTGGCTTCCAATTTCCTTACTTCTGACCCATAAGGGTTGAACTGATTCTTAGTTTTGATGGTGGATGGCGTTAGCATCTTTAACGTATGTAACTACAAAAACCATACAAAATGCGATAATTAATAAAGTCGGGACCTTAATGTGCCAATTGAGTTAACTAGGTTGATTAGTACACAAATACTCCGACCTATAATACGAGAATGAAATAGCATGACCCCGGGGCGCTAATCGGCTTCATTCTTGAATAAATTTGAACTTTTCAATGATTCGGACTTATACCTCATTAAGTAGATGTAACCATATCTACTAAGTCATCGATAAAGTAATGAAATGCGATAACCTCCTCTAGCAATTGACTTATTGGTCCACAAACATCTGTCGCAAGGCCCAATAGAGTCACTAGCCTCAACATGTCGATAAAAGGAGCCTTGGTCATTTGCCACAAATAACCAGATTACATATTTCTGACTCTAAAGTCAAAATGAATGTAATGCTTGAATCTTAGTGGAGCTTCAAGATCTGCGTTCTCATTGACATGGCCCAAACGACAATGCCAAAAGTAGGTTGGATTCAAGTCATTGGACTTAGATCTTAATTCGTAATGTTTATAAGATGAAACTGGGTTGATTGAAGATATAGAGACCATTAGATAAATGAGCATTCCACGTAAAAATGTACGCATTATAGATGGAGAAAATATTATTCTTAATAATAAAGTGAAGTCCATCCCACGTCTAACAAGAAACTAAAATAATGTTCTACCTCACAATGGGCACATAATAACAATTCTTATTTTGGAAAGCCAAGTCTGCAGACAGTTCAGTCATGACTCCTACCACATCTAATGCAACAACTCTTCATTCCGGCTCGTAGGTCCACTTAGCCTTTGTGATGATCTTGTAACAGGCCACATGGAAATTTACAATGTGAGATCCACATCAGTGTCATGTGAAGCATAAGTAAATGATTGACTTCTATAACATAAATACCTAAAGTGGTAGCCTCACTACTCTTCTTTTTCTCCAGATCTTCCAAGTAGAGCTTACAATTCCTCTTCCAATGACCTTCTTCATTGTAGAAGAAGCAAACTCCTTCCTTGGGCGGCTTTGGCTTCTTGGCCTTAGGCTTGGACTATCCTTTGCCTTTCTTGGCCTTATTGCCTTTGCCATTTCCTTTTCTTTTCATGCCTTCCCCTTTCTGAACCATAAGCACTGGATTTGTCTTTTGAATGTTCCTCTAAACATTCTTTAACATTCCATGTAACTCAGCAATAGATTTCTCCATATGGTGCATATTGTAGTTCATAACAAATTGATCATAAGATTCAGGTAATGAACCTAGAATCATATCAATAGCCAACTCATGACTAATAGGAGCACCAAGCTTATCAAGCTGATCGATGAGACCCTTCATCTTTAGCACGTATTGCGCGAAGTGTCGAGTCATCTTGCAAGCATTGATGCTTTGTTGTTTTGTAAGCCTTTCTTAACGTGCTTGCTCTTGGGAACATTCCCTTGAGATGCTCCATCATATCAAATACTCATTCATCAAATTAAGCCTGACTTGGGGTTATGATTGTAAACTGAACAAGTTATCGCCACTCATTCAAATGCTACTATAAGCATCCACTTTCATTTCGTGGGGCATTATTAGCGAGGTTCATTAGGATTTCGTATAAAACATACATCTTCCTCTCTTGTTTAAGGACAATCCTCAAATTTCGAGACCAATCGAGAAAGTTTGTCCTTAGTTTTCTTTCGAGACGGATCGCGAGTAAATGTTGATGTGTTGTTTGATGCCATTAGTACTATACAAAAATATGAAAGATTTTAATAAATGAGGTCTTTAATACTCCCACTAAAATTAATAACTCTATAATTAACACAAACAATCTTATAGTTTCTTAGTGGTGAAAATCTGTTTAAACAAGTCAAGCAGCTTTGCCATAACACTTAAACTTAAGCTAACTAGGTAGAAAACTCTTCCTTTATGCCCATGTTGAAACCATTATGATAACCTAGTTAAGTCTAACCATATTCAATCTTATGGATATCACCATTATCCATCATGTCTTCCTAAGATGGCCCAATACACACTGCTGGTGGAAACTATATTGAACAGTAAAAGTATTGGCAAGTGTTGTTAAGTATATGGAAGGCATTTTATGACTTAATATTTTATGTGGTAAAATTATCAAGTTGTTAGAGCAAACTTTATAAACATATACATACATCACATACAAGCATATTTATAAGCATAAATGTCAGCGTGGTATCATCTTGTACCCATTTCCTAAGGTGATCTCCATAAGCCGATGGGAGATGCATGATTACCTTCTGATACCTTAGCTTTGGCCTTGTAAAGAGCGAGCAGACCTCCAGAATTCTCAGTTCTTCTTCATTGCAAGCAAGTAATAATTGTATGTTGTTTTGCTTTAAAATAATAAAAAGAACTATAATGTCAGTAACAACGACACGGAGTCGTGCTAATATAATGAAGGAGACACGCATGTTGTGTCAATAGTAACAACACGCATACATTTAAAGTGCAAACCCATATTGCGATCACGCTGGGCCAAAGGGTCATGACCTTGCACCATGCAAATTGAATATAATCACATTAAGCATAATCGGATTATGAATGGTCAGCAATTGCGGCGTAGTCACATAAACAATTTTGCGAGTGTTGATGTCGTGGCGTCGCTAGCGGTTAAGCGGCGTGGGTCCCGAGGCTTGGTGCCTGAAGAAGATGCACTTGATTTTACTGTTTGTAGGTGAGTTCACGCTTTTGGAATTTCTCACGATCATTAATCACACTAATAATTATGGTCATTCACCAATCGCGGTGCTCTCAATCTGCAGTCCATCATTAATTTGGAAAAATCCTACTTAATGTGTAATAATCTGTAACAGTCCAATCTTAATGTCTAACATTAATGTGTAACAGTCCTACTGATTAAGAATAATTTGCAACTGTGCATTCTTAATGTCTAATATTAATGTGTAACAGTCCTACTGATTAATAAGAATTTGTAATAATAGCAATATGCTTAATAGTCCTATTAATTAATAGGTATATAGCACTTCATACTTAATATATGTAATTAATAAGAATCTTTTGTAACAACCATACTTAATAGTAACAGTCCATACTAAGTAATCTTAGTTATACTTGGAGTCCTAATCGAGATTAGAACACAAAAATTATGAACTCCAAGAATTTGATTAGATCATCAAGCAATCCTTTTTATTAGTGTCTTCCCAGAAACTCTAAAAATAGATTTATATAAATTGCGCTTTAAAAAAGAACCACTTTATTTTAGATATAAATCTTATATATATTTATATCAAGCCTCCCCGAACCCTTTTATTAAAATGAATTTAAACCGAATTCATTAACTATTAATGGACTTGGGCTTCAGGCTTAATCATGGGCTAAAGAGAGGGCCAGCACTCTCTTATCATTCATAATATTCTATGTAGTGACTACTATAGGTTCACTAAATGTTGACGGCAGACTGAATCATTCTAAGCCCACAAGTTATAATTGGTCTCTATTGGGCATTATAACTACCCAAATCAAATGAGTCGTATTTCGAAAAACCTTACCATAATATGATAGTTCTTTGTCATGATGTCTCGATTAAGCACAAAGCATGGATGAAGTGTCTTTATACCAACATTATTCTCTTGATTCTCAAAATGACATTTAATAAGTATTGATAACTCTATCAATCATTCAGTACGACCATGCATTTCTCGATCTTGCTTATCAAGAGGCCCGATAGACATCTCCTCAATTAAGCGGGACAAATTCCTTCACTATCTCTCATTCCTCCACATGATTTACTAAATGCCCGGCTATGGCACAATGTTGCATCACAGTAAGGCGTCATTGAGCTACGTGAGACACGAGTTCCTCATGTAGGAATCCATGGTGGTCGGTGAGAACTCAGATACCCTCACATAGTAAATTCTTGATGACGCAATCATGTAGTATTTCTCATGTAGCAGGTCCAGATCAATAACATGAACTTAACAGGTGTTATGTTCTAAGTAACATCTTATGTTTAGGACCAGCAAGCGTGGTCTTTTCTCGGAAACATAATAGTCTTGCCATTATTATTCCCACAACCAATGATCGACTATTGTTATTTGGGAATAGTGTTCTTATGCATGGGTTTACCTCAAGTCACATACTTGATGGCCTTAGCAGAGCCAACTATTCAGGATCTTATTTGTATCAGTTAAAACCTGATTTAAATAACAAGATAAAATGATAAATGCCTCATGTATATAAACATATAATGACAATGTATATTTGGGCTAGAGCATATCACTTGCGCGGATGCAGCCGAGAGAGGGTTTTTGTGGCTAAAGGCCAACATGAAAGTCTGCAAGTTTGCTTGGTCCATTTATATGGACTGAAATGACCCAGTCTTGGAATTTGTGTTTGATGGCTTATCAAAATATGGTTTTTAAGAGAAAATGTTGATAAACCTTGTATACAAGTACATCAAGAAAAGCAGGGTGGTGTAGGTTCTTTACATAGATGATATTCTACTGTTAGGAATAGTACTTAGAAGCTGTTATCGAATGTAAAAATGGCTAGTCGAGCAATTTCAAATGAAAGATTTGGGAAAGGCAGTATATTCTTAGGATCCAAATTATAAAGATCGCAGAAGAATAGCTTTGTAGCATCTCAAGTCTTATATATTGATAAGGTGCTGCAGCTGAACCTGATGGAATTCAGAAAGATCTGTGCCGACCCAACATGGAATTATCCTTTCCAAGGAGCAGTGTCCTAAGACACCTTAAGAGGAAGAGGATATGAGACGAATTCCACATGCTGGCCCCAGCCAAAGCCTCATGTATGCGTGTTATTGTCTACGAGGCACGATATCACATTATAACCAGTAAGGACCAATTGAGTCCTTGCCAATCCAAATCTTAGACCAGGTCACTAGATAGCAATGAAGCATATTATAGTATCTTAGGAGAGCGAGGGAATTATATATATTTTCAGTGGAACTGAACCTGATAGATATCACGATTCTAATTTTCAATCAGGACAAAGATAAGGAAATTAGAGCATCTAGGTCAATATTCACTCTTAGTGGTGGAGCCTTAGATAGGAAGTGTATCAAACAATCGTGTTGATTCAACCATGGAGAGTGAATATGAGGCTTGTGGGCGGTACAAAAAATTGGTTTATGGCTCGAAAAGTTCTGCAGCTGATGCGGAAGTAGTTCGAACACCAGAAAACCACCATTTCTCTTGTGACAACAATGGACGGTGGCAAACTCAAGAACCAGGAGTCACACAAGGAAAGCATATAGAAAGGAGTATCATCTGATACGAGGAAGTCATTATAGAGGGGGTGTGTAGTAGTTATGAAGATAGCGTCGAGACGAGACAGCGGATCAGTTTACAGACTTTACTAAAAGGGTGTTAGGTGTGAGATTCAGACTGTAAGAGGCATGTCTACCTACTTTAGAGGCAAGTGGGAGATTGTTGGGCATGGTGCCACACAAAGCATGTAATTTATCTTGCTTCATGAAAACAATTTTCTATATTTGATTCTTTACGTATCTTTGTATATTTAGTAATCATAAAATCCCAGATTATGTGTAACTCTCAATCTGTATTCTAACAGTTATGAGATGATCAGTTATAGATAATAAACTAAAGCATCGTAATGTAAATCAAAGTAGGGATCTTTGCTCACATAATACTATGTGCGGTCGAACATTAAGAATGCGGTAATCTTGATGCGGATTGCGATGTAGTGACCTTAAAATGAAGGTACTTTTATGTAATCTTATTACATAGGGTGAGGACAGACATGGATTAAACTCTTAAATAATATTGGCCTGATGGAGTTAGCCAAGTAGCTCTTGATAATCATGTGGGATGATCTTAATCTAGTAGCCATGGACTCCTGTCTATTTCAATAGGGCCTTTTGATTCATAGGTTCTGATGTCCTAAGGCCCAGATTTGTACGCATGAGGCCCATTGAGATAGGTGGCTAGGAACATGTCCTCTGGATATCGAGCCAGCTTCTTGAGGCGGGATAATTGGTTCCGCAATTGTTAGTCTGGAATGGCCCCAGGCTTGATGATTTATTGTTTATATGGGTTTGCCAAATTAAGTGTTGCTATTGAATTAATGGAACAAGACAAAGATATTCTAAAGGGGTAAAAGCAGTGCTCACCTAGCTCTAATGATGGACCAATTTTGGAGGATTGAATTACATATCAATGGACTGCTTGAGTATCACTACGTAAATTATTCTGTAATTACAAGAGTTCGGTTTCAGATTTTTTCTGGAATAATCACAGATTTGTATTGATTAATTGATTAAAGAGTTTGATAATTATCAAATTTATTAGACTTGGAATTAAGGTCATGGTCTGAGGCGCCTGCGTAAAAAACCTTTGTACATGATTAAAATTAAAGAAATCCCTTCGAGGCATAATTGTAAAGAAATTGTTTCGCAGCATATAATGATATGGATAATTCAAATGTTAATTAATTGTTATTCAATTAATTAATTAATAGTAATTACTATATGGATGAAACGGTTAATTTGAAAAATTAATAACATTAATTAATTATTGAATTAATTAATTAATAGTAATTACTATATGGATGAAGCAGTTAATTTGAGAAGTCTATTTGTTTTTTGTTACTTAATTTGAGATTACTGAATTCAATATTTAAATATGCCACTTGATCCAATGGTTGAGATCAATTCAAGGCATCTTATAAATAGAGGCAAAACCCTAGGCGTCAAGAAGTGATCAAAAATTAGAGAAAAAAAAAAAAGTTTCATTTTTTTTGCCTCCATCTAACCCTCTTGATCTCACGTGTTGAGAATATCAAGAGTTCTAAAAACAAAACCTTTGTTAATCTGGCCGTGCGTGCAGCCCAGTGAAGAGGAACAACTTGGAAGATGCGTGGAAAACCTGGAGAAAAAAAAAGATCTTGGGTTGTCAGCCTACTTTCTAGAAAATCTTAATTTGATTGGGTAATTCTTCTTTATTTTTGTCGATTAGTATGCATGTACCATAGGATCATAAAAAGTTTTTATTATTTTAAATTTCTTGGACCAAATTCTTACGCATTTGCAAACTTTGTTTTTGAACTTTAAAAAACCTTCGATTTTTCATTGAGTATTGTTTGAATAGTTTAGTTGATTAAAATGTCTTAGTCAGAATATTTGAAACCTCTTGAGTTAAGTTTTTATGAATTTTAGGACAATGAATACAAAATGCTATATGAAATTCAATTTGAAACACTTGACCCAAACTCAATGAGCCTCATTGACACACATGCATTCTGCCGTCATTACGACCGACTCGGACCTAGGCAATCCTACGCTCTTAACTTCTTTTTTTCTTTTTCTTTTTTGAATAATTTCAAATAATCGAATACAATTACTTTTCCAAACACTATTTCAAATACTCAGTAAATATATAAATGAATACCACTTTAACATAAGGGCCATCCTCCACAACTCTTTTCAAATCAGTGACATTTCATGCCCATTTGGTCCATTTCCCCTTTATGTAATGCGACATTATTAGCCGTTTTCAATATCCAAATATTTACAAAACATAATTATAGTTCAATTTTCATAATAGTGTTTGTACAAAATGAGTCAAATAATTTCATTTATGCATGTGACAGAGCTTTACTTATCCTCCGTGTAACTTTGATGATGACTCTGGTTCACTACGGTCTACGTCTTCATTTTTGTTCACTCGGTACACAACGTGATAAAGCAACAGCGCTAGAATTTTCATGCTTAGTGGTTCTATATAGTACTCTCTTCACATTTCGAGTTTAAAGTCAAATCATGCAATTTTCTAAACCATGCTTTTGAATCTTTTTGAATGATCGATGCACTCTGATACCTCATTGTTCTTAATTTGTTTCAGTTATTGATCAATCCAGTATGCACTTTCATACATTAATCATTCAAACACAAATCTTTGCATTTCACAAATATTCTTATCATTTCACATAGCGAATTTATCGATGTTTTGGTGTGTAAGGATATGAGAATGCGTCTGGTCCCATTGAACGGGCGTGTAGTTTATAACACGGTAGTTGAAGGCGGTTATTAAAAATCATTTTGTGAACGCAGATCGTCGCTAAACTCACGAATCGGAGTGACACTCACGATACGTTCGTTCCGCGATGCGCTAGTTTGACCCTTGGTATAAATTATCTTAGCGAATATGGCCGGATAACGCGTTCTATTAGGGCATTAAAATCAATCATAGAAATTTACATGGGGTATATATGGAACATACTCAAATAGCACATTTCAATACTCATACAATTTTTCTTTTTCATGGTAATCATTTCACAATCAATTTTCTCAAATCACTTAAAATAAATCAATATAGTTTGATAAATCCATTTCAATAATTGCTGTAATTTACAATCTTGAAACAAGAGAAGAATAGAGAACGAACCAAAAAAGGTCTTGCATGAGTTCTATCCTCGGAATCTCGACTTCAATTCGGGTTTTCCTCATCACCAACCCCCAATCCATCACAATTAGAGAACAATATCAGTTGGCTTATTTAGGTTTCTAGTTAGGGTTGTTTTCTCACAGGAACACATAGCTTGTAAAAAATTTTCTAGGAACAAATGAGCCATATTTTACCCAACTTCCTTCAAGTCCATTGTTCCTCTATAAATCTATTTTATTCAAAAATTGGAATCATCAAATTCAGAGCACCGAAGCTCCATATATGTCCTAAAAATATGATATTAGTCTATTTTCAACACAGAACTAGAATTTTCTCAAAAACAGAGCTCCCTTTAGACGAATTTCTGGGTCTAATGGGGTCCAAATTTGAATACACTTATTCGAGGAAATTTGTTCTTCTAGAGATACAGGTTGCAGAATTTGAATCACTCAATTTGGATGAGTGAAACTCAACTTATGGCCCTAAATCCATGTTACGAAACACCAGTATCAAAGCGAACGAGGTGTTTGCGAGCCTCTTTGATGAATATCTAGGTCTAATGGGATCTAAATTTGGATACACTTATTTCAGGGAGATTTGTTCTAATAGAAGTCTAGTTTACCCAGAAATTTGAATCACTCAATTTGAATGAGTGATGTCATGTTATGTCCAAAACAAAAACATGGGTTTTGGAAAATTTTGATAGCATCTCCTCTAAAAACCCAACATTTCCTTTATACAAAAATTCTTCAACACCAATCCAAACAACCATATAACAACTTAGAAAGCCCCATTTGAAATAAATAAATCTTATATTTTATACCAACTTAGGGTTCTTTCTAAACCCCAAACTACAACGTAAGGAAAGTTAGGGTTGATTTCTTACCTTTAATCTTTGATTCTTCAACACCAATCTTCCTTCTTCCTCTTGATCACCTTAGTCCTTGATTTCATGGAGCAAAGACCACTAATCTTCCTCCCTCTCTCACAACCGAAAAAGCCCTAGCACTTTCTCTCCTCTTCTTTTACCAAATGTTTGAAGTATCGAACCCGATATTTGGTCTTTGGTAAAATCTGCACTAAGCCTTGTTTGGCGCTGGCCACAAATTCCTCTTTTCTCATTTTGCATTTTAGGCTTCATTTCACTTTTATTTTCAATACACTTTATCACATTTTCATTTTGGCATTTACACTTCTCATTTATGACCCTTGGGTCATCATTTGACATTTTTACTAAATTTATCTAACCCCTATATAATTTTCAGGTTTTTATCATTTTTTGTTTTTAGCAATTTAAATGCCGAAAAAATACAATTTAATTTATTTACACCTAAACTTATGTTATAAAGCATTAGGGTATTTTATTTCATTACAACACAAGGGAGTTTATTTCCTTAACTTGTTTCTTAAAGATAATGCACATGCTAAGTTTGGGGTAGTTATTTATTTTTCTGATTTAGAAATTGCATAGCAGCTTCAATGTTCCTAATTTTTGATGAATTTTTAGTTGAATGATAATTGGTGCAGTACAAGGATTGTTTGCTAAATTGTACTGAGTTGAGAAATGGAGCTTTATTGTCCATGCTTGAATTGAAATGCTTAGTTATTGTTAGATTTGTATTCACAAGCATGATTTGAGTATTTTCAAATGAATAAATTGCGAAAAAAAAAAAAGGAATCAGGAAGAAAAATGCTTATCTCAATGTCGCGACATCAGTTCAAAAAAATTTTCCAATGTCACGACATCACCTTCAAAAGTTTCCTAGAATCGCGACATCAATTTTTCAATGTCGCGACATTCTACCCCATGTCGCAACATCTATTTTACAATGTCGCGACATCAAAGCGGAGTCACGACATTGCATCTCCAATGTCTTGACATTGAATCAAGTCACTTAAAATTTTTAATCAAGGTCACAACATCGGAAATTAAAGTCGTGACATTGCTTCCATAATGTCGCGACACTTCTTTAATGTCGCAACATCACACTTAGGGCAGGCTCCCTAGTTAAAGGGAAACTTAGTGAAAAATTGTAAATCTAAGCCAAATTCAAAACTTCTGAGCCCTTATTTCTTTCCCACCATCCATTTTCGAAATCAAGAGAAATGTCTAGCCCTAGCTCTCCCACCCTAGACGAGGTCGTTGAGAAAATCATGGAGGATCTACTAAGAGAGAGTCGAACAAACCAAAAACCAGGAAATTGTTCCTACGGAGGAGGTAAAGGAAGAGAATGAAACAAAAGATATGGAAGGAGATGTGGCAGACACAAGAGTCTTCTTCACAAATAAGGGAGCGGAGAATTTCAAGAAGACTCTAGCAAAGAAGGGGTTTGTCGAAGAAAGAGGGTTTAAGGAACTTGTTCAATACTTCAAGGAGGAAATAGAAAGATGAGGATGGGAGATGCTGAGTAAGCATATGGAGCTAGGCAGAAGAACCCTCGTAAAAGAATTCTATGCCAACTTAGGAGAAAGAAAGAACCTGACGTGCTATGTCAGGGGGAGATGGGTCCCTTTTGAAGAAAGGGCTATCTCCTAACTATTTAGACTCAGACAAGGAAGAGACTGCACCGAGTTTGAAAAGCTCCAAAAGAACCCCGACTTTGAGGAGATCGCGAGAGAGCTCACCAATAGTCAAGGGGATTGGTAGAGAATGAAGACCATATTCAATGCCTTCCTAAACAAAGGGGACCTCATAGAGATCAATAAGGTGTGGTTTTATTTCATAAATTATGTAATCAAGCCCTTAAAGCATGTCTTAACAGTGAGACAGGACCGCATAATACTCTTGTATGCGCTGGTCAAGGGCTATGAGCTGAGTGTGGGGAAAGTAATTGAAGAGTCCATCTTGGACTCTGAAAAAGGAAAATTTTTAGGAAACATTCCCAACCCCTCTTTGATCAAACTTCTGTGCATCAAAGGGGGAGTGAAATTCAATGAAGGGGAAGAAGAGAGGTGCACTAAGGCTTCACCTCTCACTCTTGTTAGAGTCAGCAAGGCTCCAATGGAAAGTAAGGAGGGTGAGAGAAGAGAGAAGATCAAAAAGAGAAAGATGGTGGAAACAGCAGAAGAGCCTAGGAAGCTAACCCCTATAGCTATGTCTTAAAAGGGATGTAGTAGTCATGAGATAGGGGAATTCAAAGCATATGCAGAGCAGCCAGTGCTCTCCCCCACTGCAGATCAAGGAACATCAGCTCCAACTAGAGCTAAAGGAAGAGGAAAACAAAGGGCTAAAATTGAAGAAAGCAGTACCTCTTAACTGTTATCCCTATAAAAAGAAATGAAAGCAAAAATGAAGGAGGGGGATGAGCAGATAAGAAAGGAGCTTAGGTGAAGGGACAACCACCTTGAAGATCAAATTAAGAAAAAATAGAACACTCTAGTAGTAGCCCTCCAATAGAGAGATGAAGAATGGAGAGAGGAGCTGGCTGAAAATGACAGAGTTTTGAGGGCTGAGTTTAAAGAGAGAGAGAAGGCCTTTATTAATTAAAGAGGGATTAGGAATTACTGGAGATCCTGGAGGTGAGGGAGAAAGAGATGGAGATGAACATGCTACAAAAGGCTGATGTCTTTGGGTATTTGTACAAGGAAAGGAGATAAGGGCCACCATCTAGAAAAGAGCTAAGATGGAAGCCTCCCTAAACTATGGACTGAGAGCCTAGACATGGTAAATGCTAACATGATAAGAATGTACAATGCCTAGGGTGAGTTTGAGGGTGCTCTAAATTCTATTAGGGAAAGGCAAAATGAGATGATAAAGTCTAATGCCAGGATGTTGGAATGGATGACAAACCAGCTCCTAGGAGATAGAACAGCTAAAAAAACCCCAACCTCCATCCTCGACTTGCAGCATCTCAAGGTAGTTATCGATTATGAACCCCGGTCAACCTCAAATCTGACAAAGGAAAAGAAATGAACCAATTCTCTCTCTCTCTCTCTCTCTCTCTCTCTCTCTCTCTCTCTCCTCTCTCTCTCTCTCTTTGTAACTCAATCTCTTATAATTCAAATGATAAATAAAAATACAGTTTCTAAAATCTATGTATAGTTGTAAATTTTCTCTTCTCCTCTTTCTTTTTCTTTTTCTTATTTTCTGTTTATTTTATATTGTGTGATATGTGAAGAAGAATCAACTTTGAATTGATGGATTGCTTTAATAAATAATTGAGAATTTGGTTGCACTAAATGAACTGAATTACTGAGCTGAAATAATAAAAGGTTGAAATATCAATGTTTGAGGTGATTATATAGGAAAATTAGGAATTTGAAAATGAGAAAAAGCTGAGTTTTTGTAAATTATGCAAATTTGTGTATTGGTTGAATTTTTTGCAATTTTTGTACAATTTCTTAATGATGAAAGTTGTGATTGCTTGTGTGGTTGAATTGGGAGAATGTGTTGAGTTTCTTGTGCTATTATTGTTGATGAAATAGATTGGTATTAAATCCAAAATGAAGTCTTGAATTGTATAAGAGCACGATAATGCGAAGCGAGTAAATTAGGGCAAAATTGAGGATTGTGATGTCAATGACAAATAGGTTGAGATTTTAAATTCTAAAAGACTGAAATTATTGCCAATGATAATCAGGTTGATGATTCTAATTGATTAAACAAGACAGTTTAGATGAAAACTGAAAACATGCACATGGGTTATAAGTACCTTGAAAACTAATTCTGCTTGGGTTAGGAACACTTTTTGGGATTCACTAAATATTTAGTCACAAAAGGTCCTAGAACTTGTTAAATTATTATTCAAGGCGAAATCCTAGGCATCACAACCAACAGGAAATGATTTAGGCCATCCTTGGACAGTTTGAGCCTTTCATAGCTCACCCTGTGATATGCTTATAAGCATATACCTTAGTACATTATTTGAGCCTAATTCCAATTTCATCATGAAAGCCACATAGAAAAACCTTAACCCCTCTTTAAATTTTATCTTTCAATAAAGAACCCTTAGTTTGCCCAAACTGCCAGATAAGTGCAGAAAAAAGTGATCAAGAGGACAAGTTTGGGGGAGTACAAATGTGAAAAAGGATGAGAATTAAGGAGGAAGAAGGAAAAGCAATTGAGAATATGTGCAAAAAGAGGTGCACAATAGCAAACTGAGAAGCTGAAAATATGCCAGTTTCAAGGAGGGGTTGTTTTGCCTTGTAGCCTTCCTCCCTTGAGCAATTAGGTCCTTAGGGGTGTTCTACACGTAGTACCCTAATGTTGTATGGGAGTTACTGACCCAAAGCTTGCTAAGGGGTGGTAGAAAGCTTAAGAAGACAAAACATTACACCATTCCTAACCTTGAACAAAATGAAAAGAAAAGAGCTTCTGAATTAGAGAAAATGAATTTGAAACAGAAAGTGGAGAAAGAAAAGCCACAGTGGAAAACATGTAAAAAGATGCACCAAAACACGTTTGGGGGTGCTTTTGAAAAGTCTGAATAGAAAAAGAAATGATGAGCGGTAGAAGGCAAAATGTTGAGAAAGTAGGTGCAGTCTAGGTAAACTTAAACCCTAAATGTCCAGTTATCTACCCAAGTACCCAAACCATACATTACAAACCTAAAAGACCTATTTGATCCTGAAGATTGTGTTATGCCTACATTAGTGGAGAATGATATGATCAACAAGCCTATGGGACCTAAGTCACTTTGAAAAGACTTTCATCCTTTGCAGTAAATCTCACGATTAACTAATCTGCAAATTAATCATAAAGGGAAGACCAACACACACTCACTGAGTCAAGAACTGTAATTGTTTACTGGCTATGAATTATCTGCTATATTGAGTGATTTAAATTGAAAATTTTTAGAACTCGGAAATTCAAGTTTAATTAGAATTGATATCACAACTGAAATTTTACTCAATCCAAACTGCTGATATGATTAAAAAGATATGTTAAAAAAAAATGTCCTTAAAAATCAATTTTGATTGTTTGAGGACAAACAATAAGCTTTTTCTCTGCTTGAGGACAAGCAAAAACTTTAAGTTTGGGGGAGTTTGATGAGTCTAAATCTCATCTGTTTTTAAGCTCATTTTTCATGAATATTGAGGCTAAAAACTAGAATTTAATGCAAAATCATGGAGTCTTCACCCAGATTTGTGTTTTGCAGGTATTTACATAAAAGAAGCAAAAATTAGCAGAAAAGTAGAAAAGATGAGTAAAAATGCAATGTCGTGACATCAGTTGGAGAATGTCGTGACATGACACTCAAAGGCACAACAGTAGCTAAAACAATGTCACAACATCAGATGAAAGAAAATCAATATAAATTTCAATGTCACGACATCCGGTGTCCAGAAGCTCGACATCGTGCGAGGAATGTTGTAATATCAAATCAATGTCGTGACATCGGGATCCATCGGTTGAAGTGAGCAAAACCTCGAAGAGCAATGTCGCGACATCAAATTCCAAAGTCGTGACATCAGAGTTAGGCTGCAACATTGAAGACACAATTTCATCAATAGCGTCGGTAGCTGTCGAGCCGTATCCGCGAGCAGTGACAGCGGTCGCGACATTGCGAGATAGGAAAATATTGAGTTACGACTCGAAAGCAATGTCGCAACATCAACCCGCAACACCCGGCCGACTAGGGCGAAATTTTGAAGCACCGAAGACCGCATTTCTCACCTCGTTTTCGGGCCCAATAATTGGGGCCTATAAATAGAGCTCCCCCAGGGTGGAGTCTGTTGCCTTTAATGACCTTGACCCGATTTTTGAGCTTTTTAGGCTGGGAGTCTCTTATATATATATATATATATATATATATATATATATATATATATATATATATATATATATATATATATATATTCGTTTTATTTTAATACCTAGATTTGTTTAGAAGTTAGAGTAGTCAATCCGAGCTGAAATGTGGAACTAAGATCATTGTATATTGAGTTTCATTTCTATCTGAATGCAAGTCGAATTTTGGAATTTTTCTTAATCTAGTTTATTCAGTTTGATTAAAATTTCAATGAATTTGTCTGATCAACTAGCCATTGTCATTTGTGATCCAATTATGGAAGGCTAAGCTCCCTCTGGTAAGGAATTTGGTTTTTTATTTGTAGTATTAAATGATGTTTTTGGTATGAAAACTAGATTGATTCAATTGGTACTGCTCTTGTAATGAGTTGTTCTGAATATCAGTGTTTTGTACCCAGAAAGAGTTGTATATGTGCTCTGATTTCCAGGATCCCCCTGAGTGACACAAGGATGGATGACCTAAAAGCAAAGAGCGGTGACTTGGGGGTACATTGCACTAAGATCCATTGAAATAATGTACTCGAAGTATCACTATGGTACTTCACAGGTGATGTTCTAACCTCTGACTTCAAGGTTCCCTTATAAGTGACAGCATAAGTGTGTTCCCGAGGAATAAGGACCACTTGATGAGATATCAATTTAATTTATTATTACCCAAAAAGTGCTCTTCTGCACTCTGCTATTGCGGGTTTTGAGCACTTTTTGCGTAGTAATCAGTTCAATTAACCTTGATTGACATGTCTAGGGCCTAGTTATACTACTGATCACATTTTATGACAAATTTTGTAGTTTTCTTAGGCCATTGATGTCAAAGTTATTGAGTTAGCTCAATCATGAAAGTGTAGTAGAACTCGAGGCTAGTTAGTAAAGCTGGAGGAAGAGAAAGGTATCGCTGACCCTTAACGTGATTTCGCGACCCCTTGGGGCCCAAATCCCGAAAAAGCTCCAGTGGGGAATTCCCAAAGAAAGCCACAGTTCTTGTCTGTCGCGACCTAGGGTTGATGTCGCGACATGGATTTCCCTTGTTTGCTCTTGTTCCATCGTGACCTTGTTGCCTCTGTTGCGACCAGATTCCTTGTTGTTGCTTGGATTAATGGTCGCGACATCATTTGTAGTCGCGACCTTGTTTGCTCAGTGTTTCTCAAGAGTTGATGTCGGGACCACGGTTTCACATCACGACATCGTTGTCTTTCTCTTCTTCTAGCTTCTGAGTCCTGACCTCGATTACGAGATCGGGACTTCTCTTCCTTGTTGCGCGGCCTTGCGTCGCGACCTCGAGTTTAGAGTTGCGACCACATTTCTATTTGTAAAGTGACCTCAGTCGTGACTTTCTTTTAAATTGGCGATCTTGTCGGTGGTCTTACTGCCTTCATGGAGTTTCGAGATTTAAGTCGCCTTTGAAGGTGATGTCGCGACCTCTTTTGATGTTCATTTCCCTTCTTTTGGTCGCCAGCTCAATTCTTTGTTGCAACCAGTTTCCTCCTTCTAACCTCTATTCCAGGTCGCGACCTCAAGGTGATGTCGCGACCTCGTAATTTTAACTCTTTCTAGTCGCATATTATCTCAATTGCCTTAAAATTGAATTCTGACACCGGATTTCTTTCTGCTCAGTTCTTCTTCAGGTCGCGACATCGTTTGTGGTCCTTGATTAATAAATGGTTGCAACTTTAGTTTCTTGGCAAGGACTTCGTTTGGCTTCGCTGACGAATCCACGTCGCGACATTGTTTTGACGTCACAACCTCAGTTATATTCAATTGGCGTCACGACATCAGAGTGGTGTCGCGACCGAAGATTCTACCTTCAATAATTTCTTTAGTCTCAACCACACTTCTTCTGTCACAACCTCTTTCACTTGTTGCCTTAGTCATTATGGTCGCAAGCTCAACTTCAAGTCACGACTTCTCTTGCTAAGGTCGTGACTTGGAAATAACTGAACAAATAAGCTTCCTATCGCGACTAGATTTTGGATTCTGACTAATTTAAGCGTAATTTGATCTCTTAGTTTCTTTGGGATTTAACTTCTCTTTTGTACTTTTACGCAAAATTAAATTTGGAGTAAAATATTCGTATTTAGCATCTGAATCAACATTTATCTTATAATATGCACCAGGAAAAATGGATTAAAAATCAAATGAGTTTTTTGCACTCATCAAATTCCCCCCAAACTTAAAATTTTGCTTGTCCCCAAGCAAAGAAAAGAAAAAATTGTTTGTCCTCAATCAATTAAGCTTAAATTTTTAAGGACATTTTTCTGATTCACACCAGTCTTTCCTATTCCACCTTCTAACTTTAAATAAGAGATAGCGGCATTATTTTTAAATTTCAGTTTCGATTCAAGAAAAATAAATGGTAGACTTCTATCGCAAATTTCTTGATGAAATAATGTATTTAAACAGTTTATTAATGAGTTTTGTTACGTATTGTGTGTGCGAGTCTTCAATCCTTACCCAAGTCTCATGTTGAAATTAGTTAATCTTACGGGAGTTTCCTTGTTGTTAATTGAGAAGTCCATGGCTTGTTTTTGATGTTGATCTCCTTTATTAGCAGAGTAAATTGACCTTGAGATCAATGAGGTCTTTTAGGGCTTGTAATGTTGGGCTTAGGTAATTGGGTAGATATTAGAATTTTAAGTTGAAAATCAGAGTTTCCACCTTTTCTTTGTACTTATTGCCTTCGGCTTTCACCCCTTTTTCTTCTTTGTACTTGATTCTCTTCTCGATCTTGCTTTGATTCATCTTTTGAATTCTTTTGTGGAATTTTGAATTCACTTGCACTTTATTCGACCAGTTCCTTTGTTCTAGAACTCTTTGCTTACAATTTCTCTAAGGTTGGGAATAGTCACGATGTTTTGTGCTTAGAACTACATCGCTCTTAGAGAACTTTAGGCTAGCAACTCTCATACCAGTTGGTATTAGGGTACTAGGTGTTAAAACACCCCTACGAGCTTAATTGTTCAAGGGAAATAGGCCACAAGACAAAACTTACTCCCTTTTTGTCACACCCCGAATTCCACCGATGTGATTTATGTTAACTATTTTACCACCTGATTTTTTTTTTTTTTTTCACAACTTGAGTCTAAACTCCACTTGGAGTATTCACCTGGAAACATAAATAAAACACCACTCTAGGTCTCCAAACATACACACATATCGGTATAGAGTTAATCCCTCAATGTACCCAAACTATACACTTACACTTGATCAAAATAACATTTACACAAAGTTCCAAAACTAGTGGCTACCTGACGAATATCTGATGATCCACAAGATACCAATTGTCGAGGAATATACGGTGTGAATATCCACGTAACACTAAATATTCATCAAAATGTATCACTCGACCCGCAGCGAAGCTCAAGGTTGGCATACAAACCGTACCAAAACCTGGAGGTCGACTTTCATGTCCACGCGGCGGGTCGTACACGCATCTAAGGTGGAGGAAATAATGAAATTGAGATTCGACAACTCGGTAGTGAATCCCATAACAAGCCATGCTCGTAAAACATTTCAATTTACTTCCATAATTCAAATATCTCAAAACATGAGCATTTTACAAATAATAGGTTGATGATGGAAACACATGAATCTGATGCTACCACACCATCTCAACCCTCGCCGAGTGACTCTTTGAGCTTTCACCCAGGGTAGTAGATCATCCCGAACAACGATAAATTCTTTGGGACTTACCACGGGGATATGCCCATCGCTCATGCGCTGACCTTTTGGGACTACGACCAGGACTAGTCATCGTCCGTGTCATTTATCAATCGGACTCTCACACAGTCTCATACCCATGTCATGCTTTAAAACAATTTCACAAGCATTCGACCACATGGATATTTAAAAACATCATGTACCCGAGTTAATTCAAGATTTCCATATATATAAAAATATACATTTATATATCAACTAGAAAATCACCATGATCAAAATACGGAATGAATGCAGGAATTCCCCACAACATCAAACCACGGTCTAGCGGGGAGAGGTTATAAGATCCCCTACCTTCCTTGGATTTAAAACTCCACATGAGTCTCGAGGAAGTGAGGCAGAGGCTACTCCGGGTGCGCAAATATATGAGTCATAAGATTCCATAGCCTCTCACCAATCAGTGTCACATAAAAAATTACTCAAGTGAATTACATTACTTTATCACCACTCCCACACTTATATTCTTATACCTTCCAACATAAACCTTGATCCCCCCCAAATGCACTCTCTCTTACACTTACTAGGATCAACATTTAACACCCTTATTAGGGTAACCTGGCTTGACACACAAACACTTGTACCCTTTTGACCCTATCTCAAGACCTTTTTTTTTTTCTCAGCTACAATTTTTTGACCCGATATACATGCTTTTTGTTCACTTTGTTTTCTTCGACCAAAAAGTTTCCCTATGTAGCTTTCCACAGCCTCTTAAATCAGGTCATTTGGAACTCAAAATCAAGAGTTCTTGGTTTTTTACACTCGACCTCTAGGAGTATTTCCTAGGGACAGAATACAGTGCCCTCTCTTACCCTTACTTTAGTGAAATTATGGAACAAATGAGCCATAATTTGGCCATCACTTTCTTCATGATTACTCCCATATGTGGCTACTTTGAGAAGGATTTTGAATCACTCCATTTGGATAATCTAACTCAACATGACTCAACGAAGGGGCGCTCCCGGAACAGGACGAGAATCGTATCTAACTTTCAACCTCAAATTCAAAGGGTCCTTATGTTTAGGGTTTAGTTATTGGTTTGCTTCTAGACGTCGAAGGGCTAGGTCTTGGACTGCCTCCAGCTGGAATCATCGATTCGGAGTTCTTTTAGAGCTGACTGCTGGCCCAGAAACACTGTCATGGGGTCAAGGGAAAGGCCCGGACGGCCACCTCCTTGGACACACACACACACATGCCATCTTCACAAAACCGGTCTTTTACAATTTGGGGTTCCACCAAACTCACCTTTCATCAAATCTGAGGTTACGATGAAATCCCAACAAAGCTTCCTAGAATATAGCCAAAGTCGATAGAAATCTGACAAAGGCCTCAAATATCATCTTTACATACCTTAGTGAACTTTTTCCACGAAAAACCAAGCTTTCCTTCAAGCCTTTTCTCACTCCTTCTCTCTAGCTCTCTCTAGAGAACTCTCTCACACTCTAAAATTCCAGAATTTTCCCACTTCTAAGAGATTGGTCTAGCATCCAAAACCAAGAGGTGGTTTGCTTGGCACATGGCAAGCTCTTCTCATGCTGCCATGTGTCGAAACTCCTTGCATATATGAGGTGTCATGCCCTCATGATGCCACATAGCTGCAAGCATGACTTGCACTTTACTCCCTCTCCACTAACAAGTTTTTCAAAGTGGTCCTTCAAGACATACTCAATTACAAATCCTAACAAAACCACTAAACTTACCTAATTGCATAATTGACCCACATGCCATAAAAAATGCAATCTAACACACTTTGCTAATCCTCTAATTAAACCAACCATTTAAGATTGCTAATTCCAATCACAATATAAAATATCATAGGCATAGTTGCATTTGCTCCACAAAATCCTTACTGAATATAACAAAACATATATTAATATCTTAGGTGTTACACTTAATTAATTTGTATATTTGCTTCTTCTCCTCCTACCTTGTAATATTAGGAAATATTCTTCCCCGGACTTGTTTCTTCCTTTACAATAGACCTTTCTATCTTTTGGATTTGGATAATTTGAGACTCTTCTTTGCGGGATTATTGCAAGGGTAGGTTAGGTTTACAATGGATGTCTTTTGAAGAATTAAGGCTTGTTTGGCTCAAGTCATGGAACTAGAGGATATGCTTTAGCATATATTGAGGGTAGGCTTGGAAAAGCTCAAACTGCCAAGGATGGCCTCTATCACTTCTTGTTGGCTATTTTTACCTAGATTTCGCCTCGATCGATAATCCCAACAAGTTCTAGGACTAATAGTTCTTAATCATGAATTTCCCGAGAAGATGTTCCTAATTCCTGTCAAAAGTTTCATAAGTTTTGTTGACTAAGTGTATTGTTTCTTACAGGTTGTACTTATTCACTTTGTTTATTTACTGTTTCAATCAAGTTATTTGTTCCTTGACCAATATCCATTTTCGATTTTGCAATCTAGCTGGATTTAAACATTTAGGCACTGCTGACTCCTAATTCCGGCCTAACTACTGTAAATTTTTCTGTATTTTTGTTCTTGGGAGAAGAATAGAATTGGTCATGATATTCTTACCTGAGAAAAAGGCATTTAAGAATTTTCATGTGCTAAACGAGTAGCTGGCTCAAGAGTCGAGTATATCAATTTGTAAACTCAAAACAATCCAATTTGTTAATCAACGAGATTTTATTCAAATATCAAAACATTTCGATATTGTACAATCTGATTTTCTTTATCTAATACAAAAATTACAGAAATGACTATATCTAATCCAGAGGAAACTCTCTATTTCTTGATCCTAAAACCTAATATCTTCTCTGAGGCTTTAGCTTACGCACATGGTTCCCCCGAATCTCGAGAACTGGGAAGGAAGGGTCGTTAACAAGGTTGTCCAACAAATTGGGGCCCTTCCTTTAAACTCTGTTAGAGTTCCTCTGGATGATGGGTTGTAATTAACCCTTCTTCCAATTCCCTTCTCATCATCCATTCTCTTGATTACATAGCGTTTTATGGAATAATGAATGGGGTGGGTTATTTGAGCTCATTCATTCCCATACGCTGCATTTACAACACAGGAACTCTTCTTTTTTTTCTTCTCATTCTCCTTTCTCTTCATTCTCGTCGTTTATTCTTCCTTTGTTTTCCCATCCTTTTATAGTGATCTTGCTTCTCTTGGGAACTACAAGGCTTTTTATTCTCTTTTTCAAATTTCCGATGAATGAATTAAATGCAGTTTCTCAGATTTAAGCATCCTAGCTATTTCCAACAAGAGGTTTGGAAAATTGGTGAGGAATTTTGATCGTTTCTATGAGAGTTATTGAATTTCCTATAATTATTCTTTCGAAACTAAGCAACCTAAACTAATTCATTTATCAAGGCATCGGTTCGGTTACGCATTAGTGATTTATTTTGGGATTTATTAATTGGATGCCGAGAATTGGAAAGGTTGGGATGAATTGAAGATGACTTGAAATTGGAATGGACATTGGGTTCAATGTTATGATTGCGATATGTGAAGTTGCGACATTAAATTTGGAGCCTCTTAATTAATGATTTGAAATAATTTTATTTTTAATACTAGAATGCCCAAAATGAAAGGTTTAAAAACCTATTTTTATTTAGATTTTGATAGTTCTGCTACTTAAGGATTCTTGTTGCGACCTGAAATGTGGTCACGACAGGGGAATTGATGTCACGACCTGCTCTTTTCTTTCTTTAGTTATTTTAGTCGTGACCTCAAATTCACTGTTGTGACTTTCTTTTCTACTTTATTGTTTCAGCATCCGACATTCTTGGTTGCGACTTTTGGATTATTTATTTACTTGTAGAAAATTTCAGTCTCCACTAAACAATCAAATTCACAGCAATTTCAATTTATTCAAATCCAATCAAAACAAATACAACTCAATTCATCTTCATCATTTCAAATATTCAATAAATCCATTCCCTATGCATCATATTCAAAATTTAAGCACCATAACTGTAACGCCCCAAAAATACCCTAGAATTTTTATAATAATTTTATTATATATTCTGGGTATGAATTGAGTCAAACTTAGGTTTTTCCGGGTAATTTGATAAATTGATAAATTGAAAATGTAAATTGAAAGAGTGAGCATATGATTGAATAATATATGCTAAATTGAGAAATGTATTGAACCCGGAAATAAATCCAAGTGAAAAAGGGAAAAATGTGGAAAATTGTAAAATGAGGACTGGAATTGGTGTTATAAAGAATAGATATTTAAGTGAAATTGTGATAAATGAATGACGAAAGTATAATAGGAGACCAAAAATGGAGAATTGGATTTATTGTGTGGCCAAACAAGGCCTTATGAGAATTAAGTGACTTAAGAGCAAGGGGAAAATGAGAAATGATAAAAAGTGTGTAGGCCAAACAAGGCCTTACACTTAAGTGGATTGATAAAAGACCAAACTTGGTCTTAGGGAGCTCATTTTATTGAGCCATCCCGTTTTTGGAGAAGGGGAGGAGAAATGGAGGAGAAAAGCTAGGGTTTGCAAGGAGAATGGGCTTTGGTGTGATTTCTTCCCCACTTCTTGCTCCTAAAGAATCAAACACCATACAAGAAGAGATTGGAAGAGGTTCAAGGTAATAGATCAAACCACTAACCTAGAGTCTTCTATGATTTGGATTTTTGGGAGAAAAGTCTAACTTGAGAAAATGGATTTTCATTGATTCTAAGCCACTTTTGAAGTTGTTTTGAAGTGATTCCATAGTGGATTTTTGATATGGGATGTATTGGAGGAAAGAAGATGGTAGATGAAAATGTGGAAAAATTTGCGAAATCGAACATCTGGCGAGCTTGAGCACTGTGCCGGTCACGGTCGAGCTACCCGGTACACCTTGTGCGAAATGGGCGGTCTTCTGACTGTCTTAAGTCTGAGGTTGAACATCTCGGTACCTAACGATGAGCAACTGTCTTAGTCACCACGGTCGAAATTTCCTATCGGTCTGAGGTAGTTCCAGCAGCCCTGTTTTGACATGTTTTCGCGTCGTTAAGTCTCGTATTCGTATACCGATGTCTAGGGACCCTAAGAAACGATTAATGGGGGTTTAATTAAGGTTAGAGCTAGGTGAAAAATGTCTGCAGTACCTCGCTAGCCTAGGCGAAGCGAGTTCTATCTTCGAATGGATTTAGTGTGTCTTAACCCGAGACTTTTAACAAAAAATAAAATTGTAATTCACTAAAATTGTTAACAATTGTTTATCCACTAAAATTAGGCGTGAATGTTATTAACTAGGAGACGGGTGAAATCTTTTCAACCTAGGACCGAGATCGAAGAAGGAAGAATTTAGATTTCTGACTTGGTTTGTTCTCGACTACATTCTTATTTCAAGTATTTTGGTAGATCACCAAGTAGCTATGAAATGAGTACATGATTGAGTATGTGATATAAGTACGTAGGTTGAGTATATCTTTGAAAGATAATACGAAAGTGAATACGAAATTGAATGTGATAATTGAAAACCGAATGAAAAGTGAATGATGATAAGGACGGGATTCACCAAACGGAATCAAATCGAGTGTAGGCCCAGATGTTATAGTCGTCCTTTGGCCGGGATGCACCTATCGATCCGTCGAAAGTAGCGCTTGAAATTTTCGATGTCCGCTTGGCGGGATTCACGCAATCGACATCCGTCATGATGGCATGCGGCATTGAAGAAATGTCCCACTTTGCGGGATTCACCAATTGGATCCGCCATGATGGCGTATGGCATTTAATTGATACCACATGTCGGGGTGCACCAAACGGCATCTGTCATGATGGGAGACCGAATCGTTAAAATTGATACCACATGTCGGGGGTGCGCAAGCGTTATCCGGCATGATAGGAGACCCGAAGGAATAAGTGATACCGCGTGTCGGGATGCACCAGCGGCATCCGTCATGATGGGAGATAGAATTGTTAAATGTATAAGCACGTGCCCCGAATGATAATAGGCGGGATTCATCAAGCGGAATCCGCCCGAATTGAGTGTGAATTGAATAGTCAAGGTGAAATACTTGACATTGAGTGTAATGGAAGTTTTTATGAATATGCTTAAATCTCATGAATTGATTGTGAAATGAATTGTTGCATTGAAAATGCATGATATGTTATGGTAAATGATTTATATATTAAAAGCATGCGGAAATGAATAGCATGAGTATATGTTGATATATTAGGCATGGTTTAATGATAAATGCATGCAGAGTTAAATTGAATATTGGAATATAACTGTATAGAACCACTAAGCATGAAAATGCTTAGCGTGTAGTTGCTTATCTTGCGGTGTCGGGTAAGCAAAGAGAAGAAGAAGGCGAGGTCGCGCGGCCTTCGAGTCATAGAAATGCGGCGTATAAGTGTATACTCCGTAATTTTGCATATCATCTTGAACAAGTGGAGTTTTGTAAACAAAGGGTTAAACCACGAAACTTGATTTTGTATATCATTTTGAAAGACACCGAATGCCTTTCCTTGTAAATGTATTTGTTAATGTTTATGGAGCCCCTCACAAAATTGCTTTGAATTGCTTAAATGATTATGGGCTTGCCAAAAATGAAACCGCTTCCCTTGACTAAGCATAAAAATTAATAAAATGTTTTGATAAGATAAATGAAAGCGTCGGAGTAAGCCAAGACTCGGTTCGGATCCGCCATTCGAGTCGGCGAGTTAGTCATAACATTTTTGAAAAGAAAATTTAATAACAAGGAAAAATAAAAGAAATAAACCCCGACATCCGGGTTTTGATTCGGACTACGCCATTCGAATTCGGGCCGGGCTCGAAATTCGCTATTTCTGAACAAAATAAAATTCCCCCAAACTTTCAATCATGCCATATCAGAGACAAAATTTAAATGAGTTTAAGAAAAGTATACTGCCCCTTTTTGTCTCTTTTGTAGATTGGAAGTTTGATTGTCGTGCTCCCCTTTGCACATTTTATTGTCTGAAACTAAAAGAATATTTACCTACTCTTCAATCAATAATGAGCAAAATTACAAAGCTATTAGAAATTTAAACAAAAAAATATAACGGAAAAACTTAAAACAAGCGATGTGGTGCTTCCACCGCGAGTACGCTCAATTTTTAGTCTTTAGTTGGACTTCTTTGCTGCCATAGTTTTTGTTTCTTCAAATTTTCTCATTCGAGGAACTAAGTCATTCTTCCATTGCATTCTCCCAAGGTAGTGCTTTAATCTCGACCATTAACTTTGAATTCCTCATGATTCTTTGGTTCTAAGTGTCCTCCCAAAATTTGTACTTGATACTCTTGTATGAGTCCACTCCATTTGGATTTAGCTTCCATGGAAAGAATTGTCACAAGGTTGAATAACGAGACACGATCTCTGCGCCAAGATTCCCTCCTCAAAATTCTCTGATCATGCCATTTTTTTGTATTATATTTGTAGATTATGGCACTATCGTAGGCTTCATTCCTCAACTCTTCCAATTCATTTATTTGGAGTAGCCTCTCTTCTTTGCGCGACCTTAGAAATCAAAATTGGCTTCTTAATAGCCCACATAGCTTTATATTCTATTTCAGAGGTAGGTGGCAAGGTTTTCCAAAGACAAGTGCGTATGAGGACAGCATTCGATGGGAGGTTTAAAGTAGTCTGTATGCCCCGAGTGCATCATCAAGCAGAGACCAATCTCTTCTGGCTGGAGTTTACAGTCTTTTCAAGAATTTTCTTTATCTCCACACATTGGAAATTTGACTTGCCCATTTGTTTGAGATGATAAGCCAAACTCATAATGTGTTGATACCATATGCGCCCCATGAGTTTGTCAAACACTTTATTTGCAAAGTGGCTTCCTCCATCGCGATTATAGTTCTAGGTGTCCCCAAATGCGCTAGAATATTTCTTTTGTAAAAATCCTGATTTGTAATAGCATCATTCTTGGGACAATTTGCTGCCTCAGCCCATTTTGATTCATAATCCACGGCTAGGAGTATGTATATATTTCAAATGGGCGGAAAAGGCCCGTAAAATCCATTCCCCATACATCAAATAATTGCACCACCAGGATACCTTGCAGGGGTATTTCTTGTCTTATGCTAATATTTCCCATTCTTTGGCATTGATCACATAACTTCACCCATTCAAAACAGTCCTTAAAAATAGTAGGCCAATAAAATCCACATTTGGATAATTTTGTGTGAAATTTGTTTTTCTCTACCAAAATGTCCTCCATATAGTGATGCATGACATTCTTGTAAAATCTTGCTTTGCTCATCTTCTGGTATACATCTTCTTATGATCGGATCAGCTCCTCTTTTAAATAGTAGTGGTTCATCCCAGATGTAGTATTTGCTATCAGTCCTTAGCTCTTTTCTCTGCTGGTAGCTGAATTCTGGTGGCATAATTCCATAAGCTAAGAAGTTCACAATATCAGCATACCAAAGTGATTAGAGTGGCCAATTTGGAATAAGCGCTCATCTGGAAAGTTTACTACTATTTCCCTTTCTTCTTCTTGTACAACATGTTTTTCCACTCTTGACAAGTGATCAGCTATCACATTGTCATGACCTTTCTTGTCTTTTATTTCTAAATCAAATTCTTGTAATAACAATACCCACCTGATCAATCTTGGCTTTGCTTCTTTATTTTCCATTAGATATTTAATTGCTGCATGATCAGTGTGTATAATAACATGGGACCCCGAAATGTATGGCCTAAATTTTTCACATGCAAATACTATTGCCAACATCTCCTTTTCAGCAGTAGAGTAATTTGCCTGAGCTTCATTAAAGGTTTTGTTGGCATAGTATAAGGCCTTGAATACTTTTTCAACTTTATGTCCCGTCGGCTCCATTCTGAAATCACGCATCACCACATGATTTCCAAATTCTCTGTTCCAATCTGGTTTTGCCATGATGGGAGCTTCAACTAGTCTGGTTGATTTCTTGAAAAGAATTACAGTGGGATTCATCAAAATTGAACCAACATCTTTTTCCGGCGATACGCACAATGGTCACAGCAATTTTGAGAAATCTCTGATAAATCTTCTGTAAATCCAGCATGTCCTAAGAAACTTCTAATTCCCTTGAATGTAATTAGGTGGTATCAAATTCTTATAATTGAAACTTTGCTTGAGTCTCTACTTCTAGCTCTTTACTTGAGAAATCATATGCCTAGGACAATTCCTTACGTAACCATAAAATGGTATTTTCCCAGGTCGAGCTAGCAGATTCTTGTCCACTGCACCTTTGAAATCTTGTCCCGAGTTATGCGAGCCTTTGATGGCCCGGATCCATACACTATGAAATCATCCATGAATATCTCCATAACTTCTTACGCTGTCGGAAAATATAGACATCGCTCTGCATCTTTGGAAGGTACGGGGGCATTACGAAACCAAATGGAATTCTTACAAGCGAGTACGAAATGGGCATGTAAAAGTGGTTTCTCCACGATCCTCGGGTGCAATGGCAATTTGGTTATATCCGGAAATATCGTCGAAAACAAAAGTGAGGTGTCACGCGACCTATCGATCCCGATCAATGAAGCGAGGGGAAAATGATCCTTTCTTGTTGCGGTGTTTAGTATTACGTAGTCAGACACACCCTCCATCACCATCCGCAGTTCTTGTAAAGGTCAGTTCGTTCTTTTCATTTTGATCCACGGTGAATCCACCTTTTTTAGGAACCACGTATGCTGGGCTCACCGAAGCCCATCAAATATAGCATATATAAAACGCATTCAACCATTTCAAAACTTCTTGCCGCTGACTTCTTTCATCACGAGTTGACCTCCTTTGATGCTCAATAGAAGTTTGTGCATCATCATTCAGTAATATTTTGGGCATACAAATGGAGGGACTGATACCTTTTAGATCCTCAATTGACCAAGCTATAGCTTCCTTGTATTTTCTCAGAATTTCCAGCAGCTTCTTTGTAACACCCCAAAATATACCCTAACAGTTTTCGGACTTATTTAGGGTATATTAAAAACTAAATAGGAAATTTCGGATAATAAAACGAGAGACCCGGAATTAATAATAGAGACAAGGGTAAATATGTAATTTACCACTTGAGGATATGAGAGGCATAAATCAATAAGATTATATGTAATTATGGGATTTGAGAGAAAGATGAGACGAAATTAGAATATCATAAGTTGCCTTACAAAAAGAAAAGAAGTCCCTAAGGACCTAAATGCAATTATAGAAAACTTAAAGCGAAAAATGGATTTTTACTTGCGAGCAGCCTTAGCGAAAACATGGGATTTAAGGCAAATTGGTCTCTCATTTTAGGAGACCAAGCCGTGAGAGAGAGAGAGAGGAGAGGAAAGAAGAAGGAAGAGGAGGAAGAGAAGATAAGAAGGAGAAGCCAAGATCGAAGCAAAAGGTATGGAACTAACCTTGGGTATGGATTTTGTATGGAACCTAAGAAAAGTTTATGAGTTCCCAACCTAGGGTTTTGCTAGGGTTTCATCTTAACCCAAAGATTATGGAAAGTAAGGTGGGTAGAACCCCATATGGCACAAGATGGTTATGGAATCCTCTCTTTTAGGTTGGATTCATGGTTAATAGAGAGTCATTGAGTTAGGGTTTAGAATAAACCCTAACTACTCATCATGTTTGGTTTGTGTATGGGTCATAACCCACATTGGAATGATCTTTGGATGAATTCGTAGAAAGAATTTTGAAGAAGATATGTAATTGAGAGATGAATTGAATAGAAAAGAGATTCGAGGTGAATTTAGAAATGGTTTTGAGTGTATATGAAGTATTGGGTTGAATTGGGTATCAAACATATGGAAAAAGGGGAGAAAATACACGATGCAGGCATTTCGGTCATAATGTGCAGTACACCTTGAATGTGTCTGAGTGCATATCGAAGCTGAATGTACGATTACATGTTAGGGTGTGCGTTACACCCTGTTCACCTTTCTGATTTTCAACCGAGTTTTGTATTTTGGCCATAACTATAGACATCTGATTTGAGTGATTCAAAGTGGACAATTAAAATAAGCATCCAAGGAAAATCAAACATAAAGAAATATACCTCGTCAAATTCTGACTCTAAGTGGCCCAAAAATTCACTCAAAGTGGGAGCTTATGTGCAAGCCAAATTACGGTTTTAGGTTTGATCATAAAGTAGTCAGGGTTGTTTAGAATGGCAGTTTCGGTGCTCCGAATTGGGTGATTCCAGTTGGAATAGAACCCTTAGAACCTTAGCTTTAAATGAGTACAAAGACCTAGTGTCAAAAATGAATTTAATACCCCGAAAAAAATGAGTAATACAAACTGTCCCTAGTATAATCGGTAAATTGACTGGTTGGCATTAAAATGTCATAACTTTATTTTGGATTATCCAATTGGAATAATTCCAATTTCTAATTAAAATAGATTCATTGAGGGACAAGAATATGTGAATGAGTATTTATGAATGAGTATACATGAATGAGTATACGTGAATGAATATGTGAATGAGTATTTATGAATGAGTAGACATGAATGAGTATTCGTGAATGAATACGTGAATGAGTATTTATGAATGAGTATACATGAATGAGTATACGTGAATGAATATGTGAATGAGTATTTATGAATGAGTATACATGAATGAGTATCGTGAATGAATACGTGAATGAGTATTTATGAATGAGTATACATGAATGAATATACGTGAATGAATATGTGAATAAGTATAATAAATGAGCCACGCATGAATGAGTATGTGAATGAATATATGAATGAGCATATGAAATGATCGTGGGCCAATTTATGAAACCAAGTACATAGATTGAGTATATCTTTGAAAAGATAATACGAAAACGATTGTGGAATTGAAATGTTATATTTGAAAACCGAATGATTATGAATGATGATAAAGACGGGATTCATTAAACGGAATCCGTCATAAATGTGAATTAATTGATATATCGAATGAACCGCCTGACGGGATGCACAAAACGGCATCCATCATGAAGGCACCTCGAAATTTTTCAATGTCCCACTTGGCGGGATGCACCAATCGGCATCCGTCATAATGGCGTATGGCATTGAAGAAATGTCCCACTTGTGGGATACGCAATTTCGGCGTGCGTCTTGATGGCGTATGGCATTTAATTGATACCACGTGTCGGGATGCACCAAACGGCATCCGTCATGATGAGAGAACAGAATAAGTGATACCACGTGTCGGGATGCACCAAATGGCATTCGTCATGATGGGAGAATCGAATAAATGATACCACGTGTCGGGATGCACCAAACGGCATCCGTCATGATGGGAGAACCGAATAAGTGATACCACGTGTCGGGATGCACCAAATGGCATCCGTCATGATGGGAGAATCGAATAAATGATACCACATGTCGGGATGCACCAAACGGCATCCGTCATGATGGGAGAACCGAATAAGTGATACCACGTGTCGGGATGCACCAAACGGCATCCGTCATGATGGGAGAATCGAATAAATGATACCACGTGTCGTGATGGGAGAATCGAATAAATGATACCACGTGTCGGGATGCACCAAACGGCATCCGTCATGATGGGAGAACCGAATAAGTGATACCACGTGTCGGGATGCACCAAACGACATCCGCCATGATGGGAGATAGAATCGTTAAATACCGCCGTACATTACAGAATGATAATAAGATTGGGATTCATCAAGCGGAATCAGCGAAATTGTGAATCGAATAGTCAAGGTGGAAATAGCCAACATTGGCAGGTGTAATGGGATTTTTATGAATATGCTTAAATCTCATGAATTGATTGTGAAATGGTGTGCATTGAGAATGCATGATATGATATAGTAAATGATTTGTATATTGAAAGCATGCGAAAATGAATAACATAGTATATGTGGATACAAGGCATTGTTGAAAATGCATGTTATTAAATGTGAATGTTATGGGTCTTTGAATTTGTAAATGGTCATGGGATTGCCGAAAAAGAAGTGCTTTAAACAATTAAAAAGGTCTAAAATGGGATAACATAAACAACTTATGTTTTGGAAAGATAATTGAAAATGTCGAGATCATGGGCTCCAGCTTGGATCATGACCGAGGTCGTCGAGAGTTAGTCGCGACACTTTGAAAAATAAAAATTTAATAAGGCGAAATAAATGTTTCGATTGAAAGCGTCGGAATGCGCGGGCTCCGGCTTGGATCATGCCGGTCGAGTCGGGTTCGGGTGCGACACTTTTAAAAAAAATGAAATTTAATAAAGCGAAAACTAAAGGATTTGCGGGCATCGGATCATGAAATATGGTGCTAAAGGGGTTGATTAATGGCCTGCGTAGTGATAATGATAAAGAGTCTAATATGTATTGGTATTAGTTTGATTTGACTCTGTATGAATTTAATATGACTTGATCAGTTATGAATTGCCATTGTATATGTATAAGTTTACTTTGAATATGATTTGATCTATCATACATATAGTAGATATGAGTTACAACCTGTAAAATACATGACACAGGGAAGTAATATGAACAAGATAATGATAAGAATACGAAAGAATAAAATCTACATGTATAATATGAGATGAGTTAGAAGTCACATAAGAATAAACTTCGTTATATGCATAAGTAAATGTAAAAAGATAGTGACGACGATTTTTGTTATTGGTCGTTACTGCCTATATGTTCCCACTAAGCGTAAAGCTTACGGGTGTTCAATCGTGTAAGTGCGAAGAGGAGATAAAGAGGACGGGGCGATTCAGCGCTTGGCGATGCGAGTATCTGAGATAGAGTCTTTACATGCGTATTGTTTTTCATGATCTCGATGTTTGTATTAGATATGTACACATGTATAAGTAATTGTATAAATGTGGGACTTAGCATATGTGTAGAGATTTAATGGATACCACTCCGGTGGTAGTTCCTTTAATATATGTGAATGACTTTTTTGGTTATTACAAAAATTGTTGTATACCACGGTATAAGTAAACTCTGAAAAAAATATATTTGTTTGTATAAAAAAAAAAAAAAAAGTAAGAGTCGGGTATATGGTTTACTTTTAGAAAGCGGTTCGGATCAATCAATGTTGGATGGGATGGGAATCGAGGCATTGACATTCTTTTCTTCGGATTCAGTCAATGCAGCTTATATGATGACTGGTTTTCTCTTTTTTGGTTCTAAGAACTCATATTTCAAATGACTGGGCAATTCTTTCAATATTAACCCTTAGCACTGGATTTCACCTTTCAGTGGTTTTACATCCTGGTTGCATACATCATCTTGACTATTTTCATTTATGCTCGAGATTGTTTCTTTGTTATACAAATTTGAAGGCAACATTTCACAATCAATACTCTCAAGATACTGAAAATTCATCTCAATTTCATTGATAGAATGTTGAAGAATACATTCAGAATTCGATTCAACACTGAGAAGACTATTGTTTTCTACAACCATATAACTTTCTGCATCTACATCAAGATGTTCCAAACTCCTATTAAAGTTAGAAGTGCTGCTTCCATTCCCACCCTTAGTATCAATTCACCTTTCTACATATCAAAGTACACTCAGGTTGCTAAGAAAGGTCTTCCTAGCAACAAAGGAACTTGGGTGTCTTCCTCCATCTTCATAATAACAAAATCCACAGGGAAGATGAATTTTCCCACCTTGACAAGCACATCTTCAAGAACACCTTCTGGTTGTGCCATTGATCTGTCAGCCATTTTCAATGTAATTGATGTTAGGGTTAGTTCCCCCAAACTCAGCCTTTGCATCACTGATAGAGGCATCAAATTTATACTAGCACCTGAATCACATAAAGCCTTCTTGAATTCATATTTCCCTATGGAGCAAGGGATGGTGAAACTGCCTGGGTCCTTCATTTTTGCTGGGAGCTTTTGCTGGATAACGCCGCTACTTATTCTTGATCGGAGTTCAACGCTATTCCTTATCGAAATTTATTTTCCTTTTCTTGTTTAGTATCTCCTTCAGAAATTTTGCATAGTTAGGCATTTGGTTGATTACCTCTACAAATGGGATATTGATTTCTATCTTCTTGAAGATGTCCAAGAATTTAGAAAACTGCTCTTCCCTTTTTGCTTTCTGAAGCCTCTGGGGAAATGGCACTGTAGGTGTATAAGCTGGTATTTTCTTCTTCTGTATCTGCTCACTACTTCCTTCAGGCTGTTCAGTCTTTATCATCTTCTTTGCTTTTGTATTCTTTTTCAGGCGTGCTCTTCTCCTTATATCATTATTGTATTTACATGGTCTCTTAACCTGCTGCTCTGTTGTTGTTGTGCTTCTTTTCCCTTCTTAGCGGAATTTGCCATGCGATCCTTTGGATTCTTTTGTAGGTGTCATTTGAGAATGTACCCTTGTTACGGTTGGCATATTTAGGGCCGGGTATACACTTGTATGAGTTCTTGATGAGGCACTTGTATTCTTGAAATACTTAGTGCTCCGAGACTTGAAAACTTCCAAGTCGAGACGATTTACATTCATGGAAGTGTATAAGCCTTTTGTTGTCCCAGCGAAGCTGCGGTGTTGTTCTTCAAATGGTTGAGTCACTCCCTGTAATACGATAGTCATTCCTTCACCCCCTTGATGCTGCTAGAACCTTGGTGAGCTGCGATATCACGATGAGGATTACGTCCATGCCTTGGGCCTTGTAATGCCACTCGCCATATGAGAAATTCTCGCCGGACCTCGGTGTTAATTTGTAATGTGTGGGCAGGTTAGGGTTTGTCTTGAAATGGTAGTTTCTTGGTTCATTCATATATTTAGCCTCCTCAACCTCATAAGCATCCTCTTCTTTTGGTATTTCAGCACTTCTTCTCATTGCTTCTCTTTCCACTGCTCCTATTTCATGAGCAATGTGCATTTCTTTCACAATTTGTCATCATGCATGATGGCATCTAACTTTGCCTCCGCCATTTGTCATTTCTTTCGACTCCATGACCCCTTTTCCCTCTGCTATTGCAGAAAACTCAGATGGGCTTTCATATTAGACTGGCTGATCTTCTATCAAATCCTAAGCTTCTTTAGCACTTTTCTTTTGAATGCTCCTGACATGAAGCATCGATAATGCCTTTAGATGTATCCTTTGGGCGTACTATATCCATACGGGTTTTAAATCAATTCCATGCATAGGGAACCTCTTCAACAACCTCTTGAATCTACTCCCGGTATATATAGGCTCTCATCTTCCCTTGTTGGAACAACATTATCTCTCTTCTTCTCTCGAGGTGAGATGGGGAAAGAACACACTTGGTAATGCTTCTACAGCTCTTCCAAGTATCAAGCAGGAACCTGTGAGTGTGAAATTCATACCATGTGGCTGTCTATCTCTTAAGGAAATGGGAAGAGATGCGGTTTTATCACCTTTGGCCCTTACGACATTCGGCTTCTTTATGTTTGCATCTGAGAAATCTACCCAGCGAGAGTGCTCGTTGGGGTCTTGATTGAGGGTGGCGGTGAGCTGATCTTCCTTCCTGTATTATTAAAAGTGGCTTTAGTTCGAAGTTATTTTCATCCACAGTAAGAACATCGATTACGAGAATATTCTTCCTGAATGATAGGCCTCCAGAAATCCTCCATTGTGTTAGTAATAGAAGGCCTTCTGGCTGTTGTCCTCTGCTTCTCTGTCTGGTCATGTCTCTCATCTGCCATAGTTGCGTTCTTTGCTCTTTTAGTCTTTCTTAAACGAGGTGTTCTTTTCGATTCGAGTGTCTGCTGCAGTATAGTGCGAATCCTGTTTCATATGCATTAAAGTTTCACAGGGTGAAACACGCTCAGATTAATAGGATTAGTCAAACTTAAAAGAATATTTTCAACACGGCTTGTTAAAGATCATTGGTTGGTATAGCCACTGCTTGAAAAGTTGTTTTTGATCTTTTCTTTTATAACATGTCCAAATTAGCATTTTCCTCTTTTGTTAGAATATTGATCTATTTAATCCTTTCAATCCCCGGCAACGGCGCCATAAAACTTGTTTGCCTTTTTCTATATAGACTAAAAACCCTCAAATGTGCATAGTTATAAGGCCTTACACTTCTCTGCACTTATGTCACTTTGGATAAATTTGTAATTAAATAAATCGGTCTTGATGTCGGGATTTTAAAATGGGGTTTAGTCTGACCTTTATGGTCACAGGTCTCTAGTAGTAAAATCTGAATGTAGTTAAATTATCATTCCCACAGAATTGACATGAATTAGAGATCAAATTTTTAACTACTAAAGTTCTATGCTATTTGAGACTAAAGAACGATAATGAAATTCTATCTTTAGATAATAAATCATAGACTATTAACTAAGTGGAAATTGACAAAATATAGAGAAATAAACTAAAAAATTTAGAGCTTCAAATACTGGATATTTGTTTCCCTGACAAGAAGCAAAACTATCAATGGGTATAATGAAGCAGTCAATTCCTGCATGAAAATACATTACTCTATTGAATTGATGGATCTGATTTGTCCAAGATTTGCCTATATGTTGCAGTTGGATTTCTCCATATTCACTGGTAGAAACTCTTGTTTCTCTCGAAATCAAGTTCTACCCAGTTACTTGTATTTCTGCTTTTCTTACAAGATCTGGGTATTTTTCTTTCTCAATACTTCACACCCAATTCTTGATGACTACAGATCTTTTGCCTTCCTTCTTAGGATTTTAGCAAAAGTTCTATAACTCCAGCGATGCATCATCATACCAAGATACATCGGTTTGTCCTTTCCATGAGATTTGATGCGCTAACGCGAGGTTAGGATCTTCCGCTTTAGATTAAGGTATGAACTCTCGATTATTTATATTGTTAAATACTCCTCGACGATTATGACGAATGGGGATTTATCAAAATTAACTTTGACTCGCGATTCGTCGATAGTAGTCCTAACATACCCCGAATGCTCTCAGCTCTCGGGAATCTCGTCCTGCATGTCTTATGGGGCATCGAAATGGAGCAGATCGTTCCCTCAAAATGGTATTCAGGTACTACCATTTGGGGAACTTATCAATTTAAAGCAACACTAAACAAGTAAATCACTACCCAAATAACGTTCTCCGGTTACTGCACGAGAAAAGTGTAACTAACGGCCAGACAATCCGCCAGAAAGCTGCGTTTCCAATTGTTGCGATTAAAGAAATGGAACCGTCCTATGACCACTGTCGCAATGAAATTGAGAAAAAATGAACTCCAGAAATTTGTCTAGATTTCATAAATTTTCAAGCAGCAATTTTAAAAGAAAATAATAGAAATAAAGATTTCGATTCTGTCGTTTACTTACGATTAATGGGCGTAGATCGAAAAATAAAAATGAAAATAAAAGAAAATAAAGAAAATTCTACTCTAAACTATATACACTGAGTTCCTCTTAGTTTCCCGCACCTACGGGTAGTGAAGGCCAGGCTTCACTTTACTATTCTATCCTTTGTCTATTTATACTATCAAAAGAAATTGGTAGAGATCCCCAAAGCTCGGTGGGTCTAAAGAAAGCCCGATTCTTGTCACATGTGCGACCTAGGGTTGATGTCGCGACATGGATTTCCCTTGTTTGCTCTTGTTCAGTATCAACCTTGTTACCTCTGTTGCGACCAGATTCCTTGCTGTTGCTTGGATTAATGGTCGCGACATCCGTTTATGTCGCGACGTGTTTGCGCGGTGTTTCGAGTTGATGTCGCGACCACGATTCGCGTCGCGTTATCGTTTGTCTTTCTCTTCTTAAGCCTGATCCGACCTCGATTTTGAATCAGGACTTCTCTTCCTTGTTATTGCGTCGCAACCTCGAGTTTCTAGGTTACGACCACATTTCTGTTGTAGTGACCTCGGTCGTGACTTTCTTTTACGGTCGCGATCTTGTGGGTGGTCTTACGCTTCTGAAGTTTGGTTAAGTCGCGACCTCGAGGTGATGTAGGCCTCTTTTGATGTTCATTTCTCTTCTTCTGGTCTCAACCTCAGTTCTTTGTTGCAACCGGGTTTCCTCTTCAACCTCTATTCAAGTCGACCTCCAAGGTGATGTCGCGACCTCATGTTGCTCTTTTTCTAGTCGCATATTATCTCAATTGCTTAAAATTAGTTACGACCTGGATTTCTTTCTGCTCAGTTCTTCTTCGGGTCGCAACATCGTTTGTGGTCCTTGATTAATAAATGGTTGCAACTTCAGTTTCTTGGCAAGGACTTCATTTGGCTTCACTGTCGGATCCACGTCGCGACATTGTTTTAACGTCGCGACCTCAGTTATATTCAATTGGCGTCGCGACATCAAAGTGGTGTCGCGACCGAAGATTCTACCTTCAATAATTCCTTTAGTCTCAACCACACTTCTTCTGTCGCAACCTCTTTCACTTGTTGCCTTGGTCATTTCGGTCGCAAGCTCAACTTCAAGTCATGACTTCGCTTGCTAAGGTCTTTTATTTCTTCCCCAAAAGTGATCTTGGTGATGTCGTGACTTGGAAATAACTGAACAAATAAGCTTCCTGTCGCGACTCCGATTTTTAGTTGCAACTTAATTCTGCCTTACTTGCCTTTGCTTGCTTTTTGCCTTTTTGCTTGTATTTGGATCTTAGTTTCTTTGGGATTTTAACCTGCGCTGTACTTTTCACGCAAATTAAATTTGGAGTAAAATGTTCACATTTCTGCATACAAATCAACATTTATCTTGTAATATGCTCAGAAAAATGGATTAAAGATCAAATGAGTTTTTTGGACTCATCATACACTTGCAGTGATTTAGACCAAAACAAATTTTAATTACATAATATTATATACAACAACAGAAAACAGTTTTCAAATCATTTTCGGTCAATCAAGTTTTTGCACTACTGTTGGGGCTAAATTTAGTCCTTGGTAGCGGTGACAGAAATTTGAAGTCTAGACTCATCAATTTTTGGTCTATATGTGAAAATCAGTCAACAATGCATCGTCAAATAATAGGATAAGGGATGTTAGATCAAATTTCACTGTGAATTCAAGTTTGATTAATTTTGATTGCAAGTTCAATATACCACATACTCTTTATCCAAATTCATCATGCGACATGAGTTCATCAATCTCAATGGAAAAGGTTTAACCGCCATTGTATTTGATGGATCTATTATCACCCTTCACCAATTCTCCCCCTCATGTATATAGCAAAACATGTCAATGTCCATTATATGTTTGATACTTGTGTTTTGCATTGTTCCAAAATAAAAAAACTATATGCTATTAGTCATAGTGCAATATACAATGTATATCATGGTTGTACACAATGTTAACAAAACTTGTATCAAAGTTTGCAAGCTAACCGAAATATAATATAGTTGTACCCACGATTAACAAGATTTGTACCTAACATTACTAGTGTTACCTAGGGTATATTTTAGTTGTATATAGGGTTTACATGACTTGTACCTATGTTTATTCACTACTTAACAAAAAAAAGCACAAAACAAATAGAAAAAACACAAAACAAACAGCAAAAACACAATACAAACAACCCCTTAAAGGAAAACGAATAGAGTGGAAGATGAGTCACATTCATTCAAAGGTTTCAATAGATGGGAAGATGATATATGAACATATCAGCCTCAAAGAATGAAAAAATGATGTTGCAGATCGGCCTTCACGGTTCAGATGGTTGTAGATCGGCCCTGATTCATTGTGGGAACTAGTTCAAAGATATGAGATGACTCTTCCTCTTCTTGCCTCAAGCGTCTATGGAGGGAAATGGTTTAAAGAGTTGAAGGGTTTTTAGGGTTTTGCTTCTAGGGAAGGAAACAGTTCAAAGAGAATAATGGTTTTTTAGGTTTTTTAGGGTTTTCAAATTTGATTTAGGGAACTAATGATTTAGATAAGAAAATGGTGTTTTGGGAATCTTCAAAGCATGCTGCATGTGTAGGCCACATGGGGTCTTCTTCATCAAATATTATGTCTTCTTTATCAAATTGTTTATAAGAAGCTGGATTGGATCTCAAATAAAAAAAAAAAATTGGGCATCATTTCTCAAATACTATCATATTGAGACCCCATAATAACATGGTTTTCCCAAAAAGTAATCACATTTTTTAATTTAATTATTTAGGTAGCTTTTGTTTTTTGTCTTCTTGCTAAAAGCAAATTTGCTTTCAACATTCAGCCTATTTATTTTTTAAATTTTTTATGACTTATTATTAAATTTTTTATATTTTTGACTTAACAGAAAAAGGCAAAATATTTAGTTTTTTGGCTTTTTCTTAATGCTTTTTTTTAATGTTTTTTTCTATTAAGAAAAACTAGATATTATAATATAAGAAAATCATATTCTTTATGATTCAAGCAAAACCAATGTTTTAAAAACCGGATAGTGATTGAAGCGAGATTCTGGGTTTACGAGTTCCTTTAGTTTGGGCCGTGGTTGGACCGGTGACGTTATAAATATATAATTTATATTTTTTTAAAATACAAATTTATTTTAAACTATATATATAATTTAACTATTTATAATGCTATTTATTTATTTTTATATAGTCGTATCCAATATTTTAACTTTAAATTGAAAAGAAATTTCAAATACTATAAAGGAGAATTTATTGAAAATTTAAATCTTTATTGAAAGTAAAATTTTAAAATTTCTTTTTAAAACATAATTTAGTATTTTAAATTTCAGGAAAACATAAAATTTATTGAAAATGAAAAAAATAATATTTACATTTATATTGTAATAATTTTTAGAAATGAATATTATAAATTTGTTTGCCAACATTCACCAAAACTCAAGTTGGCATAGTGGTTTAAGAACCTACCTATTGAATTTTAGGACCTAGGTTCGAATCTTGCAAGCTGGAATGGCTTGTGATATGCGGACTATTAATTAAAAGTTTTATTTAAATGTATAATGGCCTGACTCTTTAAATGTTTAATGGGTTGAGTTGGGTTGGACCGTTCGATTCACATAGAGCGTCGGGTTCGTGATCTGGCCAGAGTCGGCTCGAGAGGTTCTTGGCCGGGTCAAAATGGCACTCTCAGGCCAATGGGTGAAGCAGGATGAAACCTTTGGGTCGACGGTTCAGCAGATAAATTAATCCGGGTTTTAAAACATTGATCAAAACTATCATGATTTGTTTCATGTTAATTAAATAAAAACATATATTGTTAAAATTTTATTTAAAAATTTATTGTTTCAAAATTTAGATAAAAACAAAAAGATTTATTTTTTTTCAAAAAAAGTAAATGACTAAATACTTAATCACATTAAGCATTATTTAGAACAACCTCTTTTATTCAAAATTAAGTAAAAAAAAAAAAACAAACGTGACTTTAGAATTGAAAACTTGTGACATAATAAGGAGATGACATATTTTCAATGCGTTGACACGTGTGATTGTAAATGAAAGAGAAAGCAAAAGAGGTTTGAAGTTAGGATCTACTCAAAAGAAATATATGAGTTTAGGGTAAATTTTATGACGAGAGAAAAACAAAGAAAGATGAGAAAAAAAGAGAACGAAGAATGGAAAATGAAACAAAACTAATTTTGCTTATATGAATTATTATGTAGGAAGGAGGACGTAATTCCATTTTTGGAGTTAAGTTCATAGGGCTTTAAATTAATTAAAAAAAAAGGCTTTAAGGTAAATTTCACGATGGTCTTTTTTCAATTTTTTAAAATTTTAATCTAATTGAATTTTTTTTCTCCATCGGTAATCATCTCCAAAAAGTCTACAATCCACTTTAGGCCAGCTTAACCCAAGCTTAAGTGGGTCAAGCTGATTTTTAAAAGGATCGAGCTTTATTTTAAACTCTATGAGCAAACATGCCCCTTAGGCCCACTTATAGCCGGCTCTAGATACTGTAAATTTTAAATATATAATGTATATATATATATATATATATATATATATATATATATATAGTTAAATAAAGGTGAAGCTTAGTTGGTACTTGGTGCATTAAATTATAAACTTGAGGGAGGGGGTTAAAATAAAAAAAATTAGTTTTTATTCTTGGGCTCATCAAACGTGTCTATTCCAAGGCACATGACCTTGGTCACGGGTCTCAAAAATATGTGAAGCTCGATCTAGCCCAACTTGTTGCTCGATCAATTGGTTCATTGGCCTGACTTGAGCTAGGGTCGTGCTGGCCTCGTTTGTTCATTTGATGGGTGTCGATATACATCAATCATGTGATCAACCACGTGATCAGAGTTAGATATATATTCTAAGGATATTTTTTGAAAATCACTCATTAGTACTATGATCTTGTATGTAAATTTTATATATATATATAACATATATATATATATATATATATATATATATATATATATTTCAATTGACATTAAGGCTAAAAAGCCAAAAATAAAACCCATATAAGACAATTTCTCTCGCTGATGTACCGTTAATTTCCAAAAAAAAAAAAAAATCAAAAGGGAGATTTTTTTCATCAGGGAACAAAATTTTCGACTTTGGCTCCAAAAATCTCAAAAATGCTTACGGAGAGTTTCGGACAAATCAATAAAAGCTTCAAGAGAGTAAGTAGCCTCCAGTAACAATGATGGATAATGGTAATAGATGGATGCAGCATTTTCGATATGATGATGTGATTTATAATATTCTGATACGATTATAATATTTTATTTTATTTTTTTATTTTACATTATAACTTATAATATTTTAAAAAAATCAAATATTAATTTGAAAAGAAAAGAAATAAAATAATATCATTTAAAAATTTAAAATTATAATATATATAATATTTTGAATCTCCTCATTATCACATAATATTTATAATAATAACAAAAACAAATAAATAATATCTTTTAACATAATAATATACAGAATAATATATTTAAATATAAAATATTTAATTTGTAATTACTAATCCATTTGATTTTAATATACATAATTAAGATATGAATCGTTTAAGTAAATATATAATTAAAAATATGAAAAAATTTAATCGAGATATTTTTGTAAAAATATCCCTTGAATATTCAGAATATTTCTTATATTTCCATAAATCCAATTAAGATATATACAGTAATTTCTGATATTTTGATCCTTGGATTTTATATACGTTTGTCATGGAGTGCATCCAGACATGTTTCTAAATGAAATATTTGGTTAAAAAACCTCAAATAATTTAAATTTTACAAATTTAACATTTTTCATGTTTTTTCTTGAACAATAATTTATTTTGGACAAAAATATTTTTTGTTATTTTATGTATTTACATATATTATAAAATAAATGGTTATTTTGATAAGAAAGTAATAAGGGCTTTTTTATGAAAATGCTGACAAAAATTGGAGAGTTAGATTTTCCAAAGAAATATTTGGCTAAAAATCATCAAATAATATAAGATTTATTAATCTAATGTATCTCATGTTTTTTCTTGAAAAATAACCTTTTTGGATAGAATATCACTTTTCATTTTATGTATTTACATTATAACTTAAAAGAATGAGTTACTTTTACAGGAAAACAAAAAAGGTATTTATATCAAAAATCATGCCAAAAATTGATTAGGAGTCAAATTTTCGAAATTCGGTTTTCAAAATGTATTTTAATCAATCTGATGATGCTTTTCCAACCGGAACTAGGCTGGACCTTGCTGGAATTGCTAGGCCGGTCTGCTGACTCTAGATGTCGGGCTCCTCTACAAAAATAAGAAACAAAAAAGAATCGATGGGGATCACTCGTTGCCTCTCCGATGCCTAAGTCAGTCCTTTCTGATGGAAGAGAATATCAACTTCTTAGGGAGTGAGTTTTTGTGCGTACCTCTCACCGTTGGGGTGGCCTGGTATTTATAATAAGTGATCTTGATAGGTTTCCTAGTTGGATGATGACACAGAATAGTATCTTTCCCTGTTGGAGGATGATACGGTGTTTCTCCCATTGGGCGGGGAATTTTCTTTCCTTATCATTAACCGAGTTATTGGGGATAATTGAGGAACAATAATTATGAAGTATCCTACTTTCCTAATTGGTGGGCATTGGGCGTTTTCCTATAATACGGATTCCTTGGGCTGACTGTACTACTAGCCTTTTAAAGGGGCGAATTGGGCCATCGCTTTGAAAACACCCTTGGGGATACTATTGAGGTCGAACAAGTGCTTGGGCACCTTTTAATCCTGACCCTTGGGCTCGCGTCTTGAGCTGCACACCTATTATTTCCAACCACATGGGTTGCCCCCGACCTTTGACTAGCGGCGTAGAGCGAGTATCTTGCTCTTGGATCAAGTGTGACTCCCACGTGGCTACTCAGGGAGGGTTTGATTAGGGCTTTGGCGTTGTCCCACGTCTTATGATAATGAAGGCTTTTCGATTTTTGCGCTTTATTTCGACTGTGGCTTCTAGCTTCCTTAAAACTCCCCCTGACTGTTTGCACTTTGTCCCCCTATTCTTGAAGCTTTTTGCCTCTGCAAGTTTGGGCTTCTTTTTTCTTGTGGTTCGTCCGACTATTGTTATTTACCTTTTATGAACGTTTCTGATATCTATTAATTAGTCCCTCTTGTCACATTTACGTGATTGGTACGTCTCTTCTTCTCCTTCGTCCTTTCAGATTCGGCGTCTAGTGAGGTTTTTGGGCTTACGAGGTTAGGGTTCTGCATTTTCTTCGATTCCCTTTTTTCTTAACCAGCACGCATATCTCCGTGGGTCTAATTAAACTCTGTCTTGGTATGGGGAGTGATCCGTGAGAGTGTCGGTCGGGGCGGGCGGTGGTGGTGTCAGATGGTTTAGCTATGGTGGTCCGCACAAGGTCTCTAGAGACCTCCTTTCCCCCCTTAGGTAATGTGAGAAAAATCAGTGAGATCTAATATCCTAGCGGCTCTGAATATTTGAGGGCTGCTATACATAATGCTGAGGCCATGGGCCCCAATCGAGTCGAACCCTTATATGGTGAGATCTTTGCGACCCGATATGGGTCCCTCGCTTGAGGTCGGGGTTGGTGAAATCTGACGTCGCGACCACTACGTCGTCGAGAGTGCGAGATGGTGTGCTTTTTTTAGGTGGCGTTCGAGAATGGCCTCCAGCTTCCCTTGCATCCCTTTATAAAAGGGTTTTGCCGATATTTCAATGTACGCCCTTCCCGAAACTCCCCCAGCACGGGGTGTGGTGGGGTTGTTAGTCATTTTTGGGACGGAAGCAGGTATTCCCGGCCTTAGCCACGCTCTTGGACTTCTTAGTGAAGGAATGCATTGAAGGCTTCGCTATATCTCAAGCGATCTAATGCCAAGTTGATTATTTCGGACCTCCCAGTCCTCCCACAAATACTGGAAGGAGCGTTATTTTTTTGTTAGCGACCGTCATTGGGAGTACAATCCCTTTGACTCCCGGATACACTTGGCGTTCCAACCTTCTGGACTACTTCTGAGAATCTACGTGAGCTCCCTTTTGCTTCGGTTTGGCCTGGTTTTCAGAGGCTATAGGGTATTTCTAACATTGCCCTAATTGTGTGGCCTTCAGGTGTTAGTCGGTCTCGATCAGAAAGGCGAAGAGGAAGGATTAATTAAGTGTGCACGCGTACATTAGAGCTCGTCCAGTCGGATGTCCCCGGATCATCCGTGAGGCCTGCAGGCTTCCTTCCTAAGATCTTCCCCCCTCTCCGTCATGAAGCCTCTTACCTCGAAGTCCTCTTCACCTTCCACTTCGGAGCCCCTTATCGCGAGGCTTACACGGGGAGAGCTTCGAGCTCGTCTAGAGGTGTTGGCAAAGAAGAAGACGAGCGTGAAGCAGAAGCCCCTGTCCTCTCCAGAGGGTTGCCCCCCTGCTCGGGGTACTGATCCACAAAGGTGGGGCCTCTTCCCGCTGTATCATTGTAGGGACTAGAGACTCTTCGGGGAGGGCGGTCGAGCCCCCCTTGGAGGTTCTTCCTCTATAGGTTTGGAGTCCCACGTCGCGAGGCACCGCGCCCCCTCCTGTGGCGCCGGATGAGGTGAGGAGGGATCACGATCGCTTTGATCTTTGTAGGGTGGGACTCTCTTCTTTCAGTGTGGAGCTCGCCATTTAGGCTGTTCCTCCATCCTTGCGGTCGACCTCGGAAGGTGGATGCTCTAGCCGTCGAGGGGGCTCTGGCTCTTCTTCTTCAGGGAACTGCCTCTGTATGTTCAAGCGCTTTCGTCGGTCCTTTTTTCTATTGCTTTAGTGATGTTAGCTGACTCTTTCTTGTTTTTTGGTAAGTGGCTACTTATGCGAAAGGCCTGGCAAGAAGGGCCCCAGCCTTACAGGGGCTCCACGAGGCGGCGAGAATCCTGAGGCTAAGGTCGCTTCTAACCTCAGGAGAGCTAGGCCTTTCGAGCCCCGAATAAGGGACTTGGCGAGGAGCTTGTGAAGCAGTCGGCTGAAGCATCTTCCAGCGGCGAGGCGCGGGCTGAAGATGAGAAAAGAAGGTCAGGAGGACGAAAGGTCGTGAAGGCGGCTGCGGCGGGCAGAGAAGAGTTGCCGAGGCCGCAGGGGTGACGTGGGCGGAGGTAGCCGGCGTTGGAGCAGGCTCGCGAGAGGCTCTGCGTAGAGCAGCTCCATGGGCAGCTTACAGCTGAGATAGGCTCGGCAGGCCCGGATGGACCTTGAGGAGAGAGCAGACTTAAGAAGAGAAGCTTTAGGGAGGGCGAAGTGATAGAGGCTTTCAGAGGCGAGGCTGTACTCGTGGGCTTCAGGGTTGGCTAGCCTTCCGGTATGAGGCTTCGAGACTTTCTGGCTGGATTTTAACTTCCATCTTTCCGATGAGGAGGTAGAAGAATCCGCTTCCGAGGCGGAGGCTGATGTTGATGCAAGTGTCGAGTCTTTGGGGCCTAACAAAGTGCTCCTGTCTGGCGACCTTCGAGGTTCCTCGAGAGGCGGCTCGTCGACCCACCTTGCGCGGGTGGGCCAGTCCTCGGGTACCTAGGCTTTTTACTGCAAAACTGAGCTCTTTTGGGCTCAGGAGCTCAGAGCCACTTTCATCTTCCTTCCCTTGGAAAAGCGCGCGTGGCTTTAATGCGGATCTATGGAAAATTGGGACGGATTACGTGGTTTCCTAAGTGTCCTAGCTTCCTTATAAATAGCGGTCCCTCTGGACCACATTATGCTTCCAAACTTCTTCCTCTCTTTAGCAGAGTCAGGGCTCTAGCAGGATGAAGCGCCATGGCTTGGTCATCACTGCTCGGAATCTGTCCGGTGACTGTGGGCCGGTGTTTGGTTTCAATGGCCTACCACTTGTATGAGTTGTGTTTTTCTCTAGTTTCCCTCTCGTGGGAGTTGTGTTGTTCCCTAGCTATGCCCATTAATGGAACTGTGCTAGGGAACGCATTTGGAGAGGGAGGTGTGCTTTAAAGGGAAAACTTTTAAGTCCTGCTTTCTCTGTATTTTTCTTTTTTCTTCTCTTCTTTCTATTTCTTCCTATCTTTCTCTTTCCCTCTCCTCTTCTCTTTCTCCTTCTCCTTCTCTTTCTCTTTCCCTCTCTTCTTCCCTTTTCATGTGGCTTTTGTCTTGACCGGGTATTGGCCGAGGTGAAGAATGGTTTTGCTAATTGTATTTTTGAGATGCAAAGAGAGATTTTGTAACCCTCTGAGGTGATTGTAACTTCCTTGTAATGAAATTCTGTATTTGTGTTGTGTGACTTTTTCAACGTTTCTGGCAACCGAGCTCCTTGCTTTCTTTTTTTCTTTTTTTTCTTCTTTTCCCTTGTGGATTCTTTCTTTCTGAGGAGTAGGGAACTCTGTGTGCCACATGTCTCTGAGGTGCTAGGAACGACGTTGTTGACCATAATTCTCTGTATTCAGCTGTAATTCCTTTGACATAAAGAACAATTTCTAACGAGACATGTGCTTTTGGGCCAAGCTATTATTACAATCTTACTTTTTTACCCGTCACAATTTTGAGCAGCCTAAAAATGAACACAGGGACTGGTACTTAAAATCATAACGTTGGTTACTTTACTAAAGACTACATTCCGAGATCTTATTGGTAGAACCGTTTGAGGTGTTCAGTGTTCCATGAGTGGGGCAAGGTCTTTCCTTCTTCCGTTTGGAGTTCGTAGTTACCAGGTCTGACTATACGAGATACGATGTAGGGTCCGCTGGTGGTCAGTTTCCCACGTCGCATTGGGGTCTTTTCTTGTTGAAGCTTTTAGAATCAGTGCATGAGGCATGTAACTCCTAGGTCTGACCCTTTAGTCGTAGTATCTTGTTGTCTTTCAGTGGTAGCCTTTAATACGCTTTAAGACCTGCTCACGCTTCTCTTCAGAGATCTGTGTTTGTGCGAAGAGTTAATTTACCTGGCTGTGTTTCTGCGGCTTGCAAAGTCAACCTCGTGACTTTAATCCCACTCGACAAGAGTTACTACTCGATGCCAGCGTCAGGCGAACGGGGTTTCCCGAGTTGCTAATTACAGGTAGTTCCAGATGCCCATAACACCTCAAAGGGAGGTACTCCCACCACATTCTCTCCTTTAGTCTTCCAACTTAGACTCCCAACACATTGAGAGTTCGTATAGTGACCTATACTTTCCCATTAGACTATGGGTAAGCTGGGGATGAGTAGTAGTTCTTGATTCCAAGCCCGGCTTAGAAATCCTTAAACTTAGAATTGTCGAACTGTTTCCCATTATCTGATACGAGGGACCTCGGGATCCCGAACCTGCATATTATGGAACGCCACTGTCGTGACACCTTCGCTCGTGGATTGTTGCTAAAGGCTCCTGGCCGTTCTATTTGGCAAATACCACGACTCACAATGATAAATTTACATCGGGTCCCTTCCGACAGTAGTCCCAATATGTCTGGGGCCTATCACAAAAGGGCTATGATTGATGTCGCCAGCCGGATGGGAGATGAGATCCGGCATGCTCCTCGGGCAGGCTTCTACACTTTCTCGACCGCCCGATCACATCTTTGAGCATTAGCCGCAGGCCCCGCTCGCTGGGTTTTTCCCCGCTAGGTCCGAGCTCCGATGTGGTTACCACAAACGCCTTCATGTACCTCCCTGAGTATGTAGTTGGCGTCTTCCTTCCCTACGTACTTAAGGATGGGCGTAGAGAATCCTCGTTTATAAAGGGTTCCCGATAAATGCGGAACCCGTCGACCTCGCTCGAGTTTGATGCCTCCTTGGGTCGCCTCTAAGAATGTACCTTCCACCAAGTAATCCCATATGGGGTCCATCCAACTCTGTTCGGACATCACCGGGGAGACTTCTCCCCATCACGATGCTCACTGTGGTTCTAGGTAATTCAAACAATTATCGCCCACCTGTGTCTTCTGTGAGGAAGGCATCAAACAGAATTCTCTATTCTAGCACATGTCAATCTAAACTCAGAGAACTTCTTAAGCAACTCATACCTTTCTCGAGATATAGGATCATCTTCTCTCGCCTAGCTTCAGGAGTCTTCATCTATTTTACCACCACCCCTGAAGTCGCTGCTTACTTTCAGCCGATCTACATCCATGGAGTGGGCGAGGTTAAGCCTCATATGACCGCCATACCTCGCCGTTACTGGATACCAGCCGACCGAGGGTGTGACCACGTTTATCCATCCGGGGAGGCTCTGGATCAGACTCAGACCGCTTCCTTAGGCATCGGCAGCCCCGGCCCACTGACAATCCCGACGGGGAGGTCGAAGGTTAGTCATAGCTTTGGCAAGCTTCTTCTTAGGTGAATCATGATGAAATCTCGCAAGATCCGCCTTTTTACCGTTGTCTCATTTGTACCCGATGTTGAACTCACTCACCTATACTCCCACTTTATCACCTTCCGTAGGTTTCGGTTTATGCAATACTTCGTTTACTTGATACTCGCTTGGGACTTCATGGTATGAGCTTTTTGTAAGTAAGGTCGAGTTTTCCTGAGTAGTTACCAATGCTGGATCGTGCCCCATCTTTGGATACCTTCCTCGCCTCCTCTCGTGAGCTCTACCGCACAGCATCGGGCCGTTGTACTCGTTTCCCATTCTCTAATCGCACTAGTCGAGAAGTCTAAAACTACTAAGTAGAGGAGGAGTTCTCCTCGAAGGGCTTACTAAGACTAGCGCGGAGAACTCGATGAAGTTTTGAGTGCCATGAAGGCCTCTCGCAAAGACGCCGCCCCATTAGAAGGTTCTCAGACCTCGAAGAAAGGGTCGGGTATTTGTCTTTAGCCTGACACGGTTACTTCAATGTAGCTATTCGGCCCAAATAAAGCAATAACTTCCTCGTTTTTCAAGGTGGTAACATGTCACACGCCTTGATTTTGTTCCAGTTTGTTTCTATTCCTCTACTGCTGACTATAAAACCCAAGAACTCCCCGGTGAGATTCCGGCGCGCATTCGGGCCGGGTCTAACTTCATATTGTAGCTTCTTCAGACTGAACGCCATTATGGATGACGTGGAGCCTCACTTCTTTACCGATTTCATTAACATGTCATCTATATATACCTCCATAGATGTTCGATGGTTGGAACAACTTGTTCACCAACCTTTTATGTGTGGCTCATGTTTCTTCAAATCAAGGGCATCACTGATAAAGAATGGTTCCTTTGCCCTATGACAAATGAGGTTTTCTCTTGGTCGTTCGGATCCATACTGATCTAATTGTAGCCCGAGAAGGTGTCCATGAAACTAAGGAGTTCGTGGCCGGCTATGGCATCTACATGAGGTCAATCCGAGGTAGAAGGAAGCTATCCTTTGGGCATGCCCTATTGATATCTGTGGAATTACAAATCGCCACTCGTTATTGTTTTGACGAGAACAATACAACTACTCCGTGATATTCCACTCATGATTTCATTTTCGAGAAGTCATCACTCTTCATTGATCGCCTGTCTTCGGCACCTTCGTTATTGACGGTTTGAAGGATGACGATTACCGCCCGCGGTGATCACCGCTGGTCGATTCCACCCATGTCTTCCCGTCTGTGCATGCTCATGTTCTTTTAGAAAACGAATAAGAGGCTTGGCGTCTTTCACGCGTAATTCACAAGATGTTCGCCACGCCGTTGTAATCGGCTCTAGTTCTTTTGAAGGCATTAGCGTGGTACTTATCGCCTCATACTGCTCGCCCATGTAGATGTTGTCGACCATTTTATTTCATCGAATGGGCCAGTAAATATTCTTCAAGCATACTGTTCCCTTCAATCCATGCCCACTCCATTTGCAATTGGGAATTTGATGACCATGTGATAGGCGGAGGGGATGACTCTTATAGTGTTGAGAGGGTCTTCCTGTAATATGGTAGTCAGGGGCATCTACTATGAGAAATCTTATCATTGTCGAGCCTGGCTACGGGGGCTCCCCAAAGTGAGCACCGGGGCCAGGTCGCCCCCAAAGGTAGCACCCTTTCTCCAAAGAATCCGCGTAGGTATGTGTTTACTGGTTCTAGCTTCTCCCTTCCAATACCCATTTTATCGAAAGCCGATGCAAAGATGATGTCAGTCGAGCTTCCATTGTCTACGAGGACCCTGTGGATTGTTTTATTGGCCACGACGTCCCTTATCACTAGTGGATCACATGGATGTCATGTACCCATGTCAAGTCCGAAAGGTAATGGTGGTATCCATCCGAGGAGTTTGATATGGCTTTGCACTCTAAGGTTCCCCGGACCGATGTCGCAGGGCCTCAACAGCCGACTCCCGCCCCATGCAACTTCCTCCTAGATTACGTGATCTCTCCCAAGGGCGCTTGATCGAAATGACACCGATGAGGTGGCTGGCTAAGCATGCCCGTCTTAACTCTTCGAGGCAACATAATCCGGAGGGTATGCCCACGCTTCGGACAACATCGAATTTCTTTCCTTAACTGATGCATTGCCTATTCTCGCTGGGCCCATGACCCTATGGAACTCGCAAGCACTTAACATCGCCCCGCTGGTCTCACTATACGGGATGGTTACCTTTAAATCTCTCGTGGTCAGACTCTCGCAGGACTCGCTTACACCAGGTCGCCGTGGGGGTGAATCGATCGAGGTATACCACGCCGCAGTCAGCCGGTGTGGTCTCGTGCGGTCTCGACATTCCTCGCTTTCGGGGACCACTCTCTATTTTCTCTATTCCTCCTTGGGGATCTATCCCTATCCGCTGCTTCTCGGGGCTCGCCTTTTTCGCCGCCTCGCTTCTTCCTCGAGTAGAAAAGATCTTTCGCTTGGATAAAAGGGCTTCTTCGCCATCGCATATATCTGCTTTCTCGCTAGCACCTCGCCATGCTCTCGCCTCGAGGGTTTTTCGAGACGAGAACATCGGGGACTTTTCGACCGCACCCTACCAAGGATAAAGGTCAGATGGAAAACTTCGCGGTGAATATCTACCTCGTGACTCCGCTGAACCTCGAACATATGACTTCGTGCTTCCTCATGAGTTCGCTTTATGGTCAAGAGGTGATAACTTGGTTTCCCCAGACGCCCCATCTGATAAAGTGGGAGACGAATGCGATGGAAAGTTCTGTGAATGATGAGATGGAAGACGGCGAGAGTTTGTTGAACCAGGCCAATGATGGGCCCTTTAGCATGATAACGAAGGCTCTACATCGTATGAGGTCCTAATACCCGTGCGCCCATCCGACTTTATATGTATTGAGGTGGTCTACGGGGGTCTCTTTGTCTGGCCGAACACTCTGACCGTGGCATTCGAACTTTAACAAAGAGGGAAGGCAGACCGATCGTGAATGGGGATTTCATGAGTTGCACTGTGTGGCGCTCCATAAGAGACCGGAGCTCCTACTCTTTACTTCTTCCTTCATATGGCTGAGCTCTTGCTGGATGTCCCTGAATCTCTGCTCCCAAGACCGCTCCTCTGTCTACTGTTGATAAAGGATGAGTCCATTTTCCTATTATCTCGTCGGCCTCTCCTCATCAGGATCCTCTCCGTGGCTCAGAGGTCGTGCCTCGCGTGGCTACTTCTCTTCTCCATCCGCTCCCGAGGAGGGTCGAGGTGTTACTGCTCCTACGGTGGCAATGTGGCTTCTGGGCCTCCTAAGGCCCTCGTCGCGCCTCCCGGGGGCTGTGCATTAGTCTGGTGAGATGCTCCAACTCTCTTAGCAATGTCGGTCAGTAGATGGAGCGCCCATCCATTTGTACTGCATGTAGAGAGTTCAGAGTGCCTCCCGGAGGCCTGCCATCTACGCCCGCCGATCTCAGATCTCGAGAATGGCGTGGCCCCGCCGCGCTCCTAGTTGATACCATCAATCAACGAAAGATCAGCTTTTATTTATGCTGAAACCTGCTGCTCCTACGCATGTACGCCAAACCGATGATGTTTTCCAATCGAACTCACTGAGCGCACTGAATTGGCCAGCTTATCATTAATTTCTGTATGTCGGGCTCTCTACAAAAAATAAGAAACAAAAAAGGACTGGCAGGAATCAGAATCGCCCGCCCCGAGAGGTGTACTCAGATAAAAATCGCATGTGCACTAAGGCTTCCTTAATTATTTTTTACATATAATAGAATTTCAGTCGCTTTTAAGAGTGAAATTATAAAGTTTTCAAATAATTGTAGCACTTTTGCAATTAAGAAAAGTGGATGGGTGAAATTCCAATTATGTAATTTTAAAAGGATAATAATAATAATAAATTACCCGAATTGTTCAGGGAAGCCTAGAAAATTCTTATCTTGACATGAAACTGACGGCCAGCACTCATTCTGGTAAATCAGTTGACCTTAAAAGTTTCGCGACTCGAGACAGAATATTTTAATAATTTCAAGATAAATTGCCGATCTTCGTGGACTAGATTTGCAGGCAAAATCTCAAGTCGAAGTGCATTGATTTAAGTTCATTTAAAATAAGTGAACTGAAAAGAAATAAAAAAATTTCGAGGCAGAAATAGACCCAAATTGGGTAATAAAAATCGTTTATCCAAATAATAATAATAATAATTAAAGAAAAAGATTAAAAAAAAATAACAAAATCAATAAAAGTCGCAGAGAGGGCGTGGAGACGATTTTTTAATTTTTATTTTCTTTTTTTCATTTTTTCTCATATTTATGAAAATCGGACCGTAGATTTTCATCGGGGCGTATGGGCAAAATTGGTATACGTGATTGCAGAGATAATGACAGTACCAATATCTTAGCCTTTTGTCAAACTTTAAAAGTTAGAAAATTTTCCATTTTGTGTTATTTCAGCCTAAATGTTATATAATGGCTTGAAATTTTCTGTAGACCATGAAAGGTCAGAAACTCATCCCAAAATTTTTAGACCGAGTTTAGGAATTTTTAGGAATTTTGAGACTCGTGTTCGTATACTGGCTGACCCTGGACTATTTAATAATTTTGATTGAAATTTCAGGAGTGTAGTCAGCACAGCCTGACATAATTTTAAATGTTTTCTAGTGTTTTTAGACTCTATGGAAAGTCCTCGAGCCAAAAGTTTGCTAAAATAGATAGTTTTAATGGGGCATTTAATGTGTGTGGACATTTTGGTCAATTTCACATCATATTATCGATGTCCTATCGAATGGGACTATACGTATGTTTTGCAGAATCTTAGTGGTTCGCTCAATATAAATCACTGAAGTTCTGATGCTTTATTAAAACGTTAAACTGAGTGCATTTTCGCATTTCTCAGACGGCTTGTGTAGGCGGGTTTGAGCATCCGACGAGAATCTGTGGTTACAAGATTCAAAGAAATTAGTCGAGAAAATGTGAGTACTCAAAAAATCCTTTTCTAAAACGAAAGTGTTTAAATTACAAGTTTAAAGTGCTTAAAATATAAATTTATAAAGCATTTTTTTTACTCCCACTTGTTATACTCAAAGACAAACTTTTGATTTTATTTAAGAAACAATGGCCTGTTTAGTAAAACCCTAGATGTCACAAACATTTCCTGGCCATATGTATTTCGATTGTGCAATGGAAAGGTTATGGGATATTATGATTAAATTGAGATGCTCCTCTGGCCGGCACCGAGGGTTGGGATCTAGTATATATTTATATAATGAGTCGCCCTCTACACTTTCGGGGTATATAGTTAGTGCGCTGACTTAGTACATGGCAATGAGGTGTCAAGTTCCAGGTTCCATCACCTATTACTTTTTGGTTCCGAGGTTCCATTATGTTTATAAAGATCCTTGGCTGCGGTTCACCGACCATCTTTAGCCGAGTAGTGTTCCGGTGTCTTTACCACGATGCCAGCCGAGGTTCCGTATCACGTCAGCCTTTAAATGGCCATAGTGGTTGGTACTGATTTGGTGATAGCACTTTTTAGATATTAAGCACCATCGAAATGCTTTTCAGCAGCTAAATAGTTTTGCACGCCAGCAGCTGGTAATAGTTAATAAGCAAGAAAGGTAAATAGTTTCGCATAGTTTTCGTAAATGGTTTTCATAGCAAAACTCAATTTTCTCATAAAACGCTTTTACAACCATTCGTACGCATTTTCATATCGAGGTACATACATAACAATATTTAGGAACTTATAGTACTCACGATACTGCTTGACTCACGCTTTCTCGTTTTTAAATAATTTTTCAAGTGCGCTGTCAAGTCAAAAGACCTTAGATTCGGCCCTAGATGTCAGGTTGTGATTATATATAAGATAAGGTGTAAATTAAAACTAGTAAAAGCAAATGTGGCATTTTGTATATGTAAATATCTTTGTAAAATATGCATGCATGGTTTTGAGAAAAACAGTTAAGCATAAAATTTTGTCGATTGATCCTTATCTTATATTTTCATGAGGACCAGGTCCTTTATCAAGCAGTCAGACATTTGGAAAACATTGGGAGTGTATTTTTTTTTTACAAGTGATTTTGTATTTTGGGCTTGACCACCGTGCGGTCGTTATGCTGTCGGATTTTCGTTAAATCTAAAGGTGTGATTTTAATAGAAAAGTGAAAAAAATTTATAACCAACGTTTTCCAAATATAGTTTTTAGTTTTAATCATTTAGTCATGGTAACTTATCGCCAAGTGAGCTTCGTCGAGGTTATCAGGGATGGCACAGATTCGTCACTGGTAAAGGGGTCCGTCGTGAATCGCCCATTGCCTCCGACGCCTAAGTCGCCCTTTTATGGAAGAGAAGATCAACTGCTTAGGGAATGAGTTTTTGTGCATACCTCACCACGGGGTGGCCCGTATTTATAATAGCATTCGTAGGTTTCTAGTCGGGATGATGACACGACAAGATATTTCTCGCCGAAAGATGATACTGAGCCTCATCGTCTGAGGATTTTCTTTCCTATCATTAACCGTTATCGGGGATAATTAGAAGCATCCTACTTTCTTAATCGTGGGCATTGGGCGTTTCTTGTGAATACGAATTCCTCGGGCTAATCTATATCATTAGCCTTTAGCTGGCGACCGGCCATCGTCAGCCCGCTCTCGGGGATACTTCATCAAGGTGGACACTAGTACTGGGCCTCGCTTTAATCTCATTACTCGCTCAAGGCTCAGTCTCCACATTATTATTTCAACCCGATCACAATCTTTCAAAAAATATATATTTTTTAATCAAATCATCCCTTTTTAGCTCATCATGCCTAGTTTATACGGTACACCTAATGTTTTAAAAATGTAAGGACATAAGAAAATGGTATCTAGTTCAAGTGTTAGTGCTATCACTTACTAGTATAACCAAAGCGTACTTTCAAAACATCCCTTCTAAATCCGCTATCCTAACCCCTGCTCCTAGCTACGATGCCACTCAAACCGAAACCGGGCTAGAGCTTGCTGGAATTGTCGGCGCCAATCCGCTAACTCGGATGCCGAGTCTTTGCAAAAATAAGAGCATTTAAAGGATCGCGGGATCGCCTGCTGGTTTCCTCCGACTGCCTAAGCCGCCTTTTCCAGGAAGAGAAGATCAACCGCTTAGGAATGAATTTTGGTTCCGTACCTTTCACCGATGGTAGCCTGCATTTATACGGATGATCGCGATAACTTTCCTAGTTTGATGATGATACGGATATTTCTCCCATTGAGTGAGGGATTTTCTTTCCTTATCGTTAACCGATTAATAAGGGATAATTTATGAGCAATAATTAAAAAATATCTTACTTCTCTAATTGGTGGAAATTCTAATTGTAGCTGTTCTCCTTTAATATCGGTTCTTCAATGATTATATTGTCACTCAAGGGGTAAAATCTGCCTCGCTTTCTGGTGGCCCGTGTTTGGGGAATATCATCAAGGGCCGAGAAATTGTACTGGGCCTGGTCCTTAATCTCCTCTTAAGCCTGACGTTTGGGCTTGTGCGTTCGAGCTTATGCGCTATTATTTTAAACCTAATCACAAGGCCACCCTCTAAAGCGAGCTAGAGGCAAGGATTGTACCGCTTTCATGGATCGGTGATTTTACGTGCTACTTAGGGATGGTTTGATTGGGGCTGATGTAGTTACCAACGCTTAGGATCAGCTCCATTTTGATATCTTTCCTCTCTCGCTCCTCCTCAGCTCTAAGGTACAAGATAATTAAGCCGGCCAGATCTATCTCACTCTCTTCCTCACCAATGTGGCACTACTGAGAAGTCCGAACGGCTGTAGAGAGATGAGTTCTCCCTTGGAAAGGCTTACTAGAACGGGGGGAGATGTAATGACCCGCACCAAATAATACGAGTTTGACCAAGTTTGACTAAGTTTGACCAAATTTGACTAGGTTTGATCAACACTAGAGGTCACTCAAAGTTGACTTTTTTCAAGGATGAATAATTTTGGGTTTACTAAGACACTCATTCATAGGCCTCACGATACGAAGTTCATGACCGGTCGAACGTCCAAATCGACTTACGATAAAAAGTTATGACCCCAGAAGTTCAAACGACAAAGGTTTTTTAGCAAAGGTCCAAGCCGTCTTCGCATTTTACCCGAAGCCACCCTAAGGCCTATATATACATAGCTTGCGTACAAAGGAAACCCTAGCCCCAAACACTCACTTTGAGCTCTAAAAACCCTAGAAAAACTCCTCAAACCCGTGAGCACCAAAATGGGTCGTTTTAACCCATTTGTAGGCCGTTCAAGTTTCAACCAAAGGAGCCGATTCCGGCCACTTTCACTCCATTAACGGTCTGACATGTGGGAGGAGGACATCTAGACGGTTTACCGTAAAATTTCACGCCAACCGACGCCTGACGCTGGGCCGGGATCGGGCCGCGAGCCATGCACTGCGCACCGTGGGTCACCGGTATTTTCTTGATTTTTCTACTATTTCAAAGTATTTCCGCCACCCCATAGCTCCTTTCCACCATTTTTGGGCCTCCGAACTCATTTCCGTGGTCCTTTCTTCGATTCATCACCGCTTGAAAGATACGACAAAAACAAATTCGGCCGATCGCTTGATCGAAGCTTTTCGCCGCCACCACAAAGAACCTTTCGACCAAGGTGAGGCTAATGATGTGTTCCCCGGTCTGGCTTTCCATTGATATGTGGTTTGTAATCGTGAAGTCGCTGTTAGTTTTCATTTTAGGTTGTTCGTGTACTACCGAAGTCAGACCGAAATAGAGTACCAATTGGTCAAACTGACAAAATCAAGTCGATTAGTGAAATCGATGTTTTTAGGAATTATCGACTAGCTCAATTTCGAGAAATTAGCTCCTATGAAAAGCCCCAATTTCGTATCGGCCTATAGGGCATTAATTAACGGACCCGTCGAGTCCAATCGGGATGGTTTCATAGTTCTAAAATTATTCTAAGGCCTTTCTGGTAACCCAATGTTGTCGTCTCGCTTATCGAGCCTAAATGGTTTTACGAGAGGCACATGTGCACTTACGCCGGCCACTGACGATCCCAAAAAGACCGGCTTTCGGTAGTCCTGTGGCGGTTTATATGCTTTTAAACAAGATCAGTACTGTGTCGATACATCTATCGCGATTAAACACTCTTACATATTGTTTTGATAAGATGGTCAGGGGTTGCATTCAAACATGATTTTCGCTTTCATATAAAACAAGTTATTATTTCATGTGAGTTTTGTCATTTTAAATATTTGAGTTTTACCGTGTTCGTGGATGAGCCTGTTTGGATATTTCTTGGGCAATATGGATCAAGTTGTAAACTATCTTGAAAACTATTGTAAAAGAAAAAAAAAAAAAAAAAGGGTGGATCTCGAGATTTTCAGGACTCCACTGATACTGCATTGTTGGAAAGGTACATGCGGAGAATGGAACCGCGATGGTTGCCACGTTGTCGAGTCGGCTCGACCCGACGGTTTATTAGTTGCCACGTTGACGTGAGGTCGGCTCCTGACCTCGACGCCATTAGTTGCCACATTGCCGTGAGGTCGGTTTGATTCCGACTCCGCTTATATTCGGATCGGCTACTTCAGAACGTGGAGGCCTGTCAATCTCTACTCGCCATATTTAACGCCACGTTGACGTGAGGTCGGTTCGACCCGACGGTTTGCATTCCTCGGCTCTGCTTTACCAGAACGTGAGGCTCCGTCACCGACGGCTTAGTATTCGTTTGTCACTTGACGGAGGCCTGGGCTTACCCGACGTTTAGGATGAGTACACATGGCACCGCATAACGCTGGTTTATGTGGTATGGACGCTGTTGATTTTCTAAATGTGGTATAACTATTTTAATACTCACGGTTTTGGTGCATTTCATGGTTATTTTTATCACTTGATGACTATACATGTTTTCAGGCTTAGCTTTATGTCGTACGTTTCATTATGTTTTCTTAACATCGACTACTTAATTTGTTGAGCATGATCTAAGTATGTTGGACTTTGGGGGTAAAAGTCGGGGTTTTGTGAAATGTTTCTAAACGGAACTTTACAAAGAGTGAACGGAAGGTTTTCAGAGGAGAACCATCAAACATAAAAGGTTATTTTTCCTTATAAACTATGCCACTCACCATTTATTATTCACATTATTGTTTTAAATCCGCTCCTCAGTCCATAAATGCAGGCCTATTTCGCGCTGGGATTCGACGTCGCTCTCTCTCCGCCACAAACGTCGTACCCCACGCATTTATCTCATTCCGAGCCTGTTCAGATCGACTTATTCATTTCTACTGTGACTTCAAATCCACAATACTCTTAGAATGCCCGACATTAGTATTAAACTCATTGAGTTCCTTTATGTATGATGTGGTTATGACCTACCCGAGAGGCTCACGGATTTACTCCATATATTCGAGGTATTATAAAGGTCAGCAGTATTTACTTCTTCTTTAGTAGGGCCCCTTCATGCATTCCCTCGTAGATTTGTGACACAATGGGACTCCACTAAAGTGACCACCCGGTACCCCGAAGGGTATCCGGCCTGCCCGTCGCCTTTGCATCGTAGCTCTAGGTTTCTAAATTCCTCGGGTCAGACATTATCAGGCAACTCATCCAGTTGTTTTCAGAGTACCTTCCTAACCTTATCCTGAAATTGATTAGTTCTTCTTCCCGATGGCACTTAGAGTCGTGGTATAAACTACGCATATTGAATAAGGTAACTATTCGTAACTAATATCCTTTGCCTCGGATTGATGACCTATCTGATCACTCTGTGGTGCAAGAGTGTTCTTCAAGAGTGACTCGAGGTTAGTGGTTCCATTAGCTAGTGGGATTGTGAATCTGACATTCCCAAAGACGACATTCAAGACGAGATATGGGCGTTATGAGTTTCTGAAGATGTCTTTCTGATCACCAATGCTCAAAGAGCTATGGATTTAATGAACCAGTCTTCCGTCCATACTGATCATTGTCATCAGTTTCATCGAACATATCTTCGTGAACTCGAGAAGCTTAGCCGAAATATGAGAGACATTGGTTTGCGTTTACTTTAAGGCAATACATTGTATGCCAAGTTCAAAGATATGAGAATTTCGTCGCCGAGCCGGGGTTTCGACATGTTTCATTACTAAGATTTAGCGGATCCTCTAAAGTAGAAGGCTGCAAATTCCGGGAGCAACCAACTACTGTCGAAAGTGAGTTCCTAGATTACGGCTATTACCGTGAGGTTCATAGAAGGGTTTCAAAATAATGGTGACCACTTCATCGCTTGACAGGGAAGCGAGATCAGCCAAAAAGTAAAGGCTGTTGGTCTGACTCAAATGGTTCTTTTCTGTGGTTTAAGGCGTGGGAAATTTCTCCTAACCCTGCATTCAAGGATAATGGGAGGTAAAACCCTAATCCTTGATTATTGTGTAAGGATTTGAGGGGATTTAGACAGAGGGATACGATTCATGGATTACTCTTGAAGTTGTGGATTTCATCTCTAACCTTAGATCAAGGTTGGAGTGATGAGTTTAAGCAGAACCCTGCATTCTTGTTTAAGATGTGTTTCGAAGATGTTTCGGGTCAATAGAGTGGCTTTGATGTGTTTGAGTATTGGGATTGATTTGGTTGGAAATCATGGAAAAGTGGGGAAAATCATAAATTTCCGCATTTTGTGGGTCGGATTTTTCCTGCGCCGTTGCTAGTATTTCGCCATAACTGATCATTTCGTCTCCGACCGAGCGATTCCACTCGAAAGAACCCTAGCACTTTATCTTCAAATGAGTAATATGGAGACAGGAATACAAGAGGTGTTTCAAGGGGCTGGTGCAAGTGAGTTCAGGTAACCCTAATAATGAGTGTTAAATGTCGATCCTAGTAAGTGTAAGAGAGAGCAAATTTGGGGGATCAAGGTTTATGTTGGAAGGTATAAGAATATACGTGTCGAAAGTATGATAAGTAATGTAATCACTGAGTAATTTTTACATGACACTGATCAGGAGGCTAAGGGAATCTATGACTTGTTATTCATAGATCCTCGAGTAGTCTCTAAGCCACTTCCTCGAGACTCATGCATTTTTGAATCCAAGGAAGGTAGGGATCTTATAACCTCTCCCGCGTACTGTGGGTTCGATGTCAGGAATTCAGACTATCTGCTTGACCGGTGGTGATTTTCAGTTGATATATAATGCATATTTTTATATATATGGAAATCTTGAATTAACTGGTACATGATGTTTTAAATATCCATGTGGTTGATTGTTTGGTGAAATTGTTTTAAAGCATGACATGGGTATGAGAATGTGTGAGAGTCCACGATGTAATGGACACGGACAATGACTACCTCAAATGTAATCCCGCAAAGGTCATAGGATGTGGCCGGGATGTGGGCATATCCTGGTGGTAAGTCCCAACAATTTGTCCATCGTTTCGGGATGATTGGCTAGTCCCCGGTTGAAAGCTCCGAAGAATCATCGGCGAGGGTCGATGGTGGTAGTATTGCATTTATGTGTTTCATCATCAACCTAATATATGTGAAATGTCATGCTTTCTAGATATCTTCGAATTATGCATAATTGAAATGTTTATGAGCATGGCTTGTTAGGGGATTCACTACTGAGTTGTCGAACTCATCCCCATTATTTCCCTCCACCTTAGATTGTGTGTACGACCAGCAGCGTGACAGAAAGTCGACCTGAGTGGCTCGTTGGAGGATGGAAAGATCAGATGCCAACCTAGCTGGCTGGGTGGTCAGAGTATACATTTTGATGAATATTTATGTTATGGATATTCTAAAGGATCTTGAGTTTGAGGTCGAGGATCGAGCATTCTTTACAACTCTCTCCTCGGGAAGGGGTGGTACGCTGGGGTCGAGGAAAGCTAAATCCTCGGCTACATCTGACCTTGAGATTGTTGAGAGGATAGGTCCAGTGGCCTATAGATTTGACTTGCCCGAGGAGTTTTCTCGAGTCCATAATGTGTTCCACATCTCCATGCTACGCAAGTATATTCCAGATTCCTCACATGTCGAGACACTTAGATCGAGTCGAGGGATGACTTATCCTATGAGAGGACAAATTAGTGCGCATTCCGTTGTGGAAGAGAAGGAGTTTCGCAACAAGACCATATCCTTAGTGAAAGCCCTTTGGAGAAACCACCTAGTCGAGGAAGCGACTTGGGAGCGGGGAGACCAGATCCAGAGCCAGTATCCTCATCTTTTCCATAACACATGTACGAATTTCGTGGACGAAATTTTTCTTTAAGGAGGGTAGATTGTAATGACCCGCACCAAATAATAATGAAGTTTCACCCAAGTTTGACTAAGTTTGACCAAGTTTGACCAGGTTTGACCAACACTTAGTATGTGGACCAAAGTTGACTTTTTCAAGGATGAATAGTTTTGAGTTTAATAAGACACCATTTCATAGGCCTCATCGATACGAGTTCATAGACTGGTCGAACGTCCAAATCCAACTTACGGATAAAAAGTTACACCCTTTAAGTTCAAACGACAGTTGTTTTAGCTGTGGTCCAAGCCGTCTTCGTTGTTTTACCCGAAGCCACCCAAGGCCTATATATACATAGCTTGCGCGCCAAAGGAAACCTCTAGCCCCAAACACTCACTTTGAGCTCTAAAAACCCTGTAGTGGTCCTCCTCAAACCCGTGAGCACCAAAACGGGTCGCTTTACCCATTCAGCCGCTCAAGTTTCAACCAGCATGGGGAGCCGATTCCTACCACTTTCACCGTACACGTCGCCACATGTGGGAGATAGATGATCTAGAAGAAGCCACGTAAAATTTTCACTTCGCTTAACCGACACGACTGCCGGATTCAAGCCACGGGAAAGCACTACTGCGCCACCATGGGTCACTTTGTTTTCTTGATTACTACTAAAGTTATTTCCACAATTTACAGCTCCTTTCCACTCATTTTTGGGCCCTCGAACCTGTCATTTCCGTGGTCCTTTCAGATTCATCACCGCTTGAAAGATACGACAAAAACAAATTCTACGATCATTGATCGTAGTTTTCCGGCCACCATGAAGAACCTTTGGACCAAGGTGAGGCTACCGATGTGTTCCTGGCTCGGCTTTCCATTGATATGTGGTTTGTAAATTCTTGAAGTCGCTTGGTTAGTTTCATTTTTAGGTTGTTTCGTAATACTGAAGTTGGGATTGAAATAGAGTACCAATTGGTCAAATCGACAAAATCGTTTCGATTAGTGAAACTCGATGTTTTAGAATTATCGATCGCCAATTCCTCGAAATTAGCTCCTCGCGAAAAGCCCCACTTTGCATTCGCCTAGGGCACACTGTGTAAATTGGACCCGTCTGAGTCCAATCGGGATGGTTTGGAGTTCAAAATTATTCTAAGGCCTTCTAACCTAATGTTGTTTGGGTTCAAGATTTGAGCCTAAATGGTGTTTTATTTATATTACAGCACTTACGTCTAAGGGACGATCCTCGTAGGGAACAAGACTAGCCAAGCCAGAGTCCGTGAGTGGTTTATATGCTTTAAATGATTTGGGGTATTGTGTTGATATATCTATCAGGATTAAATACTTTACATATATCCATTTGATAATATTATCTGTTGCCCAAACATGATCTTCTGCTCTGCATGCAAATGGTTGTATTATTCATGAGTTTCATCACCATCTAAATATTTGAAAGGTTTTAATCGTTCATGATGCAGCCATATGTCGGGATATTTGGCACATGGATCGCCAAACCATCTCTAAAAAACAAAGCAAAAGATCCAAAGATCTCATGACCCCACTCCCACATTACCGTATTTGTCATATACACGAGAATGGAACTAGCTTATTAGTTGCCACGTTGTCGCGGAGGCTCGTCAATTCGACGGTTTATTATTGCCACGCTGACGCGGAGGTCGGCTTTGACTCTCGACGGCTTATTGTAGTTGCCACATTGCCGAGGCCTTCCGCTTGATTCCCACTCGCTTGTATTCTTCCTGGATTTGCCACTAAGAACGAGGCCTGTCAACTCGACTTGCCTGCATTTTCGCTTGCCACGCTGACGTGGAGGTCTGGTTTGACCCGACTCGCTTGGTATTCTCGTTTGTCACTTAAGACGTGAGGCCTGGCTTACCCGACGGTTTAGATGAGCACATGGTACTAGCATACCGCTGGTTTATGTGGTACGACGCTTGTTGATTTTCTAAATGTGGTATAACTATTTTAATACTACGGTTTTGGTGCATTTCATGGTTATTTTTATCACTTGATGACTATACATGTTTTGTGCTTAGCTTATGTCAGGTAGCGCCTGTATTATGTTTTCTTAACATCGACTCGCCAATTTGTCGAAAGCATGATCTACATACTGACTCAAAAGTCGTTTGTGAAATGTTTCTAAACTGGGAACTTACAAAGAGGAACTAAGGTTTTTAGGAGAACCATTGAAACATAAAAAGGTTATTTTTCCTTATAAACTATGCCACTCACTGAGATTTATTATCTCACATTATTGTTTTAAATCTGTTCCCCAGTCCGCATGTAGCCGTAGGCCTATTCGCACAGATTTGACGTCGCTCTCTCCGCCACAGCTGTCGTACTCTATCGCATTTATCTATTCTGAGTTTGTTGTATTGGACTTATTCATTTCTACTTGTACCCCTAAATCCACAATACTCTTAGAATGCTCTGACATTAGTATTAAACTCATTGAGTTCCTTTTATGTATGATGTGGTTATGACTCACCCGGGAGAGGCTCTGGCCGTGGATTTATCTACATATTCGAGGTATTATAAGGCTGCGTATTTACTTTCTTTTAAAGCCTTTCAGGCATTCCCTAGAGATTGCATAAATGGGACTCCACTAGGCGGACCACCCGGTACCCGGAATGGTATCCGGCTCTGTCCCGTCAGAGAGCTCGTGGTTTTGAGCACCGTGAATGCCTCCTCAGCGTGCATTCCATCAAAGGCCTTTTAACCTCGAAGAAAGGCCAACATTCACGCTAGCTCGGGACATGAAGCTGGGCCAAACGCAGCCATTCTTCCGTCACACGAATTTCCTTTAATGCTCAAGGTGGCGATGTCGAGCGCCAGCCTTTTATCTTGTCTGGGTTTGCTTCTATTCCTCGACTGTTGACTATAAAACCCAAGAACTTTCCGGCCAAGACTCCGAAGGCGCATTTGGCTAGGTTTAACTTCATATTTTAGCTTTTAGACCTTAGAACGCTACGGGTTATGTGGGAGCTCTACTAACTGATTTTACCAACATACGTCATATACCTTCCATAGATGCTCCACTCGCTGAACATTCCTGCTACTCAACCTTTCGGGTAGTGGCCCGCATTCTTCTCAAATACCCAAAGGGCATTACCCGACAAGAAGAGATTCCTCGCTCGTAACTAATGAGGTCTTCTCTAGTCGCGCCGGGATCCATACTCGAACCGGTTATAGCGAGAAAGGGTCCGGAACAGAGTTCGCGACCTACCGTGGCGTCCACTCAGAGGTCAACTGAGGTAGAGGAAAGTTTACTGGGCAAGCCCCGCTGGAGATTCCGTGGAAATAGATGCAAGTCGCCATTTTCGCTTGCTTTTTAACGAACAACGTTGGCCAACCACTGTGATATTTTACTTCCCGACATATCCCCACAGGAGCTCACACTTTCTTCATTAATGGCCTTCGCCTTTCCTAGGTGAAACTCCTTCTTTTGCTTGACCGGGGCTTCTTGGAAGGATGGACCGACGTTCACCCAGGGTGATTACTACAGGGTCGATTCCGTCTACGTCTTCCCCGATTCCAAGTGAACACTCCATGTTCTACTTTAAAAGTGATTAGCTGCTTCCCAGATGTTTAAATTTCACTAAATCCTATGTAGATGAGGTGTTCTGGCTGGTTATCAAGCTATACAGGCTCTAGTTCTTCCGAGGCTAGGAAATAAAAGCTTACTCATCTCGCATGTCGAGTCATTCACGTGAGATGTTGTCGATCGTTTTTTATTTCATCATGCCGAGTAACACTCGGCTACGCACCGGTTTCTCTGAACTATTCCTACTCCATTTGCAATGGGAATTTAATAATCCATGATAGGCTGAGGATGGCCCTTATGTATCGAGAGAGGGTCTCACTCAGTAACATGTTGTGTTTCCATGGAGCATCTAATATGAGAAATCTTGACCATATCAGAAACGGGCACTGGGTCCCCAAAGTGAGCACTAGTCAGACAACCCCAGAGGCAAGACTTCTCCGCAGAACTAACACGTAGGTAGGCGTTGACTGGTTCTAGCTTCTCCCTTCCAATGCCCATTTTGTCGAAAGCTGATGAAGATGATGTCGATCAAGCTTCCATTGTTGACAAGGACCCTATGGATTGTTTTATCACATTTATTTGCCCCGATCACTAGTGGATCACATAGGATATTGATACCTTTTATTTCTGAGTCCGGCGTTATGGTAGTGTCCAACCAAGGAGCTTTGATATGGTCGATTCGCGCGCTGGGTGAGGGGTGAACTAAATTCACAATATTATAACCTAAAATTTCTCCTATCGCATAAAGAAAGCTATCATGTATAGTGGTTCTGTGGTCGAACATGTGGATGGGGTTTTCTTCGCATAAATTTTACTTATAAGAATTGAAAATGGTGAATGTCACTTTAGATTTAAGGTTTTTGTAAACAATGGGGTTTTGATGGTGAAATCGAAATAAATCAAGTGAAATAAGAAATAATAAAAGAGATCTCTCAAAGTATCAAGATATTGGGGATTAGGATCCTAGTGGCAACTAAGGGTTTCTGTAATATTCAAGGCTGGGAGAATGACCTATAGTCATCTCCTAACCGATTCATGTAGCTATAAAAACTAACCCTTATTAAATTTCTCTAAATGGAATTCATCGCCATTAATGTTTCACGCCCAACGAAGCCCTCGACTCACATTACAAACGGGTAATAAATGATAACTAATGAACATCACGATCTAGTAATAAAGGATCGCTTAGCACTAAAAGATTTACAGCACGACCCATTCAACATGAATCGGCGGGATCTAAACCTCAGAGTTAAAAGGAGAACAATGTGACGACAAAGGGAGTACATGCGTGAAAAACAGGACCTCTATCCGCCTCAGATCCAACACCCAGCGCCTCTGGCCTTCAAGAAAGGTTTTAATACGCTATCCTCCGAGTCATTATCCCTGAGGGTGTCTGGGTCTTCAAAATGGAAAAGAAAAATGAAAGAAAGTGAAATGAAGATATTGAAGCCGAAAGCTAAAGCTCTGCTAAATTTATTGATTGATGGATTGATTCTTCACAAACTACTCAAATTATATAACGTCGCAGCAAGGAAACATAAAAACTAAAACCAAAAATCTATTACAAGGGATAAAATGGGAAGAAACAAAAATTGAAACAACAAAGGCAATATAGTCAAAAAAGGTGATAGGTGAATAGTGTGGTTTAATTGTGAATAAGTGAGCCGCATGATGAACAATGCTCGCAGATTTAACAAAGGCAACCCGCTTTAAATTCCACAGTCGCCAAATTCAAGTACTTCACCTCGCATTTTATGCTCTTCTTTCCTTCTGGTCTCTTATCTGTAATGCTGAGTTTGGCTCGAATTCTTCGTGTTTGAATTGACTCAACAATTTTGGCATGAATAGCTTGTAAAAACTGCAAAATTTGTCACAAAATGTGATCAAGAGTACAGTTTAGACCTTAATGTTCCAATCGTTAATTATGCCGATTAGTACACAAAGTACTCAAACCCGCAATAAACAGGTTTAAAATAACACTTTCGAGCACCAATCAATGGTCTGCAGATGTTCAACGCCTCCCGATCCGACGCCGCACACGGGCCTCCCGCCGAGCCGATTCCCCACCCCCGCAAACTCCCGAGATCACACGATCTCTCCCGGCGGCGCTTGGTGTCGAGTCGGTTAATGACGAGGTGGTATCGCGACCGGCTCAATCTTCCTAAGCCACGCACGACGTAAGATGCCCATGTTCGACGCACTCAATCTCTTTCTCACCGATACAAGCCATCCGGTTCTGTCCATGATCTCTATGGAACTCATGTTGTTTGGTATCATTTCACTGGTTCGACTCATCCTGAGATGGCCATCTCGTAAATTTTTCATGTTGCACTTCGTAGGACCTGTGACACTGAGGTCTGGGGGTGAATTGTCGAGGTGAATACTCACACATTGTTTCAAAAGTGTTATTTTAAACCCTATTTATTATAAGTTTTCTTGAGTGTTGTACTAATCATTCTAATTAACCCGATTCGCATTACTGCTGTCCCTACTATTCTACCACGCATTTTGTGGCAAATTTGCGCTTTTGCGCAGTTAATCGTGCCAAAATTGTCGAAATGATCCAAGCATGAAGAATTCGAGTCAAATCCAAGATTGCAGACGATCCTATGAAAGGAACACGAAAAGTGAATAACAATGACCACTCGCAGAATGCTTTTCCCGCGAGCACCGCTTCATCCCACAAGCCACTGCTTCACCTTTTCCGCAAGCACGCCTTGCCTTTTGTTACAATTTTTTGCTTCTTCCTATTTTAACCCTTGTAATAGCTTTGTTTTGGTTTGTTTTTGTAATTTCGCTTGGCCTCGAGCGCATGTCTTCAATCATTCCTATATCACTCAATCACTTCTGCAATAAAGCTGGTGCGTGCTTCGCCGGCCTCCCTTTATTTTCTATTTTCTCTCTCTTGTCTTCATTTTCTTTCCACTTTCTGGGCAGCTAAACACCCTCCGAGGATGACAACTCGGCTGGGGATGAGCCAAGAAAACCCTCTCTTCCTTTGAAGAGGAAGGCTATCAAGGGAACTGGCGTAATGTAGGGTTCTCACAAGCTTTCACCAGGTATTCAATTGGTTATTTTTGGTTTTCTTCACACTAGGTTTAAATCCCCTAGATTCACCTTTGAATGACCCGTATTTGGTATCTAGTGGTTCAAAGTGGATGCTATCGCTGCATCCACTGAGATTCATTAGTTACCCTCTATTAATCATTGTAAGGTGAGTCGGGGAGAATTGTTTTTCACTGCCGGGGACCATGAATGATCAGTAAATGCTATTTTTCAAAAGAGAAAATTTTAGGGTTTAGTTTTTAAAGCTAAATGAAGATCCGGTTCGGGAAATGACTATAGGTCATCCTCCTAACGCGAGGAAATGGACCAGAACCCCTTGCTGAACTTTAGAACTCCAAATCCAAGAAATGACACTTCGGGCCGGGCATTTCTTTGGCATTTTATTTTATTTAAATCAGCTTTGCCAACCATGCACCCGTTTTACAAAAATCCCATAATCTAAATTGAAATTCACCATTTTTAGCTTAACAAAGAATCATTTGTGCAAAGAAAACTCATCCCCGGTGGTTCGACCCGAGCTACTATATCGCAAAGAGCCTTTGCCACGCTAAGAAGAGGAACCCAGGATATAAATTTTGTCGATTCCAACACCTACTGCCTAAACGACCGCCTTGTCGCAATGAGCCGAGGTGGTCCCAAAAGGTCTCCGATGTTCCTCGCCTTGTGTGGATCGCTCATTTTCTCTCGCCCTCCGATCGCCTCGTCCCTCGCCTCTCGAGGCTTCGTTTTTCGTCGCCCCCGCTCTTCTCTCGGCAGAAGAGCCTTTACTCGGGATAAAAGCGGCTTCTTCGCCGTTGATATACTGCTTTTGGCGAGCACCTCAACATGCTTGCCCGGGTCTTTAAGATGAGAACATCGTTTCTTCGACCGCACCTCCCTAGCCCCGATGAAACTGTGATGGCGAACTTCTCGGCCCAGAATATCTACCTTTAACGACCGTCAATCTCCGACATATGACCTCGCCTCCACGCAGTTCTGATTTATGGTCAGACGGTGATAACTTGGCTTCCTTTACGTCCTAGCTTTGATGAAGTGGGAGACGAATGCGATGGAGAGTCGGTGAATGATGAGATCAAGATAGCTAAGTCCGCAACTGTGTCAATCGGGCCTTTAGCGTGATAAAGAAGGCCTGCGATCGTATTTCGGGGTCCTCGATGAACCGTGCACCCACTGGGTTCTTATATGTATTGAGGATCTATGGGGTCTTCGGTCTGGTCGAACGCTTCGACTACGACATTCCTCGAACTCACTGAAGAGGGAAGTAAAGACTCCTACCGTGAACGATCCGGGCCATTGCACTAGAAAGGCCCATATAGACTGAGCCTCTGCCCACCGCTTCCTTCCATATGGCCGAGCTCACTGATGTCCTCGAACCTCCGTCCCATGATCGCTTCCCCATGCCCCGCGATAAGGGGTTACCATCAGCTCTCCGCATTCCTATTGTGCATTCCTTCACATAATCCTCTCCTGTGGGAATGTAGGGACCACGCTAGCTCGGTCGGTTTCTCCTACTCCATAAGTTTCTCAAGGAGGGTCGAGGTGTTGCTCTTCTTCCTGGTGAATGGTGCTACGGCCTTCTCAAATTGGCCGTGACTCGTGTCGTGATTTTCTCCGTGAGTCGCTCCAACTCTCTCAAGAACGCTTCATCGTGACGGCGTTCCATCTCGCTGTATCAAGGGCAGTATGGTTTCTTGAGTGCCTTCGAGAGGTCGGCTATCTATGTCGCCTTGTTGGTCTTGCATCCTTGGGGGATTGGCGTGGCTACTACTTGTGTTAGGGTTAATACCGTCGATCGGCTGGTCATTTGTTGTAAAGGCGTCGTTCATAACTGTGTCATGTGGTCTTATGCGCAGAGCGGGCTGGAGCTGTGGAATTGTTAGGCCGGTCAGTGGCTACGGATGTCGAAACTCCTCTGCAAAATAAGAGACAAAAAAGTTGGCGAGGATTGCCCTTTGGCTATCAGATGCTAGTGGATTCTTTTCGGTGGAAGAGAATATCAACCTACTTGGGGAATGAATTTTTATTAGTGGCTCGCCAGATGGGTGGCTGGTATTGTTATAATGGATGATCGCGTAACTCTGGTTGGATGATGATGCAGAGGATATTTCTGTGGTGAGGGTTTTTCGCATAGTTAGCAGATTAATAGGAATAATTGATGAGCAGCCAGTAGAAAATATGCTTTACTTGGTGGGAGGGATTTGAGTAGGGAAGTTGGATGCTTTCGCAATACGGGATTCTTTGGATTTATTATATTGTCGAGTCTTTTAAAGTGGCCAAACTCTTATTTAAAGCATATTTAGGAAACTATATCGCCAAAGGCAACAGTATGCTAGAGTCTACTCACTTAATCTTATAGCAAAGTGAGTTTGGCTTGTGTTAAAGATACTATAATAGCACTATTAAAATGCACTAAACCGATCATAGCAAAAGAAAAAAAAATTGATTAAGCACAATAGAGGAACTGCTATAAAACCAAGTATTACACAAAAACATGCCAAGACCAGAAATATAAATAATTCCCATGTTTTTGTGAAATAAATTTTGGATAAAAATATCTCATTTACATTCATATATTTACATTAGACTACTTTTAAAGATATTTTTGTTAAAATTACTAAAAGTGAATAAAGCCAATGATAAAGTGACAGAGTTTTTGAGTGAAAAACAAAATGCAGCAATGAGTAAGCAGAAAGAAAACAGGGTGATGAGGGGCTCAGGTAAGGGCGGGCAGGTAGTATGAGCCAGGTGTTGGGGGCCGGGGTAAGGCCGGGGCAGGGCGTGCGTGTCGAGCCAGTGTGCGCGGGAGTGGACTGCCAGCGGCGCTGGCAGCCCAGCCCGGCGGCTGTGCCAGGAAGCCTCATCTTCATGACCTGTCAGAGCATGAGCCCTCATCCCACCACTCCACTCCCATATCTCCTCATCCCCACTCCTTCACTTCTTTGTCAACCTAACTAAATATATTCAGCTAAAGCAGAGTACTTTGAGCGGCAATCGGCAGCAACGGCCATAAACAAAAACGCAAGACACCGCCATTCAAAGTTCCAAATGACAGGCGACGAGGAATTTAAACTGCAAAATATTAGGTGTTGCAGCACGAATACGCATAGCTGCAGAATATGATAACGTATGGTTTTTATGCAGACGATATGCGGCGCAAAACGATAACGAAACATGGAAACGCGCGCGAGAAGGTGATTAGTATATAACGCGCGCGACGCCGCGATATAAGCGCCGCGATGCACGTAGATATATAAGAGGCTGTGGCGCACGACTGCTCTTCTGCCTCTCTTCAATACAATTTAAAGTAACATTTGTAGCAAAGGAGTAAAATCTATTAGTCGGGGTGAAGGTTGGCTTACTACTTACATTGCAGCTGATTCCGCTATAATACCACATCTCATCTAACCACATATGTTTCAATTCGAAAGAGGATAATGCCTTGAATTCTAATGATGAGGTGGTGATGGTAGTAATTTGATAATGGTAAAGTTGATGATAAGGCTGATGGCATTGTCAAAAGTGGATGTTAATGATTTGGATTCTCCAGAGTGCAGTAACGAGAGAGGAGGAGGAATCAGGTGAGGCTGGTGGGATTGGTTGGGTTGCTGCCAAAGCTGTTGTCGACGTGTTTGATCAGTGCCTCAAGGAGGTCAATATAGTCCACTAACAATCAAGATTCTTGTCTAATGATATTTCAACTCCTAAATACTATAAATTTAAAATAAATGCTTAACCTTTCTTTCAGGTTGACAGAGCTGGATGTGTTTGCTCGTCGATTGAGGCTGGTTCTTCAGAACTCCCTTCGACATCTGTGAGTATGATACTGTTCTATTCTGTTCTGTAAATGAAATGGATCTTTCCTTTTGTTTAATCATTTCCCTTTTTCTTTCTAACTCTGGATGATTTTTTTTTCTTAATTTTCCTTTGTATATTCCTTCATGGATTTACCTGGGTCATCCACATTTAGATGAATTTGTTAGTTGAACAATTTTAGTTAATGACGATTGATTTCTCTATCCTTGTTTGTTTTTTATTTCACCTTGAATGCCTGGACTGAAATTCTTGGTGGTTCTGTTCTTTTGTTGGAACATCGACTCTTGTTTTCATGAACTCGCAAGTGAATTTTTACTTCGCGCCACTGGAAAATTATGGTTGGTTGGTTGGCTGGTTGAAGCTGTTTTGAAGGATATTGAATTAACGTTGGTGCTCGCTTGAGTCGACTACTTGGAGAACTTGATGGGAAAAAATGAACCAAGTATGAATTATTAGTTTTATCACCCATGTGATTAGGCGCAATGAGTGAAGTGAAATATGAGACTGAAGTTACAGTTTAAGGTCAAATGACCTCTATATTACTTACATTCAAGCTAGCTTCTTTCATAAACTTATGTACAATTTAACCTCTTCATACTTTTGAACTAAAGTCCTTGGTTAAACTACTACGGATTTAGTGTATATGAAGAGACTAGATTGAACATAAGTTTATGAAAAGACAAGACCAACGAATATAATTTTGAAAAGTGAGGCTAAGTTAAAATAAATAAAAGGGAATTTTATAAAATATTATTCAAATTTTGATTGAATTAATTAAAATTTAGGATTTCTAACATTTAGAAAATATTCAGCAAAAAGTAATGAAATTATATAAATTTCAATATATAAATTAGAAATTTCAAAAATAAAAAGTGTTTGAAGAAAATTAAACTTTATAATAACAACGGAGCATTATAACTGGGAAGTGGTTGGGAGTAGTTGTTGCATTGAGCCTAGGCACGCCTTGAGTATGATTGGTTATTCTATGATCTTTCTAAGCCATCTAATTGTTCTTGATATAGCTAAACATTTGCCCCTTTCTGCTTGTATTGTATAATACTTGAAACTATGTTGGAGGTGAATGTTGGACAATTTTCTTTAGGGTTTATGGTGGGGATAATGGTTGAAATTTTTTCCTGAAGTGAGGATGATGCTCCTAATGCGTGGATCCCATTTCAATAGGGACTTAATGAGTTGATCATCCTCCCCCTGCACTGCACATATTACTTTTACTGTGACATAGGGAGTGGCTTCATCGATTTGGTCATAATTGAAATTGAGGAGAGTATTGACATTGAACTTTACTCCATTTGTAATATAAATTTAAGGGAAAGTGGAATGGAAGAGGAGTTTATGTGTAACTGACTTTTAAAAGTGTTAAACAATCGATTTTCCTAAAAGTTTAAGCTTATAGGATATGGGTTCAGTATGAATATCATGCATTTAATATCCTTTCATATACATCGTTTCGTACGGCGCATAGAAAAGTTAAACAAATAATAAAAGTTCATGAGGACTTTAAAATTAACAAATGAATTAAATATTGAAATCAAATTTTAAAAGGTGACTTTGGAATTAGACTTTTTGTCAATAAGCAAATGTTATGTTAAACGGTAACTCTTTCTAAAAGTTAAACATTAGCTTCTTTAAGGCACCAATTTAGGATTTTGATTTAATATAAATATTATACTTTTAACAAGTGGAATATGTATTTTGGTGTTTGAAAAATGGCAAAATGAGTTAAATAATGAGTTGAGTTGAGGAGGAATTTGGGTCGATGCTATCATATGTCATTCCTGCAGGGCTAGGTAGCATTTGAGTAAGAATGAATCCTAAGTTCTGATTCTTCTGAATGAATGAATGTCTGTTTCCTAGTTTTGAAACCCTTATACAAATTCTTATAAAATTATATGTATATTTGTAGATGTCCTCCGCAAAAGATAAAGGCTATATTTGGTTTCCAAAAAATGGTAAGGAAAAGAAAATAATGAGGAAAAGTGGAAGAAAGAAGAAGTGAAGGAAAATATAAATAAAGTTAAATCTCATATGTTATTTTTACTTATTACCACTTAAAAACAAATTTTATTTATTTTAACTCCATTAATATAAAGATTAAATAATTTAAGAATTTTTTTAGGTTTCTAAGTCTTTCATTTATATTTTATTTTTAAAAAAAAACTTTCATCACACATAAGAAAATCATCATTCTTAGTATTTTTTTCTTTCTTTTTTAAGAGCATCTTCAAAAGAGCTCTATTTTTTACTTTATCTTTATATATAGAGATTTTAAAGTAAAAATCATGTTTTAAAAGTTCTCTATTTTGATATTTAAAATAGAGACATGAATAGTGTATCTCTATATTTGGAGATTCATTATTCATATATCTAAATATAGAGATAATGAGACCCACATCTTAATAAGCGTTATTAAGTATTATTATTATACTTCTTGATAACTTCGTTATTTTATTGTCGTAATAATAAAATAATTATTTTAATTAATATTTTTATTTTGATATGTATATTTATTATTTATTATTTTATTAATATTGAATTACTTTTTATATATATAAATATTACTGCTGAAATATAGATCTTCTGATTGAAGAGAAGAGATGAATGGTTTGCGAAATGGCGGAATCGGAGAAGCGTTAAATTAAAGATGTTATAAGTTGAAAATGAGCCTTAATAGTATGAGTGAACGTGAGACAAAGAGAAAAAAATTATGAAAAAATGCGGCTCATTCGAGCCTATTTGAGCGTATTTCAAGGTGAAAAAAATGGAGATTATTGAAAAAATGACTTGCAAATCCCAACAAAGTGGATCAAGTGGTCCTAATAATGGTAATTTTAGTAATTATAATGAATATAATTATGGAAATTATGGAGGTGATTTATCACCTTATTAGTTTTTATATTGTATCTTTATCATTTGATTAATGTATTTTTAGTATGTAGTTTTTATTAATGTTGCTTTATTTTCTAATATAATATGATGCTCTATAATATGTAACATTAGTTTAAAATGCATTTTGGTTTTTTAATATATTTTATTTATTACAATTTTATTTATTATCATAATTTACATTTATACTTAAATAAAAATAAAATTATTTCATATATCATATTTTTAAAATATTCTAATTTTAAAAAATGAATGTTTGAAGAATGAATAGTGATTTGAAGTTGAAAATAGAGATAGCTTTTTAAAGTTGAGTCTCTAAAATGTGGGCTCGCCAATTTGGAATAAGAAATAGAGATTTCCTTTTGAAGATGTTTTAATAAGACCTAACTCAAATAGTTAAGAGCTCCATATAACATAGGAAGGAGGGGGTATAAGGTTCGAGTTTTATGAGGATAAATTTATGAGGAATATAATTAATGCAAAGTGAATACCTGAAAAAAAAAGAAAGAATCAAACACAACAAGGGTCGTGAAATGGTGGAGACGACCTCTTATATATCAGAAATGGCTTCCAAGTGAAGTGCAGGTAGACAGGTTTAGTGCTCCAATGTAAAAAAATCAGAGAGCATTTGAGCTGTTTAATTGAATGAGAATGGATTTGTTCAACCTCCTCAATCCTCATCTTCAATCAGATTTCAACCTACTCTCTACTCTCTCTTTTTTCTTTTTTTAAATATGTTTGTAAGAAGTACATTTTCAATATTAAGAGGTTTTCTCTTGAATGGACAAGACAAATGACTAAATTCTAATCCAACTTCAACTTTACTTTAAACCAAGATGCTTAACTCAAACCTAAATTCATTACCATTTCACTCCAGCATATTTTAACCCACATGATCATTCCCATTTTTAAAATTTAGGTTAGAATCAGATTGATGAGATGGTATGGATCAAATTTGGGTTGGATTAAACCCGCTTATAACGTCCTTTTAACTTTATTTTTTAATACATCTAATATATTAAATAACACATCATTTTGTTGGAAATCCTAATATCTTTCATTCTTTCTTTTCATCATCGTTAGAAAAGATGGGTGATTTTTTTGCCTTTCTTGTCATGAAGTTACCCCTTCCATTGTTTTGTTTACTTAAATTTGGACTTTCCCTCAATAAAGTGGTTTCTTTCACTCGATATGAGTTTTCATTTTATTTTAATTTATTTTCTTATATTTTTATCGTCAATTTGTTGTGGCTTGTGGTTGTTTATTAGTTTATTTGTTGATTTTTGTATGAGCAATTCAAACGGCAGCATTGCTTCGATGAAGTCATATCAAATCCTTATTCGTTAATATGTTCCATTAGACTTGGAATCTTAAGTATTCTAAGTATATTAAGATTATCTCTTATGTAGATCTTGGGTCATTTCTTTTTGTTATTAATTTGGATGTTATGTTATCCTTTAAGGTTTTTAACAATTTGATTTATGTGTTAAAATATAAAGGTATTACCATTCTTTTTGAAATCATAAAAATTTAAAAATAAATAAATACTATTTGAAATTATTTGGTAGTATATTAGGGTCGAATTACTCAAACCCATAGCCCAAATCTAATGTAGGGTTTGATCCGGGTTTTGAAAGTGTTTGTCCAAACCTTTTAAAATATTAGGTTGGAAATAGGCGGTTGATTGCTTGCCACCCTAGCCCAATATATGAAGCTCAACATGCAGCAGTGTAATTACCTAATTGCCTTGTCCCCCAAACAATGCCTAACCTAAATAATGTTGATGGAACAAGCAACTAACTAAAGTAAGAAATAGTAGGAGCAAAAATCAATGGCGTAGGTCACATAGTCTAGTAAAAGGACCATATAGTCCCCTGAAGTGCAGGAAGAAACAATGCTACGATACCATTTATCACGTGTTCAAAATTAGACTTAGCAAAATTTGACACGATGCACGAATACGACATATATGATATATGTTTTTTTATAGGTTTTGGTTGAATATTGATGATGCTTTTTTCAACCGGACTGGGCTGAAGCGTGTTGGGGTCGTTGGCGGAACCCGAGTGCCCGTGGTAGTGCAGCTCTACGGATCGTATGGGAAGTAGGATCATTTGCGTCAGCGATCTGAAGCTCTGAGCGTGGCACTCCTCTACAAAAACAAGAAAAAAGGGGTCGGGGACTTCACCGTGGCGCTCGATGCTAAGTCGGTTTTATTTCAGAGAGAAAGGGGCGCAGAGGGGCGAATGTGTTGCGTATGAGTATGCGTATGAGTATGCGTACCTTTCACCGATGGGGTGACCTTGTATTTATAGTAGATATTCTACCAGTTGGATGGTGATTAGGATTCCTTCCCATTGGATGGGATATTTCCTGTTATTATCGGTATCGGATTTGGTAAAGGGATATAGAAAAGCGGTTTATTTGGGATAATCTTCCTTCCTTATTGGAGATCGGTTTGATGATGAGTACATTATTATCTTTCTTTCCTTATTAATGAGATTTGGTTGGATTTGCAGGATAATATAATATTGGGGATTATTCTATTTCCCTTATATTCGGGAGACTTCCCATAATCGGCCTTTAGGTGACGGATTGGACACGTGCAGTGCAGCGCCGAGGCTTGAATGTGGCGTGAAGAAGGCACGAATGCTTCAATGGGCATGTCTCGCCGGGGTTTAGTGAAGGTGGGCTGCGTGTTTCGTTGGTGCTTTCTTTGAAACGTAGTGGGCTGTGAGCCTTATTTTAAACCCCATCAGTTGCCCCCGGCCCGCGTAATGCGGTGTCGTGGGCGGGGCTGTAGCGTTCTCACATCGGTGCGGTTTCACGTGTGCGCTGTTTGGATTAGTTCGGGCTTGGTCGTTGTAATTTGTCTTGTGATAATGATGACTGCGGTTTCGGCGTTCATTTCTCCGGCTATTTTGGTTTTCCTTTTATTTCTTTGTGAACATTCGTCTTGTGTGCCTGCACGATCACGAGACCTTTTCTTTGCCTTTAGCGAGTTCGGACTTCCTTCTCTCTTAGTCTTCTGTCTTAGCCTTTTTGTGCAAAGTCTTTCTCTGGCGTCTTTCTTGGGGTAGCCTTTACATTTGTATTCACAGGTCCGCTCGTCTTTGTCTCCTTGGTCTCTTTTTCGACGATCACGGCCCAGTATTTAGGGTTGGAGTTGGCCCGAATTTTATTTTCATTATGGGTCCGAGTCGTTCTTCTTCCCTGCGTATAAGCGGTGACTCTTCGGTTGTTGCGGTTTAGTGAATGGCGGTGTCTCAGCACCGTTAAGTGGGTTCAGAACTTCGAGATGCCCGGAGGCTCCTCCCTCTTCCCTTGGACAAGGGTAAAGGGAAAAGTAAACCCTAATTAAATACCACAGGGGTCGAATACCTAAGATGCCGTTCGGCATACTTTAGCATGGGACCCTAGCAAGGTCGGTCCCTCATATGGGGCCACCTTTGCCAGACGTTACCGGCCTCCCTTTGGCGTTCGGGTGTGGTCCCGACATTTTGACCCTACGTGGTTTCCGTGCCTAAGATGGTGTGCTTCTTTGAAGTGGCCTTCAATAATGGTCTTCGCTTTCCTCTGCATCCCTTCATAAAAGGGGGTTTGCAGCACTTCAATGTTTGTCCTTCTCAACTCGCGCCCAATGGTTGGGGTATCTTGGTTGGCCTGTTAGTTTTCTTTAGGGACAGGGGGCTCGGTGTTCCCAGCATAGCCTTGCTCCTTTATCTTTTTAGCCCGAAGGAGACCTCCGAGGGCTTCCTTTATTTTTCTAGGTGTTCTGGCGCTCCTCTTGTGATTTCCGATCTTCCCTCTTCCCACCCGAATTTTGTGGAAGGAGTTCTTCTTAGTTTGTGGTCTTAATTGGGAATGACCCTCTTAACAGAATGACACCACAGGCGTTAGTAGCTTGGACCACCAGAAATCTTCGTGAGTGTTAGATTACGTTTTTGGTTATAACTTGTGTGTGGTCATTGGGTATTCCCGATTACATCTTGTCTACATGCTTCTGAGTTCAAAATTGAATCTCGGCAGCTAAAGATAACGTCCTGCTTTAGGTGGCTGAGTGTCCTCCTCGTCCTTACGGAGGCGATCCGTCGGACATTCCTGGCCCGCGCCCGAGCTGAATTCGGCTCGCTCTTACGCTTTGAGGCCTTCGCCTCCTCCCTGCAAGGATTTCTCCCGTTGGAGCCTCATTCTTTGCTTTGAGGCCTTCGCCTCCTTCCATCGTAAGTTTACGCCATTGGGCCCTCCGGCGCCAAATGGGGGAACTGCGGCTCGGTTAAGACGTTGTCTCGGAAGCCCCGGAGCGTGAAACGAAAAACCTCGGACTCCGTTGAGAAAGATCGACCGGCTTTGGCCAAAGTTCCGAAATTGGGGGCATCTTCATCTTCTCCTTCTACACATATCCATAAACCCGGACGGGTGCAGTCGCCTCGGGTTAAGGCTCCTACAGTCTTGAGTTGCATCCCCGTGCAGATTATAGCTGCGGAGCGAAGGTCCCTTAGGTGGGGCGAGTTGAAGCGCCGTTGGCGGTCACGCCCGTGATGCGGAACACGCCAGCGAAGAGGTTAGGTGCTTCTCGAAGGGTGGAAGAGTTGAGGAGGAAAGATGCAGGTCCAGAAATTAGCGGAAGCCGGGGACTCTTTGCTTCGATGCAGGAACTAAGCGGCGTGTATGATTTCGTCCATTCTTAAGGATTCTGATCTCAAGAGGTTGAGTACGCTGTCCGTTGATGAGGCTTTAGCCCTATCTCTCCAGGGGGTCGCCTCCGTAAGTTCTCATACCTTGTCGTGTCTGATTCCATTTTGGTATTTGTCAATTTTCATTGGAGTGTTGATTGTCTGGGTGCGTGGTGGCTACTCATTTGAAGGGTTTGGCAAAAAAGGCCAAATAAGCAGTCATGCCAAGCGGCGGAACTGCAATCTGGTGGCCCCTACATCGGCCCGGTACGGCTGCGGTCAGTCGCGGTGTATGTCGAGCGATGAAGCTCAAATCGATTTGAAGCATACCCACGTCGGCCTTCCGGGCGAAAGTGCAAGGAAGCGAGGCCAGGCGGCGAAAGGAAGCGGCCAGAGGCGAGCCGGGGTTCGGGGATGGTTCTGAGGCTGCCTTGAAATGACTTGCTAGAATTTAGGGACGTTGCGGTCTGCGTGAACGGATGGTTGGGGATGAGCTTCTCACATCCCAAAGCGAACCGAGTCTTGGGAAGAAACTAAATCGCGATCAGGCCTTGCGACTGAGAATAAACCTTCCTTCAGGTATTTAAATGGCGAACCCTTTCTATTTGCGGAACAAATGACTTTTAGTAGAGATCGCGAAACCGTGGTTCTTTCAAACAAATAACTTTGGGCAACTCGACGGTTGAGGTTAACCAGAAGGCTGAGGCGAGGCTTTGTCTTCGTGGTTTCTGAATGACTTTGGAAGAAACGTTAATACATTCAGGCTGGTTTTAACTTGTTTCTATAACGACGGGAGGATCGAGGATGTTCTGTTAGTTGTGGAGGGTGGGCTTACTGTGTTATCTAGCTCTTGATCATATATTGAACAACGATCATCGCGCATCTTATGCCCGATGACTCTGCTTCTTCTTTATATATTTTTGTGAACGGACCGAGGTGTATAACTTTGTAACGATACTCGTTTTTCTTTCTTTGCTTACTTTCGCGCGCTGCCAGCGTAATAGCAGTTGAACCGAAACTTTGCATGATGCGGTCGGCGCTTTGGACGGATCATTGACTTCTCATGAAGCGACCTTAAATCTGACTTGACTATGTTAATAACTGGCGGCGACAACACGACTATAACGGTGACGTTAAACATGGTGTGTTGAACATGACCGCGATAACTGACGATCGACTTTACCGTTTGCCGGCGCCTCTGGAAATGGATGAAACTAATATTCTGTTTCTTGTTTCGTCAACTGATTGCGGTTAAGAGCGGTTCTTGGTTACTGGTTTGTGTGAATGGATCGACTGTCGATCGTATTTGGAATCGGTGAGCTGTTGAGATCAAGACGTTCTGGTTGCGCGACTCATCTCGCCGAGATAGTTGACGAACCAGTGCGACTGGCAGACTGGTAATTGTTTGCGCGATGAAGCGGGTTTGCTGGGCGCGCGACGCGCTGAAATGGTGAGCTCGTCAATGTGATCTGGCCCGGGCTTGATCGTGATTGCCACGAGTCGGCCCAGTTCTGAGTTTGCATAGCTGTGTAGAATGGTTGGGCTTCGTCGATGATCTTCAATTGTCGAGGAGCTCGGTGGTGAATTTCTGAGTTGAGCCCGGTTCACAAATTGCATGGCACAGTGTGTAGAATGGCTAAGCTCGTGGTGTGAACTCTTTGACTGGGCGAGGCCTTGGTGGCGATCCGGCTGAGTTGATCGACTCAATGAGAACGCGTGGCTGTCTTTGAGTAGATGAACTCGTGAAATAATTTACTAGGCTCCGGCGTTGAGGTCTTGGTGGCGATCAGGCCTAAGGCGTCGACTGATAGGCTGCGTGGCATGGCGAGTAGATGAACTTCGTCCGAAGTGAGCTGCGGGCTTCGAGGTCTTGAGGCCTTGGTGGCGATCCAGGCTGGTGATCACGACTCGATAGGGTTTGCGTGGCTTGTCTTGAGTAGATGAACTTCGTCAAAGTGAGCTCTTTACAGACTCAGGCATTTGGGCCCAGCGGTGGCGATCCGACCCGAGCTAATCTCGAATCGATAGATTTTAGCGTGGCTTTTGTCTTGAGTGAATGAACTTCGTCGAAGTGAAATTTCTTGGAGCTCAGGGCGAGGCCTTAGTGGCGATCGGCTGAGCTGATCGGCTTCAGTAAGCTGCGTGGCACGTCTTTGAGTAGATGAGCTGCCGATCAAAGTGAGCTCTTGGGCTCGGTAGAGGCCTTGGTGGCGATCTAACTGGTGTCGACTCGATAAGTACGCATGGCACGTGTGGAGTAGATGAACTGCGTCAAAGTGAGCTACTAGGCTCAGGCGTGGGCCTTGGTGGCGATCCATCTGAGCTTCGATCGACTCCAGTAAATTTGGCGGTAGGCGTCTTTAGTCGGCAGAACTACGTCAAAGTGAGCTACTAAGCTCCGCATTTGAGGTCTTGGTGGCGATCCAACTTTGGCGATCGACTGATAGAACACGTGGCTGTCTTTGATGAATGAACTCGTCAAAGTGAGCCTCTTGCGGGCTCGGTATTGAGGCCTTGGTGGCTATCCAACTGGTGATCGTCGATAGGGTGCGTGGCTGTCTTCAGTAGATGAAGCTTCGTCAAAGTGAGCTCTTTTGGGCTCCGGGATACGAGGCATGGTGCGATCCAGCACGGCGATCGACTGATAAGAGCTGCGTGGCTTTGTCTTGAAATAGATGAACTTCGTCGAAGTGAGCTCTGCGTGTGGCCCATTCGACCGATTTTCTTGGAAGGTGCGGCGTGCTTGAATCTTTGATTTATGGAGAATTTGAAACGTTTAATGCGAATTTAGAGTCTTAGCCTTCTTATAAATGGCGACTTCATTACTATGGGTTTATACTTTGGATATTCTTCTTCTTCGAGTGCGTATATGGCCTTGAAATCTGCGAGATGAAGCGTCGAGTTTGATCGTCTTATTGGGGATCCCCAAAGATGCAGTTCGATTTGGACTTACCTTGTGGGGTTGTGTGTTTTTTTCCTGATCTCCTTTATGGGAGTCATGTTATTCCCTAGCTTCGTCTTGGGAATGTGTCTGAAGGCGGCGCGCATTTCTTGTGCAGCCTTCTCAGCCCTACATTCTTCTTTCTCTTATCCCTTTACGTCTCTTTCTCCTTCTCCTTCATTCTCTCTTTCTTCCTTTCTTCTTTTCTTCCATCTCATTCTCCCATTTTTGTTTCTTCTTTTCTTCCATATCTTGTTTCTCCCTCTTCCCTTTCGACTCCTTCCATCCCTTTTTCTTTATCTTCTCCTCTTTCCACCTGGTTTTCCTTTCCTCTTTTCTTCACGAAATTTTTTTTTTTTTTTGAGGAAGCCTTGTCTTGTATACTTCAAGATGTGTCGGTAACCTCTTGATTGTATGAGAATTGAATGTAATACGATTGGAATAAAGAGACTTTTTTCCTTTATGGCTATGAGCTTTCTGTTCTATTGCATGTTTTCTGAGCATTATATGTAAAATTTGCTTGTGATGTCTAGCAAAATAACCGATAAATGGTCGAATGGATTAGCGAAATTAGTAAATCTCGGGTTTAGTTTACAAACCAAGGTCACGATAAAAGCGTTTAAGATGTTAACGTCCCGGGCTATCTTTGGCAAATTTTCCCCTCCCTCTGTTTGGGCCCCGTAATTGCACAGTCGTGACTCGAGATATGATGTAGGGCGCCTAGTTGGGGCCCGTTTTCCATGTTAGTTCTTCCTTCTTGGTGGAGCTTTTTAAGACTAAATCCACACCCAGGCATGCTTAGCTCCTAGGTTTGACTTTTGGTTGTAGTACCTCGTAGTCTTCTTTGGTAGTCTTATCGCCTTAGAACACACTCACGTTTTTCATCTAAGAGATCAAATTTAGACGGAGAGCCTGCGTCATTGTCTCAACGTTGCTAACTGTTCTTTAGGGACTTTAATCGGAGCCTCGGCAATTTGCGCTGAGTGCGAAGGCTAAGGCCGAATGGGGTTTCTCGGGTTCTTGACTTGTGTTGTCTGTAGGCCCGTAGCACCTGGGAGGTATTCTACCCATTTTCCTTTAAGATCTTCCAATTTGGTCTTCGCGGCCTTAAGGGTTCTGATGGTGACTTCGGCCTGTCCGTTAGACTGTGGATGTGCTGGAGACGAGTAATAATTCTTAATTCCGAGCTCGACACAGAAATCTCTGAATTTGGCGTTGTCAAATTGTTTCGTTAATAAGCTGAGAATGTAGGATACCAAACACAGCATATGATGGCTCGCCACAAAGGTGCGTATCTTACGTTACGTGATTGTGGCTAAGGCTCGACCTCGGCCCACTGGTGAAGTAATCTCTTTGCGGCGATGATGGTTACATTGGCGCTGAGGGCGAGAGGTCCCGGTATGTCAAAGCCCCATTGGAAGGGTCGGGGCTTGTGATTAACGTCAAAGGGCTCACGATGGGAGGCGTGAGATCTTGGCGTGCTCTGCGGATCTTGCATTTCTTGACGCTAGGTGGTTCACGTCTTTGAGTATTATAGGCGATGGTATCCGTCACCGAGACCTTTCCTTCGATGATCGAGCTCAGGTAATGATTTCCACATATGCAACCGTGTACTTCTCTCTTGGCATTGACCGATTGTCCTTTTCATGATGCGCAGGATTGGTGTGAAGAAACACCGCTTGTACGAGGGCTTCCCTTATGATTATTGAACTTTCAGGCGGCCTGGGTCATATGATGCTTGCTTCTTTCGGTCGGTCAATTAAGCGTCGTCTATTATATAATCCTAAATAGGGTCCATCCTTCGGCTCGGACGGGCCTTGGAATTTTCTTTTTCTCGTCGCGAAGTCGATAGAGGGCTACGCCAAGTATTGATGCGACAAGTGTTTCTTGAGGTCTTCTTGTAAAATTTTGTTGCTAACTTTGCGGCGCGTCGGCTCGAGAGTTCTACGCTCACGAGGACATGCCCGGCTGAACCGGTAATTTTTTTTGCATGATCATTACCTTTGGAGATATAGGATCATCCTTTCACTTTTGGCCTCGTAGGTGTCTTCTATTTGTCTTACTACCAGCTGGGAGTCGCTGCAGACCTCTAGCTAGTCAATTTCCAGTTAATGGGCGAGGTTGAGGCCATTATAGTGACCTGGATTGTTGGAGGCTTGAAGTAAGTCCCGAGTCGCATTACTCAATGTCTATTTCTTTGGAGAGGTCGATTAGACACACGCTCCCGCTTCCCTTGTGCATTTAAGGCTCCATCTGAAGTTTCGGATGGAGGGGTCATTCATTGTTTGAGCGTTCTCGCGGGTTCTTCAGGATAGATTCCATGGCGAGAAGTCGGCTAAGATTTGCCCTTTTATTACGAGTTTTGGCTTGTATCGATATCTGAACTCGCTCGACTCTATGGCCCGTTTCAACAAGCCTTCCCGGGTCTACGGTTTATGTAACACTTAGCTAATCGGGTGATACATTTGGAACTTCTATGGTATAGGCACAGATGGGCGAGATTTCAGCTGCGGGTTACCAAGGCTAAAAGTGGTTTCTCCATCCTTGGGGTACCTCTCTCCTCCGCTCTCGCTTCCTCTCAAAACCCATTTGCCAATAGTAAGCTAGGTCTTGCACTCGTTCTTGTCTGACGAGGGCGTGGTCGAAAGAAATCTAATACGGCTAAGTATGAAGTGAGAGCTCCCCTTTAACGGGGACTTACTAGAATGGGAGGAGAGCTCAAATATGTTTTCAAAGTGAGAATACCTCTTCGCCAGTATCCCATTGATATGCCGGACTTGGAGAAGGTTGGCATTTGTCACTTGCCACGGATACAGACCGGCAAAGCGACGATCCTTCGATCGGTAGTTCCTTTATAAGCGATGGCGAAGGCATGTCGAGCCTGACCTTATCTTGTGCGGATTTGCCTCAATTCCCTCGATTGATTTGATTCCATGAAACCTAGGAATTTCAAATTTGTCTCAGAAGGCACATGGCTAGATTCGGTTCATGTTGTAATTTCTCGAGATGCAGACGCCTCGGACGATGGTATGTGGGCTCGGCTGTGGTGGACTACCGGCCGTCATCTGTAACACCTCCATAGTTGTGCCTATGCGCCTGGAACATCAAGTTCACCAACCTACGATCGCTCCACATGTACTTAGGCAAAGCGGCATCACCGATAACAATAGGTTTCCACTGCTTATTTGTAATGACGAGGTCTTTTCTTGATCGCACAGGTCCGTACTGATGCGGTTGTAAGCGGGAGGCATCCATAAAGCGAGGTTCATGGCGGCGATGGCATCTATGATGAGGTCGATTCGCGGCAGAGGGAAACCGTCCTTTGGGCACGCTTTGTTGATGTCGGTGAAGTCGATGCAGAGTCGCCACTTGCCGTTTGCTTTTGAAGTACGGCGTTGGCTAACCAATCCGGAGGATAGCTACCTTTCTGTCGCTCTGCTGAAGGGTTTGGCGACTTCCTGACATTGATGGCTTTTCTCTTTCGTAGCTCCTCCTCTTTGTTTGATTGGCTTGAAGGATGGGGTGACGTTGACACAGTAGTGATGCAGTAGGATGATTCCTCCGGTAATAAAGCTTGCTTCCATGCGAAGGCGTCTTTGTTACGTCTTAAAAGGATGGGTTTGAGGTCTTTCGCTGGCTTGGAGCGATATAGGCGAGATGTTCAGATGCGTGGATCGACATCTAGGTTCCAGTTCTTTTTTGAGGCTGGAATTCGGTGAGCACCTGCCGTCTGTGCATCATCGAGCTCATCCCGGTATATGTTGTCGGCCAGTTTTCGGTTTCATGGATGCTGAGTAGCATTCCACGGCCCACTCGTTGATCTCCTCGAACCATTCCTACTCCGTTCTGATTAAGAACTTGATCATCATGTGATCGCAGCGGAGGGATAGCTTTTATTGCATTGAGAGAGAGATTACGCCTAGCAACATGTTATAAGCGAGCGGGCGTCTGATGAGGAATCTTCACAGTGATCGTCGCTGGCATCGAGATCTCCCAAGGTGAGTATCAGTTGTATTGAGCCTAGAGGTAATACCTTTTCCCAAGAGAACCCCCTTAAATGAGTGTTGACGGGGTTCAGTTTCTCCCTTCCGATGCCCATTTGTCGAGCTGCGAAGATGATATCAGGTTGAACTCAGTTGACAATTAGGACCAGATGGTGTCTTTTTATTGGCCACAGCTGCGAACTACAGGTGGGTCGTCATGAGATGTTGGCATCCTCGGTCTAGTCGGAGAGAATGTGATGGAGCGATGTCAGACACGGTGGTTTAGACAACGCCGTATTTCAGCTCCTCTCGTTGACACGATCTTTGCATAGATGGGCCTTAGAGTGGAGTTGGTTTCCTCCCCCTGCGAATCCTCTGAGATTGCTTAGTTTTCACTAGGGGTTGTTGGTGTTGGTCGTCTGTACGTGGGGTGGTGTTGTTGAGGGAGCCCGGGGGCACGGTTACGAGCGATTCTGAGGTGATTTTCCAGGGATATGAAGCGTCGGAGTACGTAGCCGTATTAAGTACTCTATTTCTCTCTTGAGTTGTATCTGGTCGTCAGGTCTGCCGGTGTCGTGATCCCTATGGAACTCGCAGTACTTGGAGGTATCTCTTGTTGCGGGGTCTGACTTCATTTGAGTTGGCCACCTTAGGAACTGTTCGTTTCGTACTTTACGCAGGACATGTGATACTGAGGCTGTTAAGGGGGTGAAACGCTGAGGCGAATAACGTCGTCGTCTTTCGGATTGCGGTGGACCCAGACGATCTCTGAGGTTCCCACGCCTTTTCGGGGACCGTTCTCCATCCTTCTTCGGAGACCTTTCTCGGTCGTTTTGTCTGTTGGGGCTTCGTCCTCGTCGCTTGTCTGTCCCGCTTTTTTCTTTATGAGTGGAAGAGCTCTCTTTCTTGGATATGAGGGCTTCTTCACGGATTATACTCCTTCTACACTTTTCTGAGCACCTCGATCATGCTTACTTGGGGATTTTTGGAGATGGAAAACATCAAGTCTTTCGACTGCACCCCTAAGCCAACAATGAATGCAGTGATCGCGAACTTCTCTTCGGGTATGTCTACCTTTAGAGACTCGACATTGAATCTTTGGACATAAGACCTCGAGAACTTCTTACGAGCTCACTTGATGGTCGGCGGATGATAACTGGCTTTCTATACGTCCACGGCCCCAATGAAGTGAGAGCGAATGCAATGGATAGCTCTCGAATGAGGAGATTAGCTTGACGGTGGGGCTTTCGTAAACCATGCCAAGAGGCTGGGCCTTTTAAGGGTGATAAGCAGCTCTTGCATCATACCGGATCTTGATACCAATACGGCTCCATTGGTTTTGTAAGTGTTGAGATGATCGGCCCGGATCTCTAACGCCATCGAGAGGCAGCTTCCACTTGTGGCATCCACGAATTTTGCTGGAGAGAGTGAAGCACCTCGGTACATGAAAGGTGGTTCAATTTGTTGTACCAAGGTATCCATAGTGTGTGAAGCGTCACCTCTTCTGCCTCCTTCATGCGAGTGAGCTCTTCTTGAAACTCTTGAACCTCTGCTCCCATGATAGTTCTCCTGCTCCTGGTTGAGGGTTGCGTAGTTCTTCGTTCCCGATATGCCCTCGGCGTTAGCCGTTGCCCTCCTCTTCGAGGGGGCTAATTGCGGTCCATGCCCCCACGGCTCCGTTGAACTCTGCTTCTTGTTGAAGCACCTCGGGAATGTCGGGGTGTGTTGCTCCTCAAGGGGAGGGAAGTTGTAACCTTCCTGAGTTCGTCATGTCTCCTGTGGGCGTTGCATTTGCCTGGTAAGTTGCTCTAACTCTTCTATCAAGCATCGGTTGGTGAGGCGGAGCGCCTCCACCTCGTTAAGTGTTAAGCTTGTTCTTCTAATGTGCGAAATTAAGAATTTATGCGGTCTGCAAGTTGGTCTACATCAACCTTGGAGGATTAGCGTTGCTCCCCTTGTGTTAAATTCGATACCATCGATGGCGAAATCGATTATATTTGTACTAAGGCTGTGCGTCCTGACAGCCATGTTGATGATGCTTTTTCAAGCCGGTAGGTACGGGCGTCATTAGGGTCGTTGGGGCGGAACGAGCTGTGGAGTAGTGAAGGCTCACGGATCGTGCTGAGCTAAAATAGGATCGGCTACCGTCATGATCTAAGCTCGGGACGTGCTCCTCTGCGAAAAAACAAGGAAATAAGGGGTCGGCGGGGGCTTAGCCGATGGTGGCCTCCGTGCCTAGAAGTCGGTTCTTTACGGGAGAAAGAGTGCAGAGGCCGAATGTGTTGCGTATGAGTATGCGTACCTTTCACGTCAGGTGGCCACTTGTATTTATAGTAGATGTTCTACCATTTGGATGGTGGAATACAGAATTTATTCCCATTGGATGGGATATTTCACATTATTATCGATTATCGAATTTGGTAAGGATATAGAAAGGCAGTTTATTTCGGATAATCTTCCTTCCTTATTGGGGATCGGTTTGATGATAGAGTTGTTATTATCTTTCTTTCATATTGATGAGATTTGGTTGGATTTGCGGGATAATAATATTGGGGACCATTCTCATTTCCCTTATAATCGGGAGACTTCCTGTCGACGCTTTAAAGTGGCGGATGGTGTGATTACAGGTTGGCACCAAAGGCTTGAATCTTTGGTGAAAGAACTGAATCGCTGTGACATGTCTCTCCTTCGGGGTTTAGTGAGTGGGCCTGCGTGTTTCGTTGGGCCGGCCTCTTTCTTAGGCCTGGCGAGTGGGCCTGTGAGCCTTATTTTTTAAACCCCATCAAATATAATCGTGTTTTGATCAAATTCGTGTTAACCCACATAACATGTTTAATAAATGAGTTATATTCGTATCAATGCATATAACACAAATTTGACCTATTTTAACCCTTTTGATTATTATGTTAATTAATATTTAACTTAGATTAATCCATTTAATATATTATTTGTGTTAAATATTGATGAATTATTTATAATTTATATTATTTTAAATTATAAAATTCATAAACGGGTTATACGTGTCGTATCATATTATCCAATTATTAATTAAGTCGTGTTTGAATATATTATTTTTTACTTATTATTTGTGTCGTGTTTGGATTGATGAATACAATAGAATATTTTTGTTATTAGTGGCCATGAGCATGAATTATCGCACTATTCATGTATACCATATGTCACATCCCAAAACCCACCTTAGGAGTTATGATTGTCAATTCATACTCCTCAAGCCTTGATGCGAGGTTTGAAGTGTGAAGCGTCTTGCGCTTCGCCTTAGCTGATTTTATCGATTCTGAACACTTATTGAAGTAAATGCACAACTTTCTAAATTCATCAATTCTCCAAATTCTAAATTTTATGTCGACAAAAAATTATTTCTAAATATCCAAATCTCAATTATGAATCAGCCTAAAGTTGTTGAAATATAACAATATTTAGGATCTCCCAAATCCAACTTTTACTAATATAAAAAGCGAATATTGTACCAAATGACTTTCTCATTAATTTTAAAACCCAACATTTCATATAAGCTTATGAACTTGCTCCAGTTCCAACATGATCCAACATAAAATTCTAATCAAATCCTAATGATAAACGTAATCTGACTGAGTAAAACAATATTGAAAACTAAAAGTATTTTTTAAAAATATTACATTGACAAATGGGGTGAGCTTGAGGATGCAATGAAATACTAATACATTTTCATGGATCCGATAAGTTTTGTCATTATAACAAATAGGATATGTTTTTCATCAAAACTTTTGATTCAAAAATAAATTGAAACATTAAAAAATTTACTTCAAAACATTCTCACATCCATTTCAAATCAATTGCATATCAAATGTGATCCAAACAATTTCATATCAAATTTCGATTCAAACACTTTCATATCAAAGTCTAAAATCAAATACATTTCAAATATATTTTTATCTGGTCATCAAATATCGAGATGGTGTGTGTGTCGGAAAGCCATGTGGGACACTAAATGGATGGCTAGGCCCACTAAGGTGTTCCCTTTTAAAGATTAAGATGGAATCAAGCCTCTTTAGTACTAACACAGCCAATCAAAGCATAAGGTTGGGATTAGTCGATTACATTTGCATGAAGGAATGTAAAGGTCAATTATTATTCCCATTGACAAAGGTAGAATAATGTCAACTATTATTCTCGTTGACATGATTGAACTAACAAGAGTCAAATATTTCATACAAATATTCAAACCACAAAACATCATATTTTCACATTTCTTTCATAAACATAACAAATCTCAAAATACTTTCATGCAAATTCTCTATTTGATCCATGAACAATCAAAGAAATAAAACAAATCAAACTTTTCCTCATTCAAATTACATAAAAGACAAATAAATATATTTTGAAAATTCTCAGATAATCTTTACGCAAAAACATATAAAATATTTTCTTTTGCAAAAGTTGTATTAATATCTCTTACCTCAAAGGAGTACTCAAAAGCTTTGAAAGAGCTAATCCGAAGAATTTCACCTCAATAAAATATTTCTCCTAAAATAATAAGGAATAAACTATCATCTTGACTTATTTATTCTTAAAACTTTCCTAATTTAATATTCTTACTTAATGATATTATTTTTAAATTTTTAATCCGTAATAATAAAAATTAATGTAAATATTTTATAAAAATTTGTGATTATAAAGTTTGTTTATCCTTTATGATTTTTGTTTACCTCAAATATATTGACAACTTTTCAAATAACTATTTGAATTATCATAATTTTCAAAGTGCCATAAACTCTTATTCTTTATGATCTTATTTTAATAATTTATTTATTTATTTGTTTTTATGAACTTAATTCGATCTAAATCTTTTACTAGAAAATAATATTAAATAATATTTTATATTATATTATTACACAATACTCATCTAATCTTTTTACTAACAATTATCATGCCCGACAACAAGTATTTATTAACAAATCTTATTTCTATAATTGCTCAATAATTATAATCATATTCCTTATGAAATGATTTTCAATTCTTAATAAGATAAATTTACTTGCCAAAATACACATAATATTTTCAAATACTTATCACATACATATATTTATAAAAATTAGCATTTTCAAATTTATCTTATTTGTTTTATTGTTATTTTCTTTCAAAAATTGACCCATTTATTCATAGTATTAAATTCATTGTTGTTAAACTTAGTGTCAATTTCCTGAATTTCTTATACCTAAGTTTTCAATACTTATTTTATGAAGGTTTTTAGGTCTAATATATATATATATATATATATATATATATATATATATATATATATATATATATATATACATATATATATATATATATATATATATATATATATATATATATATTTATATTTATATTTATATTTATATTTATTTATTTAATAATATTATTCATAACAAGAACTTTTTTGTTTTTTTACCATATTCCCCTTTTGTCTTTATTATCTCCAATCAAAATAAATGCAAACATATCATTTGACTTTTGGCCCTCTTTTCAGCTCTTACCATTCATCTCTAAAATTCCCACTTATATAAATTTTTTTGTTTTTCTTAATGTGGTCTATTACTTCCTTTCTTTTTTTTGGTTAAATTGTTTTCTGTTTTTTTTTTTTTTCCCAAACTCAAAGCCTACCATTACTACTTTTTTTTTTCATTCACAAACTCATAGATTATGGTGGTTTCCTACCTTTTTTTTTCTTTTACCTTTTAATTATTCTACTCAAAGCAATTCTATACGACATCACTAACCATTATTTTGTTTTATTTCATTTTTTAAGAAAGCGAGTGTAATATAGAATTTAGCAACTTCTTTGGGGTTTGATCTAAAAACTTAAAAGAAAATTAAAATAATCTATAAAAGGAATTTAAAATAATAAGGGAAATATCTTATCTTTCAAATTCTCTTTCAACCCTAGATTCGAAGTCTTAGGTTTGATCTAAACTTAAATAAAATTAAAATAATCTACATAAAAAAATTCTAAAAAAATAATAAGGGAAATATCTTATCTTTCAAATTCTCTTCTTCAACCCTAGATTCAAGTCTTGGAGTTTTGATTCTCTTGAAATCCTTTAACTTCAAACCCTAGATTTGGCGAAACTTTTGTTTAATTATATTGGATTTTAGAGTTAGGTGCTTCCAAAATGAGTGTGACAAACTCATTTTGGAGTAAAAATGGCGGGTTAAGAGTTAACTAGCGGTTAATAAAAATAAATAAATAAATATACAAAAATCTCTCTCATTTCCTCACAGAAAAATATACTCTCATCTCTACCACAGAAGAAGAATTTTTAGATTTAATGAAAGAAAAGTGGCATTTCATTTGTAATTGTGCTTCTCTACGATCCCGATTAAACCAGCAAGATATAGTATTCATTGTTTACTTTCTCTGGTAAGTATCCATTATCTCTATAATTTATTGTCAACATTGGTATCAGAGCCATTCCCTGTTTACTTTCTGGTATCGATAAAAAAATGCCATATTTGCACATCTCTTATAATTATCTCTATATTGACATTTATGGTATATAGAGATTATATGGAATATAGAAATGTAGTTTTCAGTTTTCTGCATTTATGGTAAAAAGCATTCACGATAAAAATAGTAACTTCCTGCAAAAGTTTCATAAAATATTACAAGTTTTATTGCCCAATGGAGGAGAAGTCGTTTTAATTCACTAGGCTCACGGCGGACCACATTAGGGAATGCATCCTCTTATGAATACATACGTGCTTCGTCTCATCACTGCCCATGACCAAGTTTTTTTAATTATTTTTTGTTGATATTTTCTCGTATATCATGAACGTTTTTTGTTTCTGGGTTTCTTTCTGATACAAAACGGATATGAAATATATCTGCGCAAAGATGTAATGAGCAGACGTAATACAAAATGTAATGGATTTTGTATATCAGTTTTACCACTGGTATCATTAGAACAAGGATGCAAGGTTCAGAAATTGGGGATATCTGCATATGAAATATCAGTTTCTGGGTTAGTGAAATATATCTACCAGTTTTTTTTTAAATATATGCCCTTGATCCAGTTATATTTTTTTTTGTATTCTTCAGGCCCACTGTATATGAAATATCAGTATCTGGGTTAGTGAAATATATCTACCAGTTTTTTTTAAATATATGCCCTTGATCCAGTTATGTTTTTTTGTATTCTTCGGGCCCACTGTATATGAAATATCAGTATCTGGGTTCATTAGCTATATCTACCAGTTTTTTTTTTTAAATATATGCCCTTGATCCAGTTATATTTTTTTTGTATTCGGATATAAAATATAAAACTGAAAGCAGTTTTAAGTTTAAACTGAAAGCAGTTTTAATTTAAAATATAAAAAATATATAAATATATATAAAACTAAAAGCAGTTTTAAGTTTAAAACTGAAAGCAGTTTTAAGTTTAAACTGAAAGGAGCTTTTATTTAAATATATATATATATATATATATATATTTAGATATATATGGGATTATACAAATATAATCTGAATTTGTATAAATATGAATTGCATAATCCAAGATTGTATAGTAATAATAATAAAAATATACAAATTTTTATTATTTAATATATTTTAGTAAAGAAAATGAATTAATATTATTTTATCAAATAAGTGATAAAATAATATACTAATAGTTATTTAAATTAAAATTATATGATTTACAATTGGTTAGTTGGACATTATTTTTGTTTCTTCTTTGTGCAATTATTATTTTGGGTGAATTAATTGGGTTTTTACGTATATATGTGAAGAAATAATGGTAGACTCATTTGCACACCCACGCGAGTCATATGGACTTATGCATACAGATTAAGTCATTAAGTGGCCCGAAAAGCTCAAAAATCTCTAACCTAATCCAAGCGATTTAAGGAAGAACTTTTTATACGTCTTTATGAATTATATGTCCCGAGCTTCGTAGAAAAAGTTCCAAATTGATTTGGGGCGGAGAATTAAGATGATGCGAATTGGATGAAATTGAGGTTTGAGAAATGCTTTACCAGCGGATTACCAAAAGGCATTCTAGATTTCTTATTAAATAAGAAAATGAAACCATGAATTTAAGCTCTTGTTCACAAGTTTGTATTGGTCTACTTGAAAAGTCTAAATGTGAAAAGGGAACTTAGGATTCGGGAAATTACTACCTTAAAAATTACTCATAATCTTCTGATATAAAGAATAAGCGAATTAGTTTCTAAAGCTAAATAATAGATTCATTAGCTCACTTCGGTTAAGTTCGGACGTTTGTAAATATTATGGATGTTTAATATTTCATTAACGTAGTTGATTGATATTTTATATATATATATATATATAAAATATAAATATTCAATTTATTTCTAACTTAATTTTGAGTTTGTTTTCAATATTTATGATTTATATTGAATTTTATGATAATTTGTGTACTTGAAATTGCATGTTATGATAATTGTCTTGTATACCTTGCCTAATTAATTGGCTTAGTGATAGTCTCACATTAGGGATTTAGAGGATGATTGGAAACATAGTGACCTTTTGATTCTAAAACTACATGTGAGTTATTTCTAATGCGATTAATTAGAGACTAAATCAGATATATGTGTATGGATGAAACACATTAATCTTCATTACAATTTATGTCTTACCGTAGAACTTCATATTTCTACAAACACAATGTCTTCTGCATCCAAAAACATTATCGATGAGCTTAACAAAGGTGAAAAGCTAAATTGTGATAATTATGAGATTTGGAGCATGAAGATTCAATATGTGCTGGAAGAAAGCTCTTGAGGTACTCAATATTGTCTTGGATATGAGCTGGCGAGGAATACGACCCGACATAAAGGGATCGGGAGGCTTATGAAGCACAGGCGAAAGAATTCTCTGGCTCGCATAACGTTGCTTTCAGCGGTATGGAAAATGATATCATCTGAGAGTGATTATGACCTTGGCAATGGACATGTAGTCCGCTTTAAAAAATAAGTTTGGTGCTACATCGGTAACCAAACTCGGATCATCACGATCAAATTTGACACCTCTGAAAAGAAATCGAGGATCATCTGATGAAAAAGCATTTGCATTGAGATGTCAAATATGATTTCAGCAGGTTAAAGGACACTAGTCATGTGTTGACCGACGAGCAACAAATTGTCCAAGCTTTAATTCGCTCCTTGCCTCAGTCTTGGGAGCATATGAGATGCATTTTGACCTGGCGAAAATATCAGAACAACTGGATGATGTGAGTGCCATCTTGAGCTAGAAGAAAATTGAATCTTCCAAACTTAATACTAATGTGTATATGGCTGAATCTAGCTCAAGAAGAGAAAAGGAAACATGGGCGAAGCATGAAATAATAATTGGGTTCAAGATAAAAAACAAGAAGAAAGCTCATTTCAGCAAAGAAACATGGCAATGACCAACCATAGGAAAGGAACGTTCTCAAGAAGAAAAACATAGCGAATCGAGTGCTTCGAGGTGTAATACCAAAGAGGGCATTTTGCGAGATTGCCCACTGAACCTAAGAAGGTGTTGTTGGCTATACTAAAAAGTTAGTGAACTTTGCGTAGCTAGTTACATTTTCTAACGAGATACATATCCTTTGTGGATTGTAGACTCGGGGGCAACGGACCATGTAAGCGAAGGATAGAGACCTTGGCTGGAATTTCGGCGAATACCACATGGAGCAAAGTAGATCTATGTGGGAAACAATGTAAGAGTTGCAGTTCAAGGGATAGGCACATGCAAGTTAGTCTTGCGAGGTGGCCGAACTTTACTATTGCATGATGTTCTCTATGCTCCGCGGTTGCCGAAATTTAATTTCGAGTGTTAGTTATGTTAAAACTAGGTTTTTAATATGTATCTTACTAAGAACAATATTGGTGTCTTAGGAACTACTCATTATGGATCACGGTTATGCTTATTGAATGGTTTTATTGTCATGGATCTGATTATTATGAATATAATTTGAGTAATTCTATGATAACGTCTTCACATAATTCTGAGCTTGATGTGAATTTATGGCATGCTCGACGGCATATTGGTCAAAATCGAGATAGATAGGCTAGTTAAACAAAATTTACTACCTAATTATGACAAAGTAGATACATTTTACTTGTGAGCCTTCTTTACTGGCTGGTCAAGCTACCGAAAACCATTTGGTAAGGAACGAGAGCAAACTTCCTTTGCAATTGGTCCATTCAGGCACTTTTCATGGTCAATGAATGTAGGAAACAAGGCATGGGGCTTCTTATTTCATCACATTTCACGGATGATTATACTAAGCAGTATTGTCTATTTGATAAATCATAAATCGAGGCAATAAGTTGCTTCCAAAGCTATATGAGCTTAGATTTGAGAATCAATTAGATAGAAAAATTAAAGCATTAGAACCGATCGAAGTGCATTGAATATTTAATACGATAGTTTAGACATATGTGATGAAAAAGATTCAACATCGGAGTTGACTATTCCAAGGACTCCTGACAAAATGGTGTTACTTGAGAGAGGAAAATAGAGCGGCTCCTTGATGGTTAGGTCTATGATGGCACGGGCAATTTGCCAATCACTTTGGGGTGATGCACTGTCTTGCCACATTTATCCTTAACCGTGTGCTGTAGGTCAGTTCCCGCTCTCCATATGAGTTATGGACAAGCGAAGAAGCTTTGACCTAAGGGTTTTAAGACCTTGGGGATGTGCGGCCTATGTTCTTAATACCTCACACCCACATGGTAAACTAGGTGCCCGAGGAAAGAAATGTATCTTTATAAGATACTCAGAACATTCGAAAGGGTATGTGTTTATAGGTGAACACAATGAGTGGGAGTCTCAGGGAATTTGAATCCAGAGATGTCACATTCTTAGAGAATGATTTCCTCGACAAGGTGATATCAATAAAGACTTGTCTTTCTATGAGACCATAGTTTTAGTGATCAAGACTCACTTCTATTCGAATGGGAGCATTTTTAGAATATGTTTCCAACTCCAAGTGCGAATGATAATGATCTTGATCAAAATAGAAATCAATAATCAAATGGGAGTACTCAAACATAATGATCTGGTCAGTGGGAGCAATTTGAGGATAATAAGGGAATCATTCTTTGGAACCTAAATTCGCCGCGTGAAGTGGTAGACAGGCATTCCTCGTCGTCGTTTGGCAGTAGGAGTGAGTGAAACCTTTGTAGCCATTACACAAGATTGAGATGAGCCAAGAGATATCCACGAGAGAGGCTCTCTCGAATACGATAAGGAAAAGCGGACAAAAAGCAATGGAGGAAGAAATGGAGTCTATGAGATCGAATCAAGTTTGGGAACTTGTTGATCTTCCAAAAGGACGCAAGGTCATTGAGAATAAATGGGTTCTCAAAATAAAGCGAAAGAGGTGATGCTTTAAGTGGTAAATATAAGGCTAGACTAGTGCGGCTACACTATGAGGAAGGAATAGATTATGAGGAAGCTTTTTTCTCTGTTGTGAGATTCCCACCTCATTCGTTGATGCCTGCTATTGTAGCAAGTATGGATCTTGAATTACATCAAATGGATGTAAAGACAACATTTCTAAATGGTGATTTAGACGAGGAAATCTACATACAGCAGCCTGTAGGTTTTGTTTTGAGAACCAAGAAAATAAAGTTTGTAGACTTTTGAAATCCATATATGGCCTAAAGCAGTCTTCAAGACAATGGTATATTCGTTTCCATAATACGATCATATTAAATGGTTTTATTAGATTAGCGAATCATTGTAACATATATAAAAAAGATCCATGGACAAGTTTATAATTATGTCATTATATGTTGATGATATACTTTATAATTTGGTAATAGCAAAGGAAGTATATCAATGAGAATTAAAGGATGGTTATTATCAATTTAGAGATGGAAGATATGGGTGAAATTTGCTTATATTCTTGGAGTTAAGATCTCCGGAGAGATCGTTCAAAGTATTGTCTGCATTCACAAGAGCCGTACATCAATAAGATCCTTGAGACGATTCAAATGCATTCCAAACCCATCAGGCACTCTATTGCTAAAGGTGAAGGTCTTGGCCAGAAGAATGTGTCTAAAACTCCACGAAGAAGAGTATATAGGAAAGTTCACTGCCACAAGTGCGGTTGGAAGTCGATGTATGTCATGATGTACAAGACCTGATATTTGGCACTACGTTGGCATGGTAAGCAGATATCAGTCTGACCAAAGACAGTACATTGGAAGCGAGTTAAAAGGATACTAAAGGTACCTAAAAGGAACTGCTACTTATTCATTATTATTCTGAAGGAAATGATCACGCAATTGAAAGGCTACACTTGATGCTAATTGGGAACTTAGATAGAGAGAAAATTCCTACAGGTACATCTTCTTACTCAACAATGACGCTATATCATGGAGTAGTAAGAAATCTGCATAGCCTTGTCCTGATGGAATCTGAATTTGTAGCTTTTAAATTTGCGGTACAAGAAGCATTGTGGCTCAGCTTTTGATCACTTGGGTGTAAATGCTAAAAGTGCTGATTCAATCTTAGTGAACTGTGATAGTCAAGCAGCAATAGCATACACAAAGGACCCTAAGTATCATGGCAAAACCAAACACATAGATATAAAGTATAACTTTGTAAAAGACATGGTTGCACTGAGAAGGTGAACATGAAGTATATCCCTGCAGCGTGAAATGGTTGCGAGATCCTTGACAAAGCGGGTTCCTCGAGATATTTATAGAAGCATGTAGTGAAATCTCTTAGGGATTCGTAGAGATATGATATACTTAATGTAATGTTTTCCCAACAATGTTCATTATTGTATTAATGTTCAAATAATAAATATATTTGTTATAAGCCTACACATTATGTGTGAGTGTTTTATTTTTTATTCACTCTCTGAGTTGATAAGAAAGTAGGACGGATAAAGAGATTAGCCCTCTCACCACAGTGTGCCTCTCATTAATTTTTAATGCAGTTGATGAGAGATGAGACAGGAATTTAAGCTTATTATCTAAGTGATAATTGAGGCGAGCTTAAAATATGAATGTCGCCTTGTTAACAACAAGATGAGATCTTATTAAAGATTTGTAAGTAGATTAATAAAAAATTCACTTTATCTGTCTATATTTACTTGATTTGGGTTCTAATGAACATGAAAGAAGTGAACAAAGAACTCAAGTTAGACATTAAGAATGTTTGAACCATTATAATAAGTATTAATACATTACACTTAAAAAGACACACTCCATGGGAAAGGAGAAAATGCGTAGCACGTGTTTCATACCATGTGTGCAGAGTATGACCAATAAAGGTAATCAAAAGCTCAGGATCTCGAAGCTTTGATGTGTGAGACCTTTAAGGAATAAGAGCCTTGCTCAAGCCCCATACCCTTATGACTCTGCTCTAATTCTTAAGACTTAATTTAATACTTTGCTATTTTAGAGTGTTTTACCAAGGATGCATGAGATTCGAGTCTAGCTGGGCACTCACTTTTGGAAGTAAATTAAATTAAGTTAGAATTTGAGAAAGGAAGATCATTAAACGTATCACATTTTTGTTTATATTCAAATTATACAATTATAGGTGTCTACCAATTTGTGAATATAATATATGATATATAAGATTGAGATCGTTTGGGGATTTGAATGTGATAAAATGATCTAAATTACGCATACTTAAGTCTACTCATGATCTTTGTTTGTCGAGAAGCTATATATTCCTAACGGATGTATGCAAGAGCTCAGTATCTTTGGTCACACGATCTATTTTCTTGTATGAATTGAAATTAGAGAGCATAAGAGATGATGTTCTCTTATATGATATTAGAGAGAGCATGGATCCCATTTTGTCAAGTGGGAGATGTTGGATTTTAGAGTTAAGGTCATGAGCTAGGTCCATGACCCAACTCATTTTTAATTTAAAAATGGCAGTTAAAGTTAGCAGTGATTAATAAAAAATAAATAAATAAATAAATATGCAAAAATCTCTCTCATTTTCTCACAAGAAAATATCTTTGCTCTCATCTCTACCACGAGAAGAAGAATTTTTAGATTGTGAAAGAAAAGTGGCATTAAGTTGTAATTGTGGCTATCGATCCGTTAAAATGAGAGCAAGATCTCCATATTCCGTTGTTTACTTTCTCTGGTAAGTATCCATTATCTCTATAATTTATTTTCAACACATTATTTCATGATCAAGAGATGGAGGCTATGCAGAGTGTGACGCCCCAAAACCCGGGGGTCCGTTGACTACCCGTCAACCCGCGGAATACAAGTGGAGGTCGGGTTACAAGACGCCACTTTAGAAAATCGGGCAGAGTCTCCTTTGTACGGGAGCTCTGCAAATACAAAACCTGTATAAACCTGTCCCAATCAACAATATATGCAAGCATATATATCCCATCGGCCACTTGGGCCCATCAGTTGTACTAAGCACAATATATCCAAACTATGTCCTTAGTTTCAAGAGTTAATAAACTACTCTTATACAACACATGATAAATTTCTAACATTCTAATACATGTATACCATAAATCCAAAGCCACAATCCGGCTTTTCTTCTAGGATAGCCTCAAGGACGAACCGTCTCCTGCGCCAGCTCCACATGCACGTAAAGGGATGGCGGGTGAAATTTAAAGGCCGATGGAGAATCGCCACTAAGTGGGCTACTCCACCTAAGTGCGTCACGTATTCCAAGTCTAAACATACATTCGGCTTGAGTATGATCACAGATATGCATGACTGACTTCGGATCAGGAGTCTCACCGGTGACTCTCTCGCTCGCCTAAGCCTGCATTGTGAGAATATTAAGTTTTATTAGTGGGCAACCCTCCGATGAATGCTTGTATCAATTGGGCGCTCAGGCGATTATTTATATATTAATTGTTTGTGAACTACCCTCCAGATGATACATATCAGTGGGCCGCCCCTCCAGGCGGTTGATATATTTAGTTGTAAGACTACCTCCGATGAATGTATATCAACTAGTAGCTCGACGGTTGATATATTATGTGAATTTGGACTACCCTCCGATCATTTAATATTGGAGCTACCCTCAGAACCACTTTCTCTAGACTCATCCTCATGCACTAACTCCCCATAATCCTAGGATGTTCGAATTGCATATGGAGTGTCATGTGGCTTGCAATTCCAATACGAGTCTAAACCACATGCAAATATATATACAGGAATATATTTTATAAAAAATTATATCCATACAACATGTTATGAAATTAGCATTTTCAAACACCAATTAGCTCGCTTGGGCTAATGTTCAAACACAAACAATTCGATTCGAATTACTTGTAAACACATAATTTTACGAGGTATATTCTTAGAACACTATTTAGGAATAGTAAAACCATAAGTTACTATTCACAGAAAAATCCTAAACGGTTCACCTTGTGAACGCGATCCATGACGTTTTATTTGATCCAAATCAATCCATGATTTAAAGCAACATTTTGAATTAAAACACCTAACAAACAAATTCTTCCGCAATACACAACACAGAAAATCCCAACACTTTCAATAATCTTGCCCTCCTATGTTTGGGATCAACGATCGACGTCTTTCATGGCTTAAACTAACCGAAACATGGAAAAACACTTAAAATGGGAATAAAACCCAAGTAGGAGAAATCCTAAAATTTTCGAGGAGTTTAAGAAACTCAATTAAAAACTAGTTCACTGCAGCCCCATTCCGTGAGATCATTTTCCCTTCCGCCCGAAACCGACTGGGCTTGATCGTCTGTAGATTTTTGTAGGAGAGGTTTCTCTCTCTCTAAGAAAAACCCAAACCCCAACTGCCTGCTACTCCTCGGGGTTCGTTCTCATTGCTTATGGCTCCCATCTCAATATGTGATAAAAATGCCATTCAATCTTTTGTCATTTAAATTAATAAGCCTTTTAAAACAGACATTTATGTCCCTCTTTACTGACCGATATTCAAGACTATCTCATTGCCCATTTTCACTATTTCCTACCATACTAATTACGGTACATGAGTACATGCTATTTGTGCCTTCAGAAGATCGGTATCGATTTACTATGACTAAACGCCGACGTCAAAAACGCGCGACCGACCGCCCTTTAAAATTACTAAATTTTACGCGGCTGACGGGGATTTCATGAGATTTTATTCCAAACGGTATGATCCGCTTTCTCACATATCCGAGATTCGTAGAATACGATTTAACCGTAATTATACAAGGTTGTAATCGAAATTACGATTTTAAGTTCCTTATTTCGTAAATTGAAATTTCTCGTCTTACATTCTCCTCTCCTAAGCGACTCGTCCAAATCGCAAAGTCCATCCATTCAACACATGCATATGCAACATGCACTCTACTAATGCATGTAATCAGTCATTTAAATCTTAAATGACTAAACCACGACTTCATCCCTAAAATGCGGCTGATAGCCCGTGATCGCCCTCGTCCCCACGCGACTCCTCCACTCCACAGCGCTTTACGCGATGACTTCACTAAATTTCACGGTCTCATACGCAAGACCCGATCACGCTTATCAACACGTACACCTGGCCTCGGCTGTCCCATCCGTCAATCTCAATCCGCCCCAATCCACCTATACATGAGTCAGGATCTGAGCACAACTGCAGTGCATGGAGACGGAAATACCCCAGATACCATCACGCTTCGGCTGGTACGTTAACCAGACGCGAATCGTGTCTACTTTCTCGTGGAAAATCATAAAGGTCCCATAACTTAATACTCTACGGCCGCGAATCCTCAATTAATTCTCTCTTAGAACTCACCTCAAGGAAAACGGAGCACCAACCTCGAACTTCCACGCCCACGTCAGATACATCTATGGCGTAGCCTTCCCGCAGGCCCCGGCCGCCGGTAAGACGCTATCGACGTTCCTCACTTCACTGGTAGTTCCCTAATCAAACCGACCGCGATGGACTCTCTCCCACCTCCTGGGCCTGTCCTGTAATCTGCGACTTACACGGGCCCCTCATACAATGCCTCATATGGTGCCATTCGTGATACTGCCCGATAACGAGGTCATGGTAAAGACCCACTGGCGGCAACAATCCTCTACCCACGATCCAGACATGTTCGCTATAACACGCCTCTAACACCGTGAGCGTAATCCATACACGAATCTCTACACAACCTCGGCCGCGCCAGAACCGCTAATTCTCTAAGGTCGCAAATCACCACAATCCAATGGATCGTCAACTCAATCCATGCCATGCATATCATCCATTTACCGAGCCCTCGCAAATTTCAACAACATCCAATGAAACACAAAGTGGTATCCAAACCTCGAGTCACTCCCCGACTTATCACCAACTCAAGCCCGCGATAACCATGTCCCTGTGTTTTCATCTCGGCACATAACTTCTGGGCCACTCAGCCCTCTTACATTTCCCCGTTTAAACCACGAGTCTCATCGATCGTAGTCCCAGCGCATACCCCAACCCGTGGCTCACCATGAGTGGTGAATGACTACATCAGGCACCCACTCCTCAGTCCACCCATGAGCGTAATCCATGGTTCTCACTCATAATCCCTAATTTATCGTGCAAAACCTCACCCTACATCCAGGCAAACATCTGAGTATTTGGTTTCTTCAGCGCCTTAACCCTGCCAACCAATGTCGCGGCTTCGCATGACAACCCTACCTAGGTTCACCATCGACAACCCGCATGGTTGTCAACTTATCTGATGTCAAACCACAATCAACAAATCACAACATGTCTACTAATTCAAGGTCCATACCACGCCAAGAACTCGTCCGTCTTTACTGACCACACTGGGCCCTCTTCTCGTCTATCTCAGATTGTCGGGAAGGTTTCATAGCACTTCTGACATCAAACCAGTTCTCCGACCCGCATCAGAGTGGAGGAACGAACTGCAGGCCATCAGGCTCAGACGCTAACGGGACCGTGCATTGTCCCAAAGCCTTCGGGATCCCTGTCTCTGGGGAAATCCCATCACTCATGCTCAATCCCGGCCCTAAATTCCAAACTACAAGTGTGGTCTTCCGCCTTCCCTAACTGTGAGGTCGATCCTCTCTCTTGTTACCAACACCAGATCCCGAGTGTCCTGGCATCCTCGATTTCTCTCTCTATGGTTAGCACGCCCCAACCATGGAGTCCATCCCGAGGCGAATCCTACATCCCGCCTCCGAATGGACAACTTCAAACCCATTCTCATCCCCCGTAATACCAAATTGAATCCTAAGAAATCACGAGATTCGTAAGATTGATTCGCCTCCTAACCAGATCACCCGCTTTAACCTTCTCTAGGCCGGGACTGACATCAAAGTGACACTGACGTGTCCTAAAATCTCACCGCAGTTTCAAACTCTAACTATCAACTTAGCGACAACCGATGTCTTTAACAAACAGAAAACAACTCAAGTGATACTCATGCTCATACCGACCGGGGAGTATAACACTATCCACGGAAGACTACGTAAACTCGATTCCAAATAGGGCCGAATATCCGGCGCATGAGATCCATGAATGCCGCGCACATTAAGCCAATCCAAAGTGGCATCACCAAACTCAAACGCCCATAACGCGTCCCAAAACGCCGTCTTGGGGGATATCTCGCCCCTAACTCTTAGCCGATGATAACCAAAGCAGGCGGCGGTCTATCTCATAGACTCGCCCTCTCTAACCTGGCCAAATAACCACTCAACTTCTGTAATATACCGATTCGGATCATAACCCTTGCTCCATCGCGCCATAGTCATTCAGACAAATAAGGGTCTCGCTTCGTGCAATGTAACGAGCGCCCATGGTGAAGTGCTCAACAATGATAAACCCTCGTCTAAAGAGTCTTTAATCGGACTCAGTTCCCGCAACTCAACTTGCCATCCTATGATTCATGTAGATGGGCTAATATACTGTGGTGTAACTCAAGATCAAGTCTACATCCCACGCAGAACTGTAGCTCATTCGGGAAAACATCCACACATTCGCAGCAACCACTGAGGTAGATCTGGGTGCCTGTCTCACTCGTCCTCTAGGTAAGGTTCACAGCCCACCCGCCAACCGCCCCGACACTTGACTCGATACCGCCTAGGAAAACATCGCGGCTTCGCTCCGAAATACCACAGAGTATCGTCCCGGTAGGCTGCAATCCTCCCACGCCACAATCGATGACGTCCTGTAAGCCACGGGCCTGTCCATCCTCGTGGATGACTCCTCGACCTCGCATGTCCATAATCCCTGTCCACCGTGAGTAGAGTCCCCAAAGATCCTAACTCGCAACCTCGAGATGCCATCCCTATTCCCGCCCCTAATCCCTGTGGAGAACTCACGACAACTACTTCCCTCTAAGGTCTCCTAGAGGCCATTGCCCATTTCACCATATATTCAGGCCTCATTCTCAGCGAAACGCTAGCCACGAATCTTGGTCGTGGCCGAGGTAATCTCATGGCCTCACACCTTCTCGATCTCGCATGAACCAATGGCTCACCATCTGATCTCCTCCCGTGGGAATGCTCGAGGATGATACGTCCCAAACCTCCGGGAGGTTGGAGCCAGATCTTCCGTTTTACACTCATACCTGGCTCTGGCGGCTATAGCATTCGCCGAGAATACCTATAGCCTCGCAAAGTCTCGCCGATCAAACACTCCAGCGTGCCCCGCACCAGCACTTCCGTGGACGCCCTCTACGCCCCGCCTCTACTTCAGCCACTCCACTTATGTCAAAATGGCAACAAGATTCTTATGAGCTTTCATTTCAAATCTAATCGAAGTAATGCATACTTTCAATTACTAGGATATTTTGACAACCATGAACTAATTGCTCATTTTCTAAGTATGCTAACTTCCAAACTTACCCAATTCATTTATTCCGGATGAAATTCTTAATCTTCCATGTTCATTTCATTGGTCCAAATCCTTAAGGTCGTGAATCCATAACCTTAGTATTCTACCATTTTTCCACGATTCCACCATTCATATACACTTTTCATTTAACCACCGCGCAATCATAATTTCTGAACTGTAGTTAATCCTAACATGTGATTCTAAGGGGCATAACACATGTACTTCGAGACACTAATCATACACTTAACTCAAGCAGTATACGTAATCAATTCTCGTTTAAAATATTGTTTTCGACAAATTTTATTTTCAAAAATTTTATTTTTTGAAAATTTATTTTTAGAAAATTTTATCAAATTTATTTGATTTATTATGGATTTTTAATTATTCTTTTTTTTCTGTGGATTTCGAGATGAAATAAATGTCAAAGGAACGTTCCACGAACAATGTCCAAAATCCACTCAGAAAACAATGAGTCGAAACGAGCCAAAACAAAGCAGGAACTGAGTGCATGCGCCTTTGGCTGCTCAGCGCCAAAGCGCACGCTTCGCGCGGGCCGTTGCGCCGCTGCATAAGGCCGGGCCAAGGCCGCTCATGCGCCAAGGCTGTTGCTCGGGTCACGCTTACGCCATTGCGCCGCATGCCTCGCCGCTGGGCAGACGTCCGCGGCTCATAGCTGCGTCGCAGCTGGCCGCGCGCTGCCTAGCGCCCTACCGCCACGCCAGCCGCTTCGCCAGACGCTCAGCCTCGGTAGCTGGGCCGCCAAGGCTACGACGTCACGCCTGGGCTTACGCTCGTGCTCATTGCGCGCCTGCTGCGCCCTACACACAAGCCATACTGAGTCAAGGCCAAGTATAGCTACGATGCAATACAAGACCGCCAAATTCTCAAATATTAATATAATCCATTGTATTACATACAAATTCTTCTCATTAGCCTTGCAAATTCGTTTAATAAGCAATACATCAGGATTGCAACACAAACTTCTCCAATGCCTCTCTGCAATACAAAAATTTCTCATTAATACAAATGGGCAAAGAGCTTCATCAACATTTTTCTCAGAAAAAAATCTGCTTTTCATTATAATGATTTTTTTTTCATTTATTTTAAATTGGAAAAATCACTAAAATCACTAAAAATCATTCTTTATTTTATTTTTTTTCCATACTTTAGTCACTCAAATAAATTTATAAAATTTATTCTTTTCATTTTTCTTCGGTTTTACTCCATATAAAACCTTAGAAAATTATTTTCTCACTTCATAACCAAATAAATTTATAAAATTTATTTTATTTTTCCAGTTTTTCACTGAAATTTTTTTTTCCACCCAAATAAATTTATAAAAATTTATTTCCTTCCATTTTCTTTCAATTTCCTAATGTAAATAAATTTATTAAAAATTTATTTATTTTTTTTCTTCATTTTTTCCAGCTTTGTGCATCAAAATACTCTAAAATATTTTCTAAATCATTTTGACACATCTCCATGTGCTAACTACTAAGCACACACACATACTCATCTTAGATACTACATGCACACCATCATTCAAGAAGTGCATATATTTTTCACACAACATAATCAATCTCATCACCACATGGTGATATACCATCTTACACATAATTCATCAAATCACCTAAAACACATCACACGCGCATTTATCATTCTAGTGTTAACCCGTGATTTTCCTAGAAGGTAATCCCATACCTAAACTCAACATCGAACCACACCTAGTGGTGATGTTTTTACATTTGCATGGCCTAAGCCCAAGCCTCCATCTCTGTGCCTCCACACCTACACTCCATCCAAACCACCGTATGGTGATGGACACTCAAATTTAGCTCCTAGGTATTCGTGATACCTGTGCTTGATACTGCCGTGACGCCCAAAACTCCAAATCCGCTGATCATCCGCCAACTCACACATGGCTGAGGTGCCCAAGTTACCCGACGCACTTTAAAATCTGGGCAGAGTCTCCAAATGTGAGCCTCACCCAAAATACAAACCTCAGATAAACTGTCTCTAATCAACAATATATGCATACATATATATCCCATACTACCACTGGGGTCACCAACTCCACTAAACACAATATATCCAAACTATATCCAATAGTTTCCAAGAGTTAATAAACTACTCTTATACAACACATATTAAATTTCTAATATTCTAATACATGATACACCATAAATCCAAAGCCACATAATCCGTTTTTCTAGATAGCCCCAGCCGACAACCGCCCCTCGCACGCTCCCCGTACTGCAGTGCGGGGATCCCACGATCATAACAAAGCCTGCAGAGAATCGCTTCCAAGTGGGCTACCTGGCCCACCTGGCTGAAGGCAATGTTCCAAATTAAACATACATTCAAGAACCAACATCCTACTTGAATCGCCTATACGACCAACCTGGGGATCCCGATTCCTCATCGACCCTGACACATACTCGCCTGCCTCGCATTTGGGTAATATCTGCGAAGAGCGGCAACCCTCCGCCGAATATATATATCAATTGGGGCCATCTCGACTATTGATATATATTAATTCTGTTTGTTAATTACCCTCCGATGAAATACATATCAACCGTGGGCCGTCCGACGCAATATATATAGTTATTAGTTTGTACTACTCCTCCGCCGAATTAGGATATCAACTGGTGTCCCTCCGACGGTTGATATATTATGTAGTCTGGACTCACCTCTGAATATCATTAATATTTGTACTACCCTCCGAAACCACTTTCCTCTAGACTCATCTCATGCACTAACTCCTAATCCTGTGATGTTTCAGGAATAAGATACGGAATTACTGACGCCAATTCCAATACAAATTTAAACTACACGCAAATATATATACCCGAATATATTTACATAAAAATTATATCATACAACATGTTGCGAAATTAAAAGATTTCAAACACAAAATTCATTCACGGCCATCGTTCAAACACAAGCAATTCGATTCGACCATTTAACTAAACACATAATAATAAATTATATTCTTAGAACACTATTTCGGGAATAGTAAAACCTCGTCACTATCTCTTAAAAAATCAAGAATCACCCGCTCACCTCAGGAACTTAATCCACGCTACTTCCGCCTAATCCAAAACACCAATCCATGAGTTTAAAGCAAATATTTTGGAATTAAAACAATCTAACAGCTCCTCTAAATTTTTTCCGGCAACACTGCCATAACACGTAAAATCCCAAATAGCACTTAATTTGGTCCCATGTTCGGGATTCCGATCGACGCCCTCATACTCAAACCAACCAAACACAAAAACACTAAAAACTAACAAACCCAAGAGGAGAAATCCTACCTCGAGTGAGTTTGAAGAAACTCACTAAAACCTGAGTCCACGATAGCCTATTCCGCGTATCATTTTCCCCTTCTCACTGGAAACCGACTGGGCCTGATCGCCCGTATTTTTAGAGAGAAGTCTCTCTCTCTCTAAGAAAAACACCAAACCCTAACCGCCCTACTCTGGTCTGCTCCCCACTGTTTTGGTTCCCATCTCACACGAGGAGATGTGATTATTCAATCTTTTGTCATTTTACTACTTAAGCCTTTTTAAAACGGTTATCGATGTTCCTTACTGCACTGATATTCGCAAGACTATCTCGGCCATTCATTTTCATCATTTCACTCATACCAATTTGGCTGCATATGAGTACATGTCGGTGCTTTGGTCAGATCGGTGGTCACTTTGATACGACCAAACGCTACGCCGAAAAACGGCCGATCACCGTCTCTTAAAACACAAATTTTTACGCCACGACCATTTCGTGCGAGACGATTCCAACCCAGATGATCCGCTTCACACCGAGATCTAGAGAATAAATTACGGATTTTTAACCGTAATTACGCGCCAGAATTCAACATTATCGCCCTTATTTCGTAAATCGAATTTCTGCCTACTACTAATCGGCCAAGAGGTCGCCGAGGATGAACACCGAATTCGCATCTGCTCTACTGGGGTCTGCGCTCGGAACTCACTGAGAAGGAAAAGAAAACCTCATGAACAGTGATAACAAAGTGACCGATACCAACCTCATCTGAGCGCCAGCATGGAGACTTATAAGGCTATTTAGGTATTACTGAGGGCTTGCTCTACTAGTGAGAAGATTCATTTTTTCGTTTGATTAGCTGAATCAAGACAGTGATATGATTAATGAAGATTTCACTACCAACCTGAGCCTACTAATGAATGCAGAAGCAGAGAGCCCCATTTCAATACGTCCCTGGCGGCCAGCCTCACACAGAGTGCTGAAAGAGTGCTTACTTTGACATGCCCCTATAGTCATGAGCCGACTCACCCTCGTCGGAGCTGCTGCAAAAGGGGCCTTATACAGAGAACTCAAAAAGATTTATTAATTTTTTCTATTTATATTTAGGTCTGTAAGAGAATTGCCCTTTATATATTTATTTTAATTTTAAAATTATACTTTTACCCTAAAATAATTATGGGTATCAAGCATCTTATTTTATTCATATTCACAAATACAACTATATTGTTATTACACTTTATTTACCTATTTATCGAAATGTTTGATGATAATATCTTTCACTATTTACAATCGCTCAGAGAGTAGCTTATTCGTTTGTATATTTCATATATATCCAAATGATCACTTGCCAAGGCTTGTTTTTAACTTAATACCGAAAGTTCGAATTTTCACAATTTATCACAAATTTTTTTAAAAGTTCCGAATTAAAAAAGTTTAAAATTTCTTGCTTTTTCTATCTTAAAAGTCATTTTCACTAAAATAAAGTTAAAAACTTTAATACTGCTTCAACGCGAGGCGCTAACAATAATAATTAACATTAGACGGACAACCTGAGGATTCGGGGATTTATGCTACCACTTCACCCGCCGCGATTTTTCTAATCTCTAAACTCTCATTTTATTTAAAAATTAAACTTACTTCGCATTTACAAACGAGAAATTCTCAAACCTATCCATTTGCATTTACATTTGATTTTGTTTTTATTTTAGTTTTATATTTGCTTTTTTTATTTTTATTATATTAAAACTGAGATATTTAAGTAAAAAATAAAAATATTACGAATTTTTATAAATTATTTATTAAAAACATTCTAATTATTATTATTATTTATATTAAAAATATAAAATAAAATAATAAAAATATTTTTAAGATGCACTCATGACTCAAAGTAATAATAATATTCACACAAAAATCCGATTACAATTAAATCAAACTCATTCTCATTAAACAAACATTTTAATGAGAACCCAAATAACTGGGCCCTCTATCATATCCTTACTGCTACCTAATATTAAAAAATAAATAATTTTAATACTTAATACTATTAAATACTATTTAATATTAAGCTCAAAAAAAATTATATTCAATATTAATTTAAAAAAGCATAAACACCATTCATCAATTATATTCGAAATTTTAAAGAGTATGTCGGCAACTAACTGAAGTAAGAAATATTAGGAGCAAAAGTCAATGGCGTAGGTCACATAGTCTTGTAAAAGGACTCTATATGTCCCACAAACCTAGGAAGAAACATCTCTCTAGAAGGATACCATTTATTACATGTTCGTAACTAGGCTTGGCAAAATTTGAAAAGAGTCCATGAATTCGACTTATTTTTTTATAGGATTTGATTATGTATAATTGTGTTTTAATCAAATTTGATTTGACTCATATAATATATTTAATAAATAGGTTATATTCGTATCAATCCATATAATACTTAATTTAATAATACGATAACTCATTTAATTTATTAAATTAATTAATATTTAATTTAGATTAACTCATTTAATATGTTATTTATGTTAAATATTAATGAATTAATTATAAATTATATTATTTTAAATTATAAAATTAATAAACGGATTATACGTATCGTATCGTATCGTATTATCCAATTACTAATTGAGCCGTGTTTGATTATATTAGTTTTTACTCTATTATTATTCATGTCATTGACATGACTAGATATAGATTTGGTGAATATAATAAAATAGTTGTTATTCACATTTAATTATAAACATAAATTACTACACCTAGATAATTATACTCACTTATTTTATTCATATTCAGAACACGACTATATTTTTATTTACTTCATTTAAATGTGAAATGTACAATAAAAATACATCTTTCTTATTATTTACAATCTTTCAGGGATGGTTAAAGCTGTTTCAAGGCCTTCATATTTATCCAATGATCAATAGTATATCACTTAGCTTATATTTAAGCCATTGTTAAAATATTTATAAAAATGTTATTTATCAAATTTGCAAGTTACTACCAATCTCTAGTTTGAGAATATTTATATTTGGAAATATTTTTAATTGATTTAAGTTTGTTAAACCTTTAAGAGTATGTCTATCAAATGGGTTGTCTAAAAATTCTAACTTATAAGAATAACTTTAAATTTTATCAAAAACCTACTTTCTTCATTTTTTTTTTAATTAGAATTAACTATTCTATGTCTTTGTTTTTTCATTGGTTTGAGTTGGCAACATGCTTAAAGTAATCCACAACCTTTCCTGCACTACTGATCACAAATCAAGCACTCATAAATGTTAAATGGCTCTTTCAAAAAAAGAAAAAAAGAAAAAAAGAAGTCTTAATTAATAATCTTATTATTGAGTTCAAAACAGAAAAATCTTATTTTTTTTATATGCTAACTAAATATTTTGGGCCATAATATTAGAATTATATATCCATGCACTCAAACGACTCTTCTTTCTTATACCCTATTTTTCAAATCATCGAACGTTTCCATTATATGGTATAAAATTATAATGCGCGAAAAACAAACTACAGATTCATTATAATTATTTAAATTCAGATAAATTTTGTAAGAGTTCAGTTACTTAGATTATTCCCATACACCAATAATTGAATGGGTTATATTATTAAAATTCATCAATAATGTATTTTTAAATGTGACTTAATAAATACCATTTTCTTTAAAAATATATATTTATTTTCAATATTTTTAAAGTATATATAAAATAATCATAGTTTAATGTTTTTTTAAAAGAAAAAGTGTAGAAATAAATACTAAAATGATAATATTAGGTTTGCTAAATAGGAGTTATATAAGCTTGACTTTACTATATATAAATTTATTGATCTTATTTGAAGAATACAATCATATAAAAACACAATAATCAAAAGTCATAAAACTTAATAAAGATAACGAAAGATTCAAAGCACAAAGAAAAAGATTAACTCAAAGTTCCTATACACTCGATAATCTAAAACGCAGATAATTTCAAATTTCATATATTTGAGAAGATTTATTTGATGAATTATAATTCGATTCACGACTTGGTCAAATCTTAATTTTACCATCTAAATCATAACATAAAAACCTACGAAAAAGATAACTCATTAGAGCAATATACAACTATTTATTATAATAAGCCTGGTGAATAAACATTATATAATAGACAATGATCACAAAAATACGTAAAATAAATAAAAATAAAACATAAATCCAAATCAATACTTAATAAAACCATTTTCAGACAAAAATCCAAATCTAGATAAAAGATCAAGACCTAAAAGATAATAGAGGGAACGGAGACTAGGGGTTTCCTCCTATTTGTTCACTTACTCATGCTTTTCAAAATTGAGTTGAAAAGAACTTACGTAACCCTAATAACATAATTAATTTTATTGAAATTTATATTCGAAGCCACCTAAATGTGAGGCTGGATCTGTTACCCAAATAGAAAGGACGGGAGCACTGTCTAAAATGGACCTTAGGAGCAGTAGATAATTTCCTAAAGCTATAACCGCCATAGCTTCTGAAAGAGAGATATCAAACTTCTTTCCTAGTAAATGACTGGGACCAATCCATTGACAGATCCCACTCTTTTCATTCATTCTCTTTTTATCTATCTCCTCCCTCCTCCCTCCTCCCCTTCACCATAACCAAATAAAATACAATTACAATTAAACTGTATGAAACAATGTTTTAAAAATCGAAAGGTGTTTGAATAAAAAAAAAACTACTTATGGTTCAGGAGTCGAATCAATTATCCAATTACTGTCAAATTAGATAGAACGATGATGGGTTTGATCCGATTTTTAAAACATTAAAAAGAGAGGGGGGGAGAAAATCAAGGGTTAGTGGAGAGAGAGAGAGGGGGAAAATCAGGGTTATAAAATAATAAACTGAGGATTTAATTGGGATTTTGGTGAGTAATTGCAGATTAGTGTTGGGGTGGTGGTGGGGCCCAGGCTCACAGAAAGGCTCTTAAAGCTGTGGGCCCCATGTTAATAGGATTTACTGCTATCCTTATTTTGCCCTTTCAAGACTGTCACAATTACACCTTGCCACTCACATTCCTACTTTTAGCCTTTTAGCCCCTGTTTTTCAACCTGCTCTGGAACCCAAGTGGTATGCAAAGTGTATCTATGAAAAATAAAAATTAGGTTTAATCAAACATATTTCATTTAATTTACATATTTATTTAAATTCCTTAATTATATAAGGAATAAGAAACTTAAAATTATAAAGTTTTAAAGATATATAGATTTTATTATATATTTTTATGATAAATGGGAAAATTATTTTCATATATTATTTTTCTTTTTCATATAAAACCTTTTAATCAAACAGGATGTAGATGGGAGATGAAACAAAGAGGAGAGAGGGAGATTTCAATAGTTTTATGAAATAGGATGACTAGTTTGCCTTAGAACACTCAAGTTCATGCTGCCACGTTGATCAACCAATTCATCCATGATCACAAGTTGCTTTCAAATACTAAACATGCAAGTACTTCCAATTTGAAAGCTGGGAGTTTTGCGGCAGCAACACTGGAATTTTTTCGGGAAAAAACTTTTTATAAATCTTCCATCATACTCAATGATGATTGATGAACCTAAGGTCATTTCGCAAATTATAACTCAATTTTCGATGGAGATTCAATATGAAGGATTGGGTGAAGTATTCTTGATACTGAGGTTTCTTAGGTACAAGACCAAGCCTTCTATTAGAAAAAGAATTTGTTTAATTAGATGAGTTAGTGATTAATATGTAGTCTTATAACTTATATATATATAATACGGGAATTATGTTTACATGCGGAGATAAAAGGAGTAAATGAAATATAAGATAGCCTAGTGTATAATAAATGTATCTTCAAGCAGTTCTTCCAACATGCATGAATGCAATAATGTAACACCTTCTTCATGTATAGTAAGGGTGATGTATTATGTTTCTACATCTAATACATTAGGCAAAAAGGGCGTTACATTTTTGTATTTGTGAATACATTTTTTTATGTATTAACTGTCTTGTGTACCCTTTTCTACCTTTCCTCTGCTATATCTATATGGCATGGAAGATGTCATTATTCCCGCTATATAACATTGCTAAATAAATAAAGATAACAATTTCAACCATAAACTATGACATGGTATCATTTAGATGTGCTTTGACTATTACATCAGCTGACGTGATAAGTTTCTTCCTTCTATCCCATTCCTAACTGATCGCACTATGATAACTCGTCCCGACTCATACCCGGCAACAAAAGAAGTACAACCCATCCTGGTCCACCTTGTCCCCGGGGACCCAGATTCAAGCCTTGAGATATCGTCATCTTCTCCAGAGTAGTCAAAGTGTCTTGCAGCTCCGCCTCCACCTCCGTTGTTGTATCCTTGGTTTAGGGTAGATATCTCCGCCTCACCACCTTCATCACAGTAGCAACTTGCTCCTCCAATTGTTCATCACAAAACTCGAATCCGGGACACCCTTCCTTATGTCATTATAACTATTCTAATGTTAAATAAAAACACGTAGGAGAAATAGCTTTTAAATTGAAGAAACTTAACCGTCCTGGGCAGATAAGCGCTGCGAATTACCAATTATTCTCAGCCGACTACGTAATTCGACCCGACCGCAGTTAATCGCTCGCTCGAAATCTCGAGAAGATTGTTAATAGCCTGGCAAAGATATAACAATCGACTCGAATCCACCGAACCCATCGGCACTTTACTATTTTATTAATCGAAAGCGAATTTTTGTACCAATCGGTCAATAATTATTTATTAAATTTTAATGGTATGAGTTTTTTTGAATCGAGTTCTAATAAATCAATTATTTTTCGAATCGAGTTTTGAATATTTGAAAAAAAACTCAATCGGGTTTTTTAATTGATTCAAGTTTGAACTTGCTTGTGTATCAATTCGACTCGATTACACATCTTTTGATCACCACTTTGAATTTCTTAGGACTACTAAAGATTTATCTACCAGAATTTCCAGATCCTATAAAATTAACTGAGTTATACTTAACCTTAACCCAACATCAATACATAGTGGAATATCTATATGATAAGAGCAGACATATTTATCTGATAAGAGTGAAAGGCTGGTAGCGGTGGTAATTGTGAATATAGGAGGTGAGGAGAAGGAGAAAAGAGGAAAAGGAAAAGAAAGGTAATTGATCCATGCGGTCCAGTTGCAGAGCGGTTTCTCGTCAGCTTGTCCTTTAAACGGCTGACGCGACTGATCCGTGAATGCCCAAAGCCTCTTTCCTTCTCTCCCCCGACTCTCTCTCTCTCTCTCTCTCTCTCTCTCTCTCGTAATGGCCGTCTCCCTGTGATCTCTCTCTCCCTTTCTCTCTCTTTCTTTCTGTCGTCGACGTGGGAAAAAAAGAGAGAAAATGGATGAGAATTCAGCTATTATCGAAGCAATTCTCAGAGAAGACGGTCTCGCCACCAATCTCAATGGCCACCAAAGCCAAGACTCCGGCTGGAAAACCGTCTCCTATACCAAACGTAGGAAGAACCCTCCTAAGAATTCCGTACAACCCTCTCTCACCGCCTTCCACGATTCCGACGTCTTCCGCTCCGTCGACCAACATTCCGAGGACCGCCTCCACCGCGCCCGGGAGGCGGCTGCTGCTGCTATGGCAGCCGCCCTCCAATCCCCTTTTAGATCCAAGCAGCATTCATATGACGACGACAGCGGCGCCGAAAGTTCAGCCGGCGCCGTTGAAAATGGGGGTGCGGTGGAGAAGAAAGGTAGTCTATAAGAAGCCAAGGTGGTCATGTGTCTAAGTTAGTGATGTGGCGTCGAAGATGGACGCCGATGATCTTGCTGCTTTCCTTCTTGATATATCTGTGAGTTTCAATTTTGAAAATTTGTGATTTGATTCCGTGTTCTACACTCTGACCCGCTGATTTTAATGGATTTGGATTGTTTGAAGACAAAGGAAAGAATACATGCCTTTTGGCTCATCTTTCTTGTTACTCCTTTTAATACTTGGCCAATCATACTACGTCATAAAATAATTTTCCCCATTTTGTATAGGCTTCCTATGAAACTCATCATGACATACAACTCATCCGGTTTGCTGACTATTTCGGCCGCGCATTTGCCTCTGTCACTGCAGCGCAATTCCCATGGGTGAAGATTTTTAAGGAGTCTACTGCTGGTTGATTGACGCTGCCTTTCGCCTTTTCTTCGTTCGTTTCATTCAATTTAATGCGATCTCATATACTTGGCCAAAAAAAAAAAGAAGTCCTTTTTGGCACTACTCTCATACAAACGAGAAGTCGCCTGAGTAGATACCATTATGTAAAAGTGACATTTTTTTGTGGTGAATATTTGTTTGTCTGAAATGTGATATTGAATGCATAAAACCAAATGCCCAAGTTGTTCGAATTCTTATAAATACACTGTTTTATAACGCATAAGTGAGTGTTAGGTTGTTTTATTTTTCATAAATTAGGTGATTTTGCGACTCTTTCCTTCTTTCCTTTAGCTCTGGGTTAAGACCATGCTGATTCAGGGTCTTGAAATGAACTGCATATTGTGATAGTCATTTCTTCAATGCCAATCGTGAACTTGTTTGATGAACCTCAATTATATTTTTTGAGGATTTTGGCTGCTCTCTTTCTCTCTCTCAATTTTATTTTTTATTTATTGTTGATTTTTTATGCACTTTCAAGGAAACCAGTCACTGGGATTTCTGAATTTCAAAGCAGGATTTCCTTTGGGGTGCAACAGGTTCCTCTTTCTCATATTCCTGAAGCTGTTTATAAGACATCAGTTGACTGGATCAACCAGCGATCCTTTGAAGCGGTTGCTCTTGTCTTACATGGTTGCTGGATAATATCTATGCTGATCTAGGAAATCCATCAAGGAACTGTCAAGGGATCCAAAAAGGTGTCTCAGCAAGCACCATCAAAATCTCAGGTATCTTTATGCTTTTTAGTCTATCTTCCATTTTTTGGGTTGAACAATCTGTTCATGAGTTTGATGTGTGCTGTGGGACTTACAAGAAAATGTTCACCATGGGCTGTAGAAGAAAGATTTAACTAAATCTCGGAGGAGGTTCTGACTGCATAGTTATGCAACCAGCTGGAAATCTTTGCAGGATATATATGCTAGTGTTTATTAACCTGGACATTTGGCATTGAGATGCCAACTTCCTAAAATTAAGACTTTCTCCATTTAGAGAATTGATCAATGTAGCCGCAATTTGATTGATATAATGTGGATCTCTTCACTATAAGAGTCCTTTCCAGCATAATTGAAAAAAGCAAATGATAGCATTGGAAACGTGTAGCTACACGTGCCTTGTCAATGGGCATCTAGCAAATTAGACTATAAGATAAAGGTGTCCCCATAGCTGTGAAGTTTTAAGCTAGTCAATGAATAATATTTATATTGTTACATTCATTAGAAGGAAAACCAGGAATGGATATTCCTTTTCACAATCCACCATTTTCCTTTTTACAGTGTTATTCTCTTTTTATATTTGAAATATCATGTATTGGACTTAAAAACATTATGCATATCTGTATCCTGTTTAGATACTTGTGATATTAGCTTCTAAGAGGCAACAATTACTTTTATCTCTTGGAGATCCTAACATATGGGCCATTATAAGATTCTTTGGGTTGAGATATTAGCTTTTGTGAAGAACTGTTAATGGTCAATCCCTGTCAAAACATATGCCACAATTACTGAGATATGTTATATGTCCTTAGCAAGCATACAATTTATCTAATAAAGAAAAAATTAAATTACATAGTCGTGGGCAACATTCCCAAAATATTTTATGTTGGTTAGTAGAGTAATATGATTTATTTGATATTGGAACTGTAGGTTGCCATATTTGTCGTGTTAGCGATGTCATTACGACGAAAACCAGAAGTATTGATCAGTTTGTTGCCAATAATGAAGGAAAATCCAAAGTATCAGGCCCAAGATAAGCTTCCAGTCACAGTATGGGTGATTGCTCAGGTGAATACACCTGTATAGTGTATAATGGATATGGCTTTTCCAGGGGATAATAACCCTGCTTTACGAGCATGTTTTCTGATCCAGATGTTGTACTTTGGTTTGTAGGCTTCCTCAAGGTGATTTGGCTGTGGGGCTGTACATGTCGACACATATGCTTTTGCCTATGCTGGGTGGCAAATCAAGTTGTAATCCACAGTCCAGAGACTTAATTTTGCAGTTGGTAGAAAGGTTGTACAGCATTGAATGAAAACTGAGTTTTTCCCTTCTCTTCTAGACATTTCTTTTGGATCTAAAACTTTTACCTCTACATGCTTGCAGAATTTTATCTTCCCCAAAAGCTCGCTCTGTCTTAATAAATGGTGCTGTGAGAAAGGGAGAGCGCCTGGTGCCACCCTCAGCTCTTGAACTTTTGATGCGAGCCACTTTCCCAGCATCCTCAGCTCGAGTTAAGGTGCATTTTTTATTTTATTTTATTTGTATTTGTGCATATGATTTGCAATTAAATCACTAGATTGAATGGAAACTGGTGTATGAGAAAGTTCACCATGTTCATTTAGGCAACTGAGGTTTGAAGGTGTATCCTACTCTTGAAAGAGGTAGCCCTAGCTGGATCCCTTCGTGGGGGAAGCATGCCATGAAAACAAGTTCTACTGCAGATAATGAAGTTTTCATTAAAGCTGCTGAGAAGGTAAATCAAACTCTCTTCTAATTGCATTTTTTATCAGATGAAAATAGAAGCAGAAACTTGATTTAAGCAATTTTGATGCGCTGGCTGTATGCAGGTATCCCTGACTATCAAGGAAGCAGTTGATATTTTACTTGCGTTTAAATCAGAATCTCACTGTTGGCAAGCAATGGGTCAGCAGTTTCTTATTGTTATTTTTGGTTGATTTTTATCTGTTTCTTTGAGACTGTTTCTTTATTTTTTGTTCATGCATCACTAAATTCTTCTGTTTCTTTTTGTATCCAGGACCTAATTTATCTTGATAATTTGGAAGCTAGTGTTCTTGTTCTGAAAAAGCTTTCTAATGAATGGAAGGAGCTCTCTGCTAAAACTCCTAGTCTCGAGCTTCTAAAAGATACGCTAAAGAGTTTCCAGCAGAAGGTAAGCAATCCTCTAGATTTCTAGGCAAGAAAACGGTTTTTTTATCCTTGTTGATAAGAATTTTCATATATCAACCTTGTTTTATCATTCGCTCATTTTAACAATTGTTTCTTGTTGATAAGAATTTTCATATATCAACCTTGTTTTATCATTCGCTCATTTTAACAATTAGGCAATTGTTTTCCTCTTGAGATGAACATAATTGTGTCTGTGAAGTCAACTTCACCTTAATGAAAAGTGAATAAGATTAAATATTGTAAGATTCAGAACTTGGATCTTATTTTTTTTCTTTGGGCCAAAATCAACCTAATATCTATTTGGTAATATACAAAACATAAGATGAAAAGCACTCCCATCTAGTATCTAACAATGGGATGCTGTGTGAATAAATAGAATGATTGATGCTTTAAATAATTTCTTATAGTATTCTGAAGGTAGAACGAGAAAGAGTTGAGTAGTGGTGAACAGCTGACACCATGCATCTCTCAAGGATGCAGACAAGTATTGCAAGGTGATCTTGGGCCGGTTATCACGAGGCCATAGCTGTACAATAAGCAAGGTGTTTGCATCTGCTGCATTAGCAGTGGGTGCTGCTGCTGGGTTTGCGCTTCTCTTCCCTAACTTGCAATCTTCTGACTGAAAAAGACTACCGGATGGATGTGTTTAAGTTTTAATTGCCTTTTTGATCATCTGATCCTCATCGGCTTTGTAGAGGTTGACCGGCAGCGGATGGTATTTAGAATTAGTACCCAACAATACAGGTATAGGTAAGTCAAGTAAGATGTCTCAAAATAAAGCCAGCGGAAGAGGATAGTTGGCTTTTCTTTTTTTCCTTTTTAATTAATTTTAAGAGGAAAGGTCTCAGAGGCAGCGAGTTGCCAGTGACAGGATAGAGTTTGAATGGAGGCGTGAGTCATATTCCAGTGGGCAGTGACTTGTTTTAATTTTATGATAGTGGTTTTGAATTTTATTAGTGTTTGACATGGATATAGAAGAACCATTGAGAGTAGTTAGTTATGTGATACGAAGGATGTAAATGAAGCAGCGGGAAATTTTATGTTAATTTGATGCTTGGAAAGAAGGTTTCTGCTGAGAGTGCTCAAATACTTAGGCCCCTTTGGAACCCGGAAAGTGCAAGCGAAATAAATGCCAATATAAAAGAGGAAAAGAAAGAATGTTTAGGAGGAAAATAAAAAAAATATATTTAAATTTAATAAATTAATTTTATATATTTATTTGAACTTATTTTATTTGTTTCTATTATATTATATAAAGAGTAAGAATTTAAAAGGATTATATAAAAATTTTGAGAATTTATTATATTTTATTTTGGTAAATCAAACATGTCAAAATAATTTTTATTATATTTTTATAGGCATTTTTTGGGTTCTAAACGGAGCCTTTGGAACCGTTAGATAACTCAGGAACTCAGGGGAGTTGATCGTCTTTTTCCTCAAGTACTTTGAATTCCCCTTGCATAAGAGTTATAGATGGGAAATAAGAGTTATAAATGGGAAATGTGCTAGCTCTGTTTGGGCTGAGCCAAAATGGATCGAATAATACGCTTGCTTTTATTCTGCCATATAATTTTGGCATTCGAGCGAAAATGGGTTAAACGGGTTATAATATTTGAAAATATTAAAATATATAATTGTTAATTATTTCACGTAGTTCAATATATTATTGGTAATCCATTATACTATTTCTTTTGTTTATTTTATTTCATCAATGTAACATCAGTTTCGAGAGGCTTCAGACTTACATGTAACCGTGAGTACAGAGCATGCGTATCAAAAGATTCTATTAATTATTCACATTATAGTAGAGGCTTTAACGTGTTTTGGGCTACTTATATCAGAAAGCTTTTTAATTGTAAACAGAAACTAAAAAGAATTATTAGATTCTCAAAATCAGAAAAGGTGATAATAATAATAATAATAATAATTATCGAACATCTGCAGAACTTGTAGTACTCCCTCTAGATTTTGGAAGACGAATATCAAGGCCGTTAAATTCGTCTCACAAATTCAAAATGACTGAAAAGTTTTCTAATGACTGAAGAAGTGTTTAATATTTTTACGTATTTTTTTATATCATAATAGATTTTTAGATCACAGATTTTTACGAAAATTTCGAAGTTGCGAACGACTTAAAGCTAAGCTTCATTTAAAATAAAGCCGTTTAAAAAATAAATAAATTTTCAAGAACGACCGAATGAGCCAATACGAGCCACGATTCAAATACACAAGTAATAAAAAAGAAGAAGTAAGATAAAATAAAAAGGAGAAGGTGAGAAGAAAGAGAGATTTTTTTCTTTCGCTTTCTAAGATCTACGTAAATTGGACCGTGAGCTTGTTAGCAGCGCAAAGCTCATCTAAGCACGAGAGTTACATGCAGATCAAAATCTTAATTTTTCACAAACTTTAAGAGGTAGAAAATTTTTTTACTTGTGTTATTTCTATCCTAAAGGTCATTTAATGGCTTGATATTGACATAGAGGCCGTGAGAGGCCGTAAATTTTAGTTCCAAAATTTTTGGACTGAGTTTATGAATTTTTAGAAGTGGACTCAGATGGTCTCAGTTGGAATTTTTGCACTATTTTCAACAATCCGGTTGAATTTTCTGATCGCTTATATCTGATAGGATTTTCAAACCTGGCAGCAGTCCTCGACCTGTGCCGAGGCGGTTTTGATAACTGACCGATGTTTAAATATTTCATATAGGAGTTGTTTGGTCTGACTGAGCATTGCGGGCTATTTGGACTGGCTGCTTTAGAGAACCCAGATAAATGATTTTTTCCGGTTCACGATGTCACCGTCAAGCCTCCAACTTTATTTATTACACTTCATCTCGAACTCGATTCTAAAGCGTTACTACTGAAACCCCATCGAAGATGTATACTTCATATGCATGCAACGGCATTCGCCCATTTTCCTCGAAAAATTTAATCAGAAAGAGACCGCGCAAGCTTGCTCTACGCGATGACGCATGGGTCTAATACATCAACAATGCCAGAGTAGTGCTTTAGCGCGAGAAATCATGTTTCGTGCTCGATTATCAGAAAACTGAGATGCGCGAGTGTTCAAACTTTGTTTCAAATGCTAGAGTATTATTTTATGAATCGTTTTACGATTTGTATGTTATGGTTTTAATTGTTAAACCATATTTTAAAGCTTATGGTTTTGATTTGTTAAACCATATTTTATAAAGCAAACAATATGCTTTAGTAAGTAAGCAAGCAAGCAAGCAAACTTATATTTTATAAGTTAGGCCTTAAGAAATCCCCTACCTTAAAACAAGACACTTGGCCAGCATTTCAGACGCGCACATAAGAAGACATGATTGCATTTCATTTTATATTTTGGCTCGTCAAACTAGCTCATGCATTATGACATATTGTATATGACTGCGACACGACTTGTAAGAGATATAGCAAGATAGCTAAGGTCAGATTATAAATATGGCATTCCACCATATTTACTCTGACAGCGATACACGAGGTTCTTCCACCGGATCATAGAGAAAGACAGTTTCCCTTGTTTAATAGATACAACAAGCAAAGAAAGGCCCCATGGTTGATCATTATATTTGGCAAGACATTTTACATACAACTAAAATCACCACTACTGCAAGCAAACATTTTTACAAAAGTTTGTGAAACTTTTATAGCAAAGAAAGCAAGGTTTTCAAAGTGTTTTGTAAAAGATCGTTTTCTTGCAACTTTGAGACATTTTCAAAATGCCAAAGATTTATAAAACATACACTAACAAGCCCCAAATCTCATTATTTTCCGTTAAAAAATTATCTTCCAGAATGTACGCTTGACGCCTGACACAGTCCCGATTTCTAGTTATGTATTTACTCACTCTTGTATATATTTGTAAAGAAAATGTAACTAACTTTTTGTAAGAAACATTTTAAACTTATAGTTGTGTATATGTATGTACATAGTTTTGTTTATGAAATGTGAGGAGCTTGGAGGCTCTGAAAAGTGTTGTTGGTTGCCATATTTTGAAGTGTAAACTGTATTTACAAGTTTTGGGACATGTCCTCATATATAAATATATGTTGTTTAAATTTTTAAAATCATAAGTTTAGAAAGAAAATTTTTTATACAGTTTTCAAAGAAGTTAAATACGCACTTTAGCTTCACATGATTCTCTTAGTCATTGGAAGTATCAAACAGTTTCTCATGAGGTTGCCATACATCACCCGCTAGTAGGTGTGATGTGTCATTTGACATGTCCCATAATTAATGTTTTATACTTTTATATATAAAATATTAATTTTAAAGCTTGGAAAGACGTGACCTTTGCCTTTAGGGATTTCAAAAAATAAAAAGAAAATGTTCATTTTAATATTTTATTCTCACTTCACATGTCCTATGATTACCTTTTCGTACTATTATAAATAAAATATTAATTTTAAAGATAATTGGAAAAGACATTGATTTACTTTGCCTTAAGAATTTAAATAGAGAAATCAAAACTGGCTAGCTCGACCCGAACCCGAGGAGTCACGGCCTATTTAGGCCCAGATTTTTGTAGTCTATAGCTTTTCTGGGGCTCTAAACCAAATTTCGCTCAGCTCTTATCGGGCTCTAAACTTAATATCCCATATCTAATAAGAGTGAGATCAGTGGTCAGTGTGTAAGACTTGCTTTCTTTTGCACAAGTACTTTGAATCCCTCCTACATGAGAGAGGAGATCAGGACTACATATGAGGTACATATTGACAAAAAACTAATCACTGAGCCTAAATTCCCAAATCATGGATTTAAGTACTGTAAAACAAAATATCCAAATCCTCTTAATTGCCTGATTCTCACTAAACTTTCAAAACTATCATAGGTAAATTTCGGGGACAAAAGTTTTCAGGAAAAGGCATATAAGAAAATTTGAAAGAATAGAAGAATGATAAAATGAATATGATATATAAATATGTTTAGAGTTCAAGAGTTCTTCCAATGAGTCAAAGAACATCAAATTTGGAGTCTGCGTGAGAAAATTATGGCCTTGAGAAGTTCATAGCAAAGAAAAGGTAAAGTGTAGATGAATAATGGACATAAGTCATGCATCCTTGTTCACATGCCAGCATCGCTATTCAGATTTGAAATTCTCAAGGAGTTGCAACATCGAGGCCCATTTCCTGCAAGACATCTGCAAATACATGTTTTTAGACTTTTTTAGTGGTTCGACTTAGTAGGGAAGAACACCCATTCTAGTGTTTTTCTTACTCCAAGCTTGAACACTGAATGCCTGTAATTTTTGAGATCTTTTTTACTTTGAAGAGGAGGAGAACCCTGAGGAAAAGAAGAAGACATTCGAGAGAAGAGAATGAGACTTCTTACCCCAAATCTATTTAATCTCTTCCCTTTTGTATTCTTTCTTGGATAGTTGTAATCATTTTCTAGTTATGTTTTAGTTAGTTTTCTAAGACACTTAGATGGTAATGTGATCAAGTATGAATATTCTTAATTTGGGCTTGATTTATACTTATTTTCATGTCAGAGAAATCATTTCCTACTTTATGCCAAGTGAGAGGAATCGGGGCTAATGTCACTCTGTATGATTTGTGTCCATTCAAGATCCGGAGAAAATGAGAATTAGATTATACCATGGATGAATTACCATTTAATTGTCACGAGATAGATATGGGCGGATTAGGTGAATTTAGGGGACTTCAAATGAATGCGCCTAAAATCATACATGAGGTGAGATGCAAAATACCTTATCTAGCGTAGATTGTGAGTTATCGAGAGAATTCACACATGCACAGATATGAAATCATCACCAACAACAGAAACACACAATTGACGACTATGCCCGCCACAGCCTCACCGGCAAAACCATGCATCAGGGTTTTGATTCTTGAGTCTTTGTTAAATTAGGACTCTTGCATGTTATTTTAGTTAAATTTGTGTTTTTTACAAATTTTCCGTCATCCAAATAGAGCCTAAGCTAGATTAGAGTCGGTAATTAATAGCCAATCCTTGTGGGACAATACTCTTACTTTCACTTTATTACTTGAGGCGACGAGTGCACTTGTGCACATAGAAGAATTATTTTTTATACACGCATTCGCGCTTATCATTACGCCTACATCTAAATTTCAAGTGATAATAGATATTGTCCTTGGACTCATTTATTATCAGACATGCACCTGAAGATAGTCTTCATGGCATTTTCACTTAGGACAAGAGACACGAGTAATGATCCCTATTAAGAAAGCCATAGGGTATACCAGAGCTTCACTTCTCGAAGGGTCCCACCCGACATAGCCTTCGAACCCGAGTCCGATGCCTCGACAATAACCGACTTTTTACTACTTTTTTCGCATATCAGGCGCCCAAGTTCCTATAATCGAATCAAAATATTATATCCAACGATATAAAATAAAACTACCACCGTGAAGTGGGTGTTTACAAATGGTCAATACATACAGTCCTCGAGTCCTACTTACATATACATATACAAAACTATTACTTACATTTACATATTCGTAGCTGAACCTACTGCAAGTGCGGATCATCTCTCACATAGTGTGTCGCCCTAGAGGGGTGCTAAGATCGAGGACGTCCCTCACTGTGACTCGCACTCGACAAAACCCGCGGCTGTTTTTTACGCCTTTAGCTGGGAAACATATAGCTTATACGTATACACATGCATGAACATAATTATAGTGAGCATATAACAGTAACAAATACACAGTAGCAGATATCATAATATTTCCATAAATTCATATAATAAACTTATACATATTTGTACTTATAGTAAACTTATATTTGTCCCGATCTCCTGTAGGAGTTACAAAGCTTATACTTGTACGGATATCACGTAGGACACATACTTATACTTACCTCCTGTAGGAGTTACAGAGCTTATACTTATACAGAGGTACTCGTAGGTACATTCAGAGCAGAACGATGTATTTTACTTTACTCTTATTCGTTATTCAGACTCTTATCATATAACTGTTGGATTGCTTAGACCAGTAATAAGAAATGAGTAGGACACAGCACAATAAGTACCCGAAGGTAAGGTACAATACTGAGGTGCCGTAGCACAAAGCAGGAGTGCCGAAACACTAACAGAGAGTGTCGTCGCACTAATCAGAGAGTACCAAAGTACTAAACAGAGAGTGTCGAAGCACTAAACAGAGAGGCGCCTCCCTATACTAAATGCGTCACACGGTCAGAGCGCCGTCACACTAATCAGAGTACTCAGCATTATACGTGTTTACCCACATACCGTAGGTATATGTCATTCAATATCTGGCTATCTTAGCATTCTTACAATTATATGTGTTCAAGAACTTACTATCTTATAATAGGCATTACGCTTGCTACCATCAAACTCACGAGGTGGCAAAGGTACGGGTTTAATTTTTCCTTTCCTTACCTTATAGACACATGGACCTTTCTATACACTTATGGGATCCTTATTAGTCCACATGTCTAAGGAACAACCAAAACAAAACTAAAACAAAAAATGACAACATCAGCAATAGTGGCTTCACGCTGACGAGACCGCACGCGACGGCCTTCACAGGGCAAGCTCAGCTTCGCCGGCTAACCCGAGGATGGAAAATCCTCCTTCTCGGCCTCGCCGTATGGTGGTCCTCTCGGGCCAGATGTGAGGACCTTCGCTTCGGCGAGGGTCTGTCACGCAAAGACCTCGACATTGCCTGGGATCATTGCTGGTCATTTTTCTACAAATCTAACCAAAAACACAATAAAAAGCATATATTCTCTAGAAAACATCTCAAGTACATTCTAACTCCAAATCCAAAACTAATCATAGTGATTAATTGTATTTTTTCCAAATCTTAATTCAAATACTCAGATGTTAGGTTAACTTCCTAACACCAAATAAACATGTTTCAAACACCATAAACTAAGAATCCATAATCATCTTATGCCAAACTACTGCTCATTTAATCCCAATTTCAATTTAATCTAGGTTTAGGATGAATCTAACTAAAAACTTTAGAATTGGAACCACTAATATGCATAAACTCATGAAAATCCATACATCTCCATACAAATCCCTAGTTTCCATATTTCCTTTCCATGTTAAAATCATCATATAGCTTCCATACCTTTGCTCTTGCTCTTCTTCTTCTTAACGGTTTGTTCTATTACAAAATGTCGCAAATGAGGTAGACCAAAATTGGTCTTATTTAGTCTCATTTATAAGGCCATGTTCGTCATAAAAATGCATTAATTTGAATTGTTCTTTTATTGCACTTTGGTCCTTCATCTCTCTATTTTCACCACAAGTTATTCATATATTCCACTTTGGCATATAATCTTATAATCCTATGACATTTATATCCATTTGACAAATTACAAATTTACCTCCTTGCTTATTTCCAGTTTTCTAAATTTACATGCTAATTTAAATTGCAAAATTTAAATTATACCTACAAAATACCCATAAACATTCAAACGACTAGGTGCATTTCTTGGGGGTGGTTACGTACTTCTCTATCATTGGGAGGTCGAATCTTGTTATAGCTACTCAATTACCTTCAATACCTCAAGTTTGTAATTCTAATCATCACCTTAGCGAGCGGCCTTTTGAAAGGTAAATAAGGAATAAACTAAAGTACATAATCACATCCAAGATATCCTTGAGTATCTCAAGTCTAAGGATACTTGCACCATTGCTATGATGAGACAATCATCTACATATAATAGATAATCCATATGATTCATCTCATAGTAGCCGTTCGTTGATGTACTTAGCTAGTTCGCAAAACATCCACATGTCAACTCTAATCAACTCATGATCACAGTTTATAAGATCCATCGTATTTAATCCAATCAAGGGGCATGACATGTGCTAGTATGTCCGGACACAATGTTTAACCTTGTTAATCCTATGATCAGGTGATTGTTAGTGCCCAGCGCTATTTCGAGCCCTGGTCTACAATAGGTTTTGAGTGCTGCGACTAATCATATCAATTAAGCCAATTGATGTGTGCAGTCCACTTAGTTTCACTAATCCCATTTCGAGTTTGTTTTTGGTAATTTACAAGCCGCAGGCCTCACGAACAATTAGTTCAAGCTCGATGTCGATATTTACACGCCGAGGATTCACAAGAGCTAAACTACCAAAGATGAAGAAATGAAGTGGATGTGAAGAAAGAAGGTCAAGGAGGATGCAAGAGCAAAACAGTAAAGCAGGATTTTCAAGTATGACATAGTAAATTTATCAGATCATAAAATTTCGCTAGGCTAGCCAAATTCGTCATTCATCGAAATTCACCGTCTTGCTTAAAATACCCAATTTCGCTATATTCACAGCAAATGTCGCTAGGTAGCGAAACTAACGTCTTGTTTAAAATACCCAATTCACTATCTCACACAAATCAGCAGTAGCTAAATTCATCGCTCCTAGCGAAATTTCAATTTCGCTATCTCAGAATTTCGGGCTAGTTAGCGAAATTCCTCGTCTAGCATAGCTAACTTTCGCTTATGCTAGCGAAATTTCGCATAGCCAAATCTCAGCCCTGTGTTTGGAATTTTGGATGCCAAACGACCACGTTTGATATATTACCATTTCATTCCTTATGCAATTTCACATTTTAGGCATTTTGTATTTTCACACTTTGGGGTTGACTATATAAGCCCCTATACAACTCTGAACCCTAAGCAACTTTTCTTGATTTTATAAAGCTTTTCTCGTTTTCTCTATTTTAGGTCTCATTTTGCTCTTCTTCTCTCCTCTTTCTCCTTCTATTTTCTCATACACCAACATTGCCCTTCAGGATGACAACTCAAGGGATGCTTGGCTGTTTCCTAGCCTTGAAGGGTGGCTGCTAGCTTGTTTCTGGGGGCTGCTGTGTCATTCTTTACAAGCCATCATAAGGTGCATCGATGAGGAGTCCCAATTTTCCAAACTAGGGTTTAATGCCACGTAACGTCTTTCCTTCGTCAATACTTGCCATGTTTTGTGGTTCACAGACTTTAATGGTAGATGCACTCAGACATTCTTAGATGTCATTTATGAGCTATGGAATGAGGTGTTAAATGCTGTGGTTTCAAACTGAAGGACTTTGAATGCTTAGGTACTTAAGGACTAAATAGGAGTGGTTTCTAGGGTTAGGTCGTATATTTAAACAAAGATCCGCTTTTGGCTGACTATATGTCAATTGCCCTAATGCGAGGAAATAACTGAAAGACACCGTAAGGCACTCCCATGTTATCAAGCTAGTGACCCAAGCCTTCATACATGTTTCATTTACACTTTCATTTGGTTTACTTATGCTTAACCAGCTGAACAACCAACCCTCCTCCATAAATAAAACCGAAAAATCCAAACTAAAAGCCTCACCAATTTTCAAACAATAATGCAAATCATTCGTGGGATGAAAACCCATCCCGTGTTCGAATTAGATCGCTTATATCGCAAATGAGTTTTGATCATGCAGTAGGAGGAACTTAGGAATATAAATTTTGTTAATTCCGCATCACCCTACCGTGGCACGAATTACTAGGGATAATTTAGATACTAAGATAATTGCACATGATAGGAATCTTATTATCATGATCTCAACATGATTTCCTTCATGCTATGTTAGGTATCTTGGACTTCATTAATTAAATCACAGATTTAAATCAATTCAATGTATGAATATCAACACACTAAGAAGCCTTCATATTAAAACAATATGTGATACGTATAAAAAGTGATATGGGCGCATTTCCTAGAGCACTACTCTAATAAACTCCTAGTCAACTAAAGGCCATCATTTATATCTCATCATGCAGCACACGAAAGTGTCAAACTTTGTCCGGGGCTATTAGTCATAGATCAACAATATTATGATAAGCGAGATTTTCTATGATTACAGATTCACTACCAATTATTTCTCTAATCAAATGGTATCTCCTGAATACGTGTCTGGATCTTTGATGAGACTGCGGGTTCCTTTTGTTGCAATGGCTGGTACTGTAGTCACAATACAAAGATATCGATCTACAATGCCATAAAATTAATTTAGTTTATCAATGAACTCTTATCCAACCGTTTCTTAATGCTTCAAAAGCTTCAATGTAATTTCTAATCTGGGCTTGTGGAATACGCAACAGATCCTATTTGGAACTTTTCCAACTGACTACGACACCATTCAAAGTGAATATTACAGCCCATTTGAGATTTAAAATCATCTCTATCGATTAGAAGCCGCACGTATACTCTCGCTTACACAAGATCACTATCTCCATAAATTAAGAATGTATCCTTAATCCTTCTGCCACATAAGGATATTATCGATAACCACTCCAATGACCTCGCCAGTGGTTAGATTGATATTTGGTCGTGACACCCGTAGCATACGATATGTCTTGTCTAAGACATAATATAAAGCATACATGATTGATCCCGAGAGCCAGGCTATTAAGTGAGGATCATGCTCATGTGTGTCTTCTCATTCAGGTCTTTGACATACGGATCTCGAGAGGTTATCGATGTGTCATGGGAATGTTTCTCCTCCTAGACTGTCTAAGGGCAAACCTATCGAGCATCTTTATGTATGTAGACTGTAAAAGACCAAGCAACCTTTTTTTTTTTGATAACGAGGGTGTCCGCGCTACCACGCCAAGACCTCGACCAATCCCCAAGTGCCATAATAATTCAATAACCATGGACACCGTGGAACATTTGAAGGAAATTCCTCGTAGTGGCCCAGAGATTCGAACTGTGACCTCGCTCGAGCGCAGACCCACATCCAGCTACTCCTTGGCAAGACTCAAGCAACCTTAAATCTATCTCTATAGATCTTAATCCCCTTAATATATAGACGCTCCAAGGTCTTTCATGGAGAAATTCGGATAGCCAAATTGAAGCAAAATTTAAAATGTCGAGACGCCATTTGAAGGTAAATATGTCATCCACATATAACACTGAGAATATGACTGCACTCCCACTAATCTTCTTCTTATACACAAGGCTCATCCCTAATTTTGTGAGAAAACCAAACTTTAATTGTCTCATCAAATCAGATATTCCAACTCCTTAGATTGCTCGTCTAATCCATAAATGGATCTCTAAAGTTTGCATACTTTACTGCCATTTTCAGATACGAAGCTCTCAAGTTATGTAATCTACACTTCCTCATATAGGTTTCCATTGAGGAAAGCCGTTGTCACATCCATTTTCCATATCTCATAATCATAATGAGCAATGACAGGGAGTATTCTTATGGATTTAAGCATGACTACTGGACTAAAAGTATCATCATAGTCAATTCCTATTTTCAAGATAACCATCGCCCAAGCTTACTTTTTATAGGTAATCACATTACCTTCCATGTTCTGCTTTCTATTTGAATATCCACTCGCACCCCATGGGGGTTTTATCCTTCGAAAGTGGATCAACTAAATTCCATGCCTGGGGTTTGTATACATGGAGTCCATAACTCCCACTTCACGGCAAATTCGTAGATTCTTCATAAGATAGGCCCATCATCTTCTATGAGCAATACGTCCCTTGTTCACTGAAGGAGAAATCCATATCTCTTAAAACAATACTTAGTTATATTTATCCTACGAACAACTTGTGTCAAAAAGGAATAATTGTTTCATATCATTATGAATAATGTACTTTGTAGTCTCAATCAAAAGATCCTCAGATCTGCTTGAGCATTTCTAACTTCTAAGTTCAACTTGCTCTACCTATCTTCTCAAGAAAATCTTTCTCCATGAACACAACATGCTTTGAAACAAACACCTTTTGTTCCAAAGGATTGTAGAATTGATGCCTAATTGTTTCATTTGGATATCATACCAACAAACACATATCAGATTTAGCTTCTAGCTTGTCTGACATAGTTCGCTTTACATACAGATAACCTCTATTACTGAGAGATAAGGTTGCTTGTTAGTGATGAGTATGAAACTCATCTACTTTTAATTCCCCATTTTAATGAAATATCTTGAGACCTAAAAGTCTAATCGAATGCAAAAATTATGGAATCTTCACCTAGGATTTGTATTTTTGCAGGAAAATAAATCTAAAAACAAAGAAAACAATAAGAAAAGAAGCAAAGCGCGAAAAGAGTAAAGTCGTGATATTGGAGCAAAATGTCGCGAACATCATGGTAGAGTTAAGTGACGCTTGATAAAGAATGTCGACATCGACCAAAGAAGAGGAATACTATTCATACGCGACACGCTTGAAGAATGTCACGACATCGGGTAAATAGGAGTCAGACATCGAACTTGCAGTCGCGGACATCGTAAAAGTAGTCAAGTTGCAACATGTTGGAGGAATGTCGCGAAGCATCAGTGACCAGAGTAGCGATATCGGGTCGGGCGCACTAATACAATCTTAGAGTCGCATTATCTACACTTATCGCTGATATCAACTTCGAAATGCCGCTGGCATTACACTCGAGTCAGCGAAGACCGTAATAAGGCCGCAACATCGCGTGAATTTGCAGTCATGGCTAATTAATATCCAAAGTCGCAACATTGTGCAGATACACCAAAATTTAAAGTTGTGACATTGACATGCAGAGTAGCGATTAATTCAAAGTTGAGCCATGATGACATCACAAATAATAATGTTGCACATCATTGATAAAGTATATAAAATAATTAATACAACCCTAGTTTTACTTAGTTTTTAGTAAATGTCTTTATGTTAAATAAGTGCCCTAATTTCTAAATAATTTATATTTATATGATTAGGTCATCCATTCTGGTGGGCTAGTGCGACTTGGAGCGTTAAGACACAATGAAAAAAATTGGAAAACCAAAGAAACATAGTAATAACAGATCTGACCTTTCAGTTTTTCTCTGTATTAATGGGGAAATAGTATTATAAACTACCATAGAACTACATTTATAGACTTTACAAGCTCCAACAAGACTAAGATCACTCAATTTGGAATCCTGATATGGGAGATACATTAATAAAGAAGCAAATCGAGCAAGAATAACCATCAAGTCCTTTTCATTGTATTTTAAATCTATAAAATGACATTTGATGGAAATGCCTTTAGTGTGTTCGATTCCTGGATCAAGAGAGATTTCGTAGAGTCCAAGAACGACACCCGAGTTCAGCGAGAGCGGTGGCTGTGCAAAGACATGAAGAAATAAAGACCACAAGGCCACGCCTTGCGCGGACTTATGCTCGCGTGCTCGAGAGCGCTTTTTGGTGCTTTCCACGCATCAGAAGGGTATGGCGAATATGAGCCATAATTTGGTTTATTTCAAGGCCCATCCGAGGGGATTTGATGGGGGGCTATAAATTGGATCTTAGGAGACATAAAAAGGAGGCTTTTCGATGGAAGAGGGAGTGGAGAAAAGGCAATTGGAGTGCAAGGCTTGAGAGGATTGGATTCGTGGCATCTTATCTCATTTTTCTTACTCTACTCTCATGATTATGAATTCTAATTTGTATTTTCTTCATCTCATAATGTTCTAAACATCTAAGCTGATGTAACTTAGACTACATATCATGGATGAACTTTAATCTTCAAATTATTAGCTTAAATTCTAAAATTGTTATTATCTTATTTCCTGATTTGATTACATGTTGATACTCGCCATTATTTATATGTACCAGCCTGGGCTTCTGGAGGCCTAAAGACCCAGAAACTCTAGGAATCGAATAAGGTATCATACAATCAATCATAGGATAGAGATACTCATGGTGTTTTATGTGGTAAATAAGGATTGTAGGTTACCATCTCAGTTAAGTGGGCTAGAGGCAGAGATGCAATAAAACCCGCTTCGAGATGTGCACTAACACTTCTCGAGAGAGGCTCACACAGAAAGATCACTCACATTCATTAGCCTCGCATAAATTATAGCTGGGCCTCTCATCGCTCACTACGGAATGTAAATGCAATCATAACCTAAGAGCCACCCAAGAGAGAATTGCCGTTAGTTATTTTCACTTGCCCGAGCTCTGCCTGGATAGAGGACACAACAGTCCATAGCTCAGATAATATTGCAGGTCTAAGTCGCACTTGGCATTCGTCCCTTTCAGACGACCTTTGACTACCTCTTACATATCGCTTATCTCCACGCACGCCGCATAATCTACGCGAATGGATTAATTATAGTTTAACCTTATAGGCAGTTTAGCACCCGTCAAGTTTTTGGCGCCATCCCTTAATACCCTCAACAACTTTTATTAGATAAAATGTATTAAAAATAAATAAATAAATAAATAAAAAATAAAAAGTAAAATCATTTCAAAGTATATTTATAACCATTGTCAATATCGACACTTTTCCAAAACTACCTTAACGGCGCCTAAAACTTGACAGGCGCAAAACTGCCTATAAAGTTAAACTAGAATTATCCCATTCAAGGCAAGTGTACGCAAGCCGTGGAATGACACACACATAGTAAGTGAGAGCCAAGGTCAGTCCCACAAGGAGTTCGAATGCCAAATACTCGACTTAGGCCACCCTAATATTATCTAGGCTATGGATATTGTGTCATCATCGAAATCAAAACTAAGAATTAACTAAGGAAATAACTAAATCTATCATTTCTCTCTTAGGTGAATATTTGGTGGTTTATGGATTTTACTTTATTTACATTCTGCTATGGAATCGATAAGAGGTATTTAACTATAAATTTATGCGAATGTGGATGGTAATTGCTATTTTCTATGATCAACCTCCTTTTGGCATTGAGCACTCCATCTCAAGAGGCGGGTTTTACTGCATCTCCTCCGCCTAACCCTTTAACTCGATGATCTAATACACACCTTATTTACCACATACAAATCATGGTATCTCTATCCTATGATTGATTATATAATAATTAGATCACTTCAAAATACCCTAATTTATAACATTTTATTATATATTCGGGGTATGAATTGAGTCAAACTTAGGCTTTTCCGAAATTTGATGAATCGATAAATTGAGAAATGTAATTGAAAGTGTGAGAAGGATTGAACATTATATACAAAATGAGAAAGTGGATCGAACTCCTATAAATAACCTAAGTGAAAAAAGGCAAATGTGAAATTTAAAATGATGACCTAAGGGTCACCTGTTATAAAGAATAAATATCTAAGTGAAATTATATAAATGAATGTACAAATGGAATAATAGGAGACTTAAATGAAAATGGGTTAAAGGCCAAACAAGGCCTTATGGAAACAAAGTAACAAAGACCAAAAAGGAGAAAATGATAATAAGAATGAGTGTGTAGGGGCCAAACATGGCCTATTAATTTAAACGGATTAAAGGCCAAACAAGGCCTTATGGATTTAAGGAATAGGAAGGCCAAAATATGGTCTTAGGGCTTATTTTATGAGCACATCACGCTTCGAGGGATGAAGGAAGGAGAAGGGGAAAAGCTAGGGTTTTGCAAGAGATAAAGTTTTTGATGAAGCTCGCTTCCATTTCTTGCTCCTAAGAGAGATCACAACCTACAAGAAGAGATTTGAAGATTTATGTGAAGAAAAAATCAAACTCCTAACCTCATATTTTCGTGATTTTCGATTCGGGGAAAAAGCCTAACTTGGGTAAATGGATTTTTCTGATCCAAATCTACTTTTGGAGTTGTTTAAGCTGGATTCCAAATGGTGGATGTGAGATCTATGAGTTTAGATAAAGAAATGTTGATTGTGGGAGAAAATGGTGAAACCGCTATTTTTATGCGTAACACGAAGGCCGAGCACTGTACTACGAATGGGTACCCTGACCATGGCATTTTGGCACAGAAGAACTAGTACCGTACCACTCAAAGTGCATCGGCACCAAGACATTTCGTGGTTGGCAGAGTACATTTTACCACCAAAGTGGTATCGACATCTAACTAGACAAGGAGGAACCTGCATCAGTACCACTACTCAGCTATTGTCTCGTTTTGCATATTTTTCAACTTTTAAGTCCCGTATTCTATGCACCGATTAATAGTGGACCTTCAAGATACAGATTAATGGGTTCAAATAAGATAATAGAACTAAGTGAAAAACATACCTCGTGACTTTCACCCAGTACTTAATCCCAAGACTGCAAAGAAAATAAATTTGTAATTCACTAAAATTGTTTAGCAATTATTTATCCACTAAGAGTGGCATGATTGTTATTGACTAGGGACGGGTGATGATCGCCTAACCTAGGACCGAGATCGAAGATAAGGAAGCTAGATTCAAATGTACTCGGTTTTTCTTCACTTATTCTTATTTCAAGTATTTTGGTAGTTTACCAAGTAACTATGAAATGAGTACATAGATTTAGTATATCTTTGAAAAGATAATATGAAATGTGATATTAGAAAACCGAATGAATGTGAATGATAAATTGAATTGTAAACGAATCGGGCAATTCCTGACATCTTAAATTGAATGATATATCGACGAACCACTCCGCCGATGCACCAATTCCATCCGCCATGAAGGCACTTCAAATTTTCCATCGTCCCACTGGTAGGATGCACCAATCGACATCCGTCAAGTGATGATATGGCATTGAAGAATGTCCCATCATGTGGATGCACCAACTGAATTCGCCATGACGGCAGATGGTATTGAAGATACCACATGTCAAAACACAAACCCAGATCTCACAGATAGGAGACCGAATTGTTAAATGTGTAAGCACATTACCGAATGATAATAAGGGCAGGAATCATCAAACGGAATCCGTCAAAAATGTGAATTGAATAGTCAAAGTGAAATAACCAACATTGATTTATATAAATGGGATTTAGTGTATATGCTAAACTTGGCAAACTGAATGTGAATTGAATTATTGTAATTGAAAATGCATGTTGTGATAAGATAAATGATTTGGTAAATGAAAGCATGCTAAAATGAATAGCATGAGGAGCATAGGGTAAAGTTGATATAATAGGGTACAGGTTTGATGTTAAATGCATGTCGCGAAATCAATATCGGAATAGAATCAGATAGGAAACTACTCATGAAAATGCTTAGTGTATAGTTTTATCTATGCGCAGGTATCGAGTAGACAGGAAGAAAGACAAGATCATGAAGCGCAGAGTCATAGAGCAAGCTTATGCGTATAGCGATAATTTGCCATATGCATATTTACTCCTTTTCAACATGGATATTTTGTGAACAAATAGTCGAACTCTAAAGAAAATGTTTTGTTTTGTATATCATTTTGGTGGTATAGAAATGCCTCATCAGAATTTAATAAGGTATTTTTATGAAATGTAAATGTTTGTGTTTCCACTGGCTTGAAAATGCTTCCATACACGAATTGAAAACTCAAAGAGAGAAATGATGAAGAAAATGTTTTGATAAGAGGCACCAAAACGATAAAACCTGCCCGGTTCGATCCTTCTGCCGAGCTGTGTGGATTCAAGTCGCTACACCTGAAAAGAAAACGTAATAAAATGTAAATAAAAGAATTAAACAAGGCCCTGGAATAGCTCGCATCAGCCAATCCGTAGGCTTCTGCTCTGGGGTTGCTACATACCTTATTCAGTTCCCTAGAGTTTCTCATCTTTCGACCTCAAAGCCCTATCCTAATACATGTAAATAATGGCCAAGTATCAACATGTAATCAAATCAGAAATAAGATAACCAACAATTGCAAGAATTAAGCTAAATAATTGAAAGATTAAAGTTCATCCATGATGTAGCCGTTACATCATAAACCCTAGCTTAGATGTTTAGAACATTATGAGATGAAGAAAATACAACATTAGAATCTATAATCATGAGTAGAGTAAGAAAAACGAGATGAGATGCCACTAACTCTTCAAGCCTTGCACTCCAATTGTCTTTTCTCCTCGCCTCCCTTTTCTCTCGAAAAACTTCTTAGTCTCCCGAGGTCCACCAGCCCCCATCAAATCCCCTCGGATGGGCCTTGAAATAGACCAAATTATGGCTCATATTCGTTTCCCACGCAGGTGTGTGGGAAAGCACCAAAAAACTGTTCCTCGGGCACGCAGGGGCGTAGGGTCCACGCAGGGGCATGGCCCCCTGTGGTGCTTTATTTCTTTATGTATTTGCACGACCATAACTCTCTCATCCGAACTCCGTATGGTGCGTTCTTCGACTGTACGGAAAGCTATTGAAATCAGGAATCCAAACACACCAAGAACAGTTCCATAAGATGTCATTTTATAGATTTAAAATGCAATAGAACAGAATTGGTTGGTCTGTCATTGCTTCCACAAGAGCTTCCCTTGTTTTTGTTCCGACTTCCCGAAAGTGTGTATTCTCTTGTCCGATTCGAATCGAGTGATCTTGGTCTCGGGCTGAGCCAGAAGTCTAGAATGTAGTTCTTGGTAGTTTATAGCCATTTTATTTCCCCATTAATACAGAAAAAACTGAAAGGTCAGATTTTTTATGCTATGTTTGCTGATTTTCCAATTTTTCGTTGTGTCTTCGCTCCAAATTCGCATTAGCCCGCCAAATGGATGACTTAATCATAAATATGAACATTTAGAGCATTAGGGCACTTATTTAACATAAGAACATTACTAAAAACTATAGGAAACTTAGGTTGCAATGAGTATTTTGGTATACTTATCACACTCTAACTTAAATTTCGTCATTCCACAAGACTTACTCAAAACAAAACAAAACAAAAATTGAAAATAAAATGAACTAACAAACAATGAGATAAGTGAGATAACATGATGCCAAATGGAAGAGTCACTATGAACGCAATTTATCAATATTAGCACTTTCAACCAAAATTCTAGTGGTCCTTAAACTTTTAAATTCTCTAAAGGCATGTAGCCAAGCAAAGCATTAGTGATAAAGAGTCAACCCCCAAGTTCTCAATGACTTTCCTAAGAGTTCAAGTGCAGGTGACATGATCTTTATATGCTGTCTTAGCACCCCTAAACTTAAGCTCAACTCACCTATTCTAAAAAAGCCAATCTAAGAAAGGATAGGAACGCATCTCTTTTATTTAGACCTAAAGCATCTAAAGATTACTTAAGTACCTAAAAAATGAAAAGAAAAACTAGTTCGTAAGAAGTTTTAGATGAGGTTCCCATAGTGGGGATCCATTGGTGACTTCTAATTAGCTGGGTTATGGCACCAGCACCTTAACACCGTAACCAAACTCAAAGGCCTCTAGGTCAGGGAAGGATCCATCTTCCTGGTCTCCATGTGAAGGCAGCAAAGGAAGTCAATGACTCCCCGCCAGCTCGCTCGGTGGCACAGTCCGAAAGGCCTCTCAGACTTTGCCCAGGATTCCGAATGGATGATCCCACTTATTCTATTCACAAGCAACTTTTTTACATTTTTTTTTTTTTTTGTCTTTTTTTTTGCAAGTGATTTGGGGCTCAATGGAAATCCGCAAAGGTGTCCATCACCTAGGTGGTTAGAATCTTCCAAGGCTACAATCTTAAGACAGTATGGCTTGGAGCCACTACAAGGGAGACCAATAGTGTGTGTGGATAGATTCCTTGAGAAATAGTTTCGTAGTTGATAAGGAGGTGACTATTTAAGTCACCCATACCAAGCAAAGCACACACCTGTGATCATTTAAAAACTATGTCCCATCCACTTACTATTGCCCTTTCAGAATGTTTGTATTCAAAATGACTTTCTACTAACCAGCAAGGCATCAAACTCACTCATACGAGACATAAAACAAATAAAAGAAAGAAAGAAAGAAAATCACATGAAAATAACAACCTAGCAACTAAAAAGAACTAATTAAATGTTTTTTTTTTAAGCTAAATAACATGCATGATAAACAAATAAGCACTAACTAGGATAATAACCATACCCCCAAACTTAGGACATTAGTGTTCTCAATGATGTGTGGAAAATATAAAAGTAATGCATAGGGTATGGGTACTCCCCTGGTAATCATGGTCAGTTATGAGCTGATCCGCTACTGGGTAGGGCTTCGAAATGTACACCCTCGTAGAAGCATCTGCGGTGACCCGATCTGGTGTGACAATGTCCTCCGTTAGAGGCGTTGAGGCCCTCATGTTCGTACAAATAATATCTTGCCTATATCGAGAACGCCCCAGCCCATCAAAGAGATCACCCGTGTATCCAAGAGGCGGTCAAGAATAATGGTCATTCATAATTTCGCTTCTCGAGAATGTCAGGAGTTACCATCCACATCACTAGGAGGTGCACTAGAAGGGCCCCTATCTCGCATATGTTCTTGGGAATGAAGGCTCAAATTATCCTCGCAGAGGAACTTTTAGCATGCCCGAGTCAAGCAAGCACCTTCCGAGTTTCGTTGTCTTTTCCCCTCAATGTCGCCTCACTTAACGGAGCAATGGGTTATATCCTCTCTTCATTGAATCCCACCATTACCTTGTGCTGTGACACAAAGGCAAGAATCGTGCCAGTGCCCAGCGTTGTTTGTGCATCGTGCACTGATGTTACTCAAAATGTCTTCTTCTATCATTTTTCCAACATAAAAGTAAATGTTCTTTACTATGGTGTATATGCAAATGGAATTAGCTTTTGTTACCTCAGAAATATTACCAAAGGGGTGGAGGTTATGTGCTATTAAAATATGCCATAGTTTTGCCATCCATACAATATGAGAATTTGAACTTTACTACTTGATTGGAGGCATTGGTCTTCCAAGTCCCCTTACCATAAGTGAGGAAGGATATGATGGAATCATAATCTCGACATCTTTGGAGAACATCAAAGACTGAGTTATCCACCTCTTAGAGTCCATAGAAAGTGTTAATGGTGTCCCTTCGAAACGAGACCCATTTGCCTCTTACAAACACTCTTCTATCCCTGTTCTGGAAGGTTATGAATTCCCTTACAGGCCAGCCACTGGTCGGGTGGCTACAATGTGCCGTGCCTTACCTCACTTTGAATTACGAGCTAATCTGGTTAGGAGGTCTTTGAATCCTCTTCCACATTGAAAGTTGTTCTCGTTTTCATGGCAGCATGAAATTCAGAAAGACATTGAAGTGTGACAAACTTGTCTTCAGTTACTTCTAGTTGGGTCGATGTAGAATGGCCACAGACATTTAGACCTCAAGCCACACCAAGATCACTCACCCAGTCGCCACCTCCCTCAAACAAATGTCTACAAATTAAACTCAACTCATTGATGCATTTCATCAAACACTTGGTGGGCAATTTCTGTGTTAATCAACTTTAAAATTCACTACTGTTGGAGTTATGTTTGCCCAAAATACAACCCATCAATTCCTCCAAATGTCTATAATTAACTACAATACAGACACTTGAGCTCTACCTAAAATGACTTGAAAAATTTCGTCCCACTCTTCTCTTCTAGAAGTTTGGAAACAATATAATGTGGAGGCAACCCCAAGCTCGTGAGGTATGTTTAGAATGGTGGTCTGCACTTAGGTGGTAAGCAGAGGAAAATTTATTTCACATGGGTGTATTGTGGTGAGAGAGACATGGAAGTTTGGAAGATGAGTTTATTTTTAACAAACATTAGGGTCAAAGTGTGTGATGAATTAATGGAGGAGGCTTAAGAAGCACGATTCGGTGTGATAAACTGGAATGTAAAGATTTGTTTTGTGAAGACGATCCCACGCCGATAAAGTGGAGCACGATGCATGTGGCCACAGGAGGATTTTCATCGAGGCCACGCTATTACTAGCCTTTCTACGCTGTGGTCGCGGATGAGAGCTGTTTGGTGAGATAGGCCTCTAGAATTTTAAACACGTTGGATCCAACGTTGCGCGTGGAGAACACTTGACGTAAGGGCATGCCCAGCAGGAGGATTTCTCCTTACTGAAATGGGTATGCACCACAGATGGCTTGCTCAGTGCAATCGCGCACATACTAAATGAAAGATAGGAGTCATGAAGTTGCATGCTCGAGGCTTCAAAAATCCTGCTCCTTTATTTTGTTATCTCATGTAGTTGCATAGATTGTAAGCTATTGCGTGGCTACCTGGTGTAAAGTTCAAAGTTTGAGAACTTTGAATTTCCTACATTCTGCACTCGAATATGCAAACACATGAGATGAATTAGTTGGTCTGAAATCTTCATCAATACATGACTACGTAAAAATAGAAAGAAAAACCAGAAATTAATCATAACATAGACAAAACAATGGAAAATGAAGTTAATTAAAGAAATTAAGAAAATATAATGAGAAAAAACTCCCATGCTTCTTCTGTCAAGCCTAAGTAGCTTCACTGCTTACCGACAAATTTCGACTTTCCCGCATCATGGGCCCTACACTCACCGTTGCTCTTCCTTTGATTTTGCTTCGCCTAATATGATAGAGACGTTGTCGTTTTGAATCACTGCTAGTATTTATGACCCTTCTGAGCTTATACTCAAAATGTGCCTTGTCCGTGTGTGATTCAATAGTACCATATGGGAACACTTCGAGTTACAATGAATGGGCCGACCATCTAGACTTTAGCTTTCCTCAGAACAACCTAAGCCTTAGAATTAAACAACAAAACTACCTATTAGGGTAAAGTGCTTCCCTTACTATGTGCTTATCACATATACCTAAGTTTTGTTTTATAAATCCTTCAGATTTCGATAATCCTCATTTTTGAATTCATCTAGTTCACTATAATTGAGAATTTCTTTCTCCAGCCGCTTATTTATGCTCAATTGTTTGTAGTCGCTTAACAGTCTTATGCTTAAGCTCCATCGAAGGTGGCAAGCTTTGCCAAAAAACTAGCCGCAGTGGGACATGCCTATTAGTGGTCATGAAAAGCCATTCTAGATGCCCAAGCAAAGCATTATCGATTTTAATCGCCATCTTTTTCGAGAAGATTCATAGCCTTCTCTCGATGATTGCCTTAATTTTATGTTGGATACCTCCGCCATCCTGGGTCTGGTTTGGGGATAGGCTAGGGAAATTCGGTGCCGGGACCCCATACTCAACAACAGCTTTTCAACCCAATTTATTACAGTGCATACCTCATCACTTATTAAGGCCTCTGTGGCTCCGAAACTGTGAAGATATTCTTTTGAGTGACTTAAGCACCACCTAGCATCCCACATTTGTTTGAGGAAGAATGTCACCCACCTGGATACTACATAAATCCAACTTAAAATGTAATTGTTTCACATAGAAGATGGGGATGGGCCCATGATGTAACGCCCCAAAAATACCATAGAATTTTTATAATAATTTTATCATATATTTCGGGTATGAATTGAGCCAAACTTGGGCTTTTCCGGGAAAAATGATAAATTGTGAAATGTGAAATGAATATGTGAGCATATGATTAAATGTTATATGCTAAAATGAGAAATTGATTGAACCCGGAAATAAACGCACGTGTAAAAAGGGCGAATTTGGAATTGGTAAAATAAGGACCTAAGGGTCAAAAATAGAATAAGCTTAAATGCAAAAGTGAATTAAATGATAAATGAAAGTGAAATGAAGACCAAAAAGGAGAAAAATGAGAAATGGAATTTGTGTGTAAGGCAAACACGACCTTACACTTAAATAGAGAAATAAGACCAAATGTGGTCTTAGAAGAGCACATTTGTGCATTTTGAGCAAAAACGGTTTTGAGAGCAAGTGTGGAAGAAAAGCTAGGGCTTTGCAAGAAGAAGTGATTTTGGTTGGAGATCATCCCATTTCTAGTTTCCAAGTGATCAAGGAGGAAGAAGGAAGCTAGGGCAAAGGGTTCCAAGAGATTCAAGGTATGAACCTAAACCCTAGAAAGTTGTATTTGATGTTGGGTTAGAAATGTAACACCCCGAAATATACCCTAGTCGTCTTCAGCATGTTTAGGGTATTTTGTAGGAATAATTTGAAATTTTCGTAATTTAAATACAAAACATGAAATCTGAGAAACCTAGAAATAAGAAAAGGTAAATTTGTAATTAATAAACGGGATACAAAGTCATAAAGATTAAGAAGATGGAGGCTAATATAGAAATATCAGCAACTTATGTTGCTGGGCTGTAAGGGAATCAAGGACCAAAAGTGCAATAAAAAGGAAATTAAAGTCAAAAGGATAAGATAGTCGGTCTCATTTTGAGAGCCAAAATGGAGAGCCAAAACGAGAGGCAAGAAGAGAGGAGAAAAGAAGAAGTAGAGAAGAAGAAGAAGAAGCAAGAAGAAGAAGAAGAGAAAGGTATGGAATTCTTGTTTGCAAGTATGGAAACTAGGATTTGGAGAGGGAATTATGGTTTTGTATAGATTAAATGAAAGGTATGGATTTTTATGGATTGCTATGGCTTTTGTATGGAGAATAGTTTGTTCCAATTCTAGGGTTTAGTTAGGAACTCATCTTAACTCTAGATTTGTTGAGTCAAGTTGGCAAACCTCAGTTTGTATAAGATGAGTATGAACTTCCCTTGAGTATGGATTCTTGGTTTAAGATGTATGGATGTAGCGCCCCTTTCATGTCCAACCGACGCTGATCCGAACCTATCCGGATGCTCGTTAATCTTTTATTTAATTTTATTTTTAAAAATGCCGCGACTAACTCGCCTAATCCAAATGGCGGATTCATCGAGAGCCCACATTCGACCGCTTTCTATTTATTCATCAAATCATTTTTTTTACTTCATTTTATTTTTAGTCTTCTATTTACGCGGAAGCATTTCAAATGGTAGGCCCATAAACATTTACTTTTATATAATTCATTTACAAAATGGCGTATCATGCCTTTACAAAATGATTTACAAAACATTAGTTCAGAGTTCAACTCTTTTGTTCACAAAATGTCACATGTTAAAAAGAAATACATGAAAGTGTGACTAGGGTATAGGCTAAGTATGCCGTAAACTTGCTCTATGACTTTGTGCTTCTTGATCTCATTTTCTTTCTATGTTTACTCAAAACTCATATAGATAAAAATTCATATGCATTTCTATGCTTAGTGGTTCATAAGGCCGATTCTAATTACTTAGCATGCATTTATCATAAAATCCATACCTTTATATCAAACTATACTTGCGCTTATTCATTTTCGCATGCTTCACTTCTTCATAAATCATTGATCATATCAATATGCATTTTCACAAGCAACAAATCATTCGACATTCAATTCATGAGATTTAAACATACTCTTAAAGATGTGTCAGGTTTATAAATCCCATTTACACTCATCAAGTTAGTTATTTCACTTTGTCTATAATAACTATTATTCATGACGATTCGTCTCTATGAATCCCCGTCCCTTTTATCATCTCGCAATGTGCTGCTACATTTAATACTTCGGTCTCCCATCGTGATGGATGCCGATCGGGTACCACTTATGGTCACGCGATAAATTCCATAATGCCATCGTAAGACGATGTCGATTGGTGCATCCCCACAAACACATTAGACAATTTCGGTTAGTTCTCATGACGGATCTCGCCCCGTGAATCCCGCCATGTTGGTCGCTCAAAGATATCGACCAATCTGGCATGTCAAGAATCGACCAATTCTTACAACTACATTAATCACTCACATGCAATTAATCGTCAAACATTTCAAATATCACATTTTCAAATCCATATGCACTTTTGTAATATCATTTCAAAGATATTCTCATTCCATATAATCATTTCACATTTATTCGTAAACTACCAAAACACTTGAAACATGATAGAGGTCAATGAACAAACCGGTCGTTTCGCCTCGCTTCCTTCCCTTAAATCTCTGGGCCCTAGTCCCTAGTCAATAATAATTACACCACTTTTAGTGGATAAACAATTATTATACATTTTTAGTGAATTACAATTAATCTTCGTTATTGGTCTTAGGTTAAGACACTAAGTCTGCCCAAAGATCTTAACTCGGGTCGCGAGGCGATGAGGTACAGACATTTTTCACTTACTTTATTTTTATTCAACCCTCATTAAACATCTATTACAGGTCCTTAAACATTCCGTACAAAAACGAGGGGTGTTTGGAAACAAAATTCAAATATGTTCACTATGAATGTTGTCTACGCCATACATACACCCGAGGGGTGCCATTTCGCACCTCGCTGCGGGTGGCGAGGGCATCCCATCGCGCATGTGGCTATGCCGCGATGTGGTTCCCTACGCCAGGGCGTAGAGCCCGATGCCTAGATTTTTCCAATTGCTCATTTTTGCGATTCTTCCAAAATCACTCAAAATCTCAAACAAATCATGGAATCACTCCCAATAACATTCTAGTGTCATCCTAAACCAACCATGAGCAAAACCCATGGACGGATTTCAGGGCTCTTTTCTAACCCAAACATCATTTAGAAATCTAGGTTTGGTTCTACCTCAAATCCCTATGCACTTGAAGCCTTAGTCTTTTCTTCCTTCCTCCTTACAATATCTGCAAACAAAAGAGCAAGCCCTACATTAAATCTCTTTGATCTTCACACACAAAACCCCAGCTTTCCTCTCTCAAGCCTCTCCCACACGTTTTTTGCTCAAATGATGATCTCATGACCAATATGGTCTGGGATTACCTATTTCCTAAGGCCATAAGTTCTGCACATCAAAACCCATTTTTGGATTTGGGTTGCCTCAATTTACCTTTAGAGAGCATACATATATCACTTATAGAATGCACTTAAACACATAAACATTTCCTCACCTGACACTTAGGTCCTCATTTTACAAAATCTCCAAATTTGCCCTCTTCACTAGGGTTTATTTCAAGCTCAATCAATTTCTTATTTCACTATTTATCAGCTTTTACCGCTTTCAATAGAAAAACCAAGTTTGGCTAAATTCATACCCGGAATATATAATAAAATTATTATAAAAATTCTAAAATTCTAGGGTATTTTTGGGGCGTTACAATGGATACATGTTTGTGTGTTAGGAAGTTAACCTAACTTACAAGTATTTGAGTTTGGGTTTGGAAAAACCCTAATTAATCTCCATGTTTGGCTTGGGTCAAGAAACACATTTGGGAGTTTTTTTGTAAGTTTGTGGATTATTTTTTTTAGGTTTTTAGCTGATTTGAAAAAAAAAGGACAAAATCAACAAATCATCATGGTCCTACGCCGTGGCGCAGGATCCCTTCCTTCATAGCAACAGAGTCCATGCATAAAGGTGGCATGTCCACGCTACGCTGCAGCGAAGGACTACGCCGCAACAAGGACTGACACCAAGGGCGTAGTCGTATCGTTTCACGACATTTTTATGTTTTGTTTTGTTTTGTCAGCCTCTGTTCCAAGAACTTGTCTATTTGACTAATGAGGACCCTATAAGTGTAAGGAAAGGTCCATTCATGTTTGGAAGGTAAAGAAATTAGACCGCATTTGCCGCTTCTACGAGTCATATATAGAAAACGAATGCCCCAGTATGATAAGATAGCAGCTCTCAACACATATCACGGTAGGACCGCCAAGACCAGATATCAATGACATGGCACCTGCCTAGCGCTAGGCACTCATTGCTACGCGGGTTGTGCACGCCACCGACAGGCGCTTCGCACTGCTAAAGCACACATCACATTTGGGTAAATGTCTCCGACAAGGCCGGGCACTTCACAAGTGCTAGCGTACACTCTATTAATGCGGGCAGCACGTCTCGACATGCTTCAAGACTTTGCCAAGGCTCACACTTGTTACAGGCGCATTAATGCTCCTGATCGCTGGGCATCGGTTACTTCCGCAATTATCACACTGCTACTCGGGCAAGCATGTCTTTAATTAGTGCTTCAACACTTCTTCTTTGTGCTACGACACCTTAGTAATGTACAAGACGCCGGTACTTATCATGGTCGAAACCACCCATTCTCACACGGGTCTGTATTCCAACAGCTTATAAGGATAAGAGTCCATAATAACTATCAATAAGGTTAAAGAATGTTTGTAGTACCTACGTACCTTTTAATATAAGTATAAGCTCAGAATCATGTAATGGTAGATCCTGGATAAATATAAGTCCCGCTATATAAGTACAAGAATATGTATTAGTTTGTTATATGAATTCATGCAAATTCTAATATCTGTTATTGTATATCTGTTATTGTTATATGCCTACTATAAAAGAGTATTAATGCATGTGTATATGATGAGTAAAAAAAACTTATTAATTTATAATCCATTTTTCTCATTTTCACGTTACAATGTAATTACTTATTTTATGTAAATGTGAGATTTTTTACTAAATTTATATTTTTCAGATTTTTATAGAAGAAGCCGCAATTCCAAAGAAGAATCCAAAGAAATGAGATATGGCCAAGCAATGAAGTCAGCGAGCAGATGCTGAGGTCGCGATAAGGAATTCATCGCCTGTCAGTTTAAGTCACGACCGTTGATAATGCTGGGCGCATACCTGCGAGATGGGAAAGGTCATGTGTCACGACATCCGTGATAAGTCGCGAGAGGAAAATTTATGATCAGATGAACGATGTCGCGATGCAAAAATCGAGAGGTCGCGAGAGGAATGGATGGTCGGATGAGTCGGCGTCTTTATTATTAGAAAAATTGATGTTGCAACAAAAATATGTTTAAGACACTAGTCGAGGTCGCGATAAGGATTTCGCGTCGCATCAAAATGAGCTCATCAGCTTAAAAACATGTTGTGACTAAGTTCTGAGCAATCACATAAAGAACAAGGTAAGAAGCACACCACCAGTCACAAGGACAGACACTTTCTAGGTCACGTACTTAAAAAAAGAAGCTAAATCGAGTAGAAACTATTATTGGTGACTAAAATGAGGCTGCGATACAAGATTAAGAAAACTACACAAGGATGCTTTCGACAGTCGCTAATGTGAATCAAGTAAAGAAGAAAAGAACATCCTGTCGCGACTAATTCCCATGCCGACAAGAAAATAGACAGATCAAGAGGGTTTGAGTCGCAACTTTACACATGAAGGCAGTAAACAAGAAACAGATGTCGCAACATGAAAGAGAGGTCATACAACTGTTAGATCAAATTAGCCGACAACAGTAAATTGTGGCCATGACATGAAATCTGTGGTCATGGCTACTTAATTCAAGAAAAGGAAAGACAAGAAGGCCGTGATTTATGAAATCAGGTCACGACATAAACACTGGGAGTATCTGAAAAGATGTCCCAGCAACGAGATTAAAGTGGCTAGCAACAGAACAGATTACGACAAAGAAACTTCTATTTTCATACATAATTCAACAAAGAAAGAAAAAGTCAGGTTGAGATATGAAATTGTGGTTGCGACACAAATACCTTAAAACAAAAAAATGTGGTCGCAACAAGAGTCATCACTACTAGTAACTAAATATGGTCACGACTAAGCAATTCCATTCACGACTACAACATGATGATTCTCAGGAAACATGCTAAGTAAAAGCAGACAACAAGATTTCCAAGTCGTGACACACATGACAAAACAAAAGAGTCAAGGGGTAGTCGCGACAAGGAATTCTATGCCTTCACCACTAACTAAGAAACTCCGTGAAAGAACAAAGTCGCAACAAAGCCTCGAGGTCGCACCTAAACGACGCAAAGTTAGGCCACAAAATCAGGGAAATCCACCCTGAGCCTTAATCAGCCCAATAGCGAGGTGTATAAATAGGTTCCTATAAGGAAGAGGCAAATTTCTTCCTAACCCGCATCCTCGGGGATCAAGAAGACTCAATTGTATAATTTGTGAATAGATTTTTCTTTTCTTTCTTTTCCTCGGATCCGAACCAAAAGAATTGCCTGCACGTTGGAAGCGAAATTTAACTTTTCATTCTCTTTTCCAATTACTGCCTGAACTTAATGGAATCCAGACCAATTATGGAATTCGTTTCTTATCAGTTTATTACAACTACTGCTGGTGTACTTGATCAGTGCTCCATTGTCGTTGTGATGCAGTTTTGATAAGCACAACTTCCACTAATTTGGATTTATCGTTAGTTAGTCTTTTCTGCATAAATTAAAGAGAAGACGAAATAGGGATTTATTTGACTGATGTTGTTCTTAAATTGATTGTTCCTCAATAGTAGCACTAGCACCTTCCAAGGATTATTTCCGCTCCGATTTACAGGAGGCCCCTGAAAGTGACACAGTAGATGGAGATTCCCCGAGAGCTTAGAAACATTCAAACAGGGTATGTTAGATCATCACACAGAAGAACCATCATTCGAGAGTTCACTTAGAGTAAATTTCTAGCTCATCATAGTCAAGTTTAATAAGATTTATCAATTAATAATTCATAGATCTTCACCTGATATATGTTGAAGGACCTCAACTTATGTTAGTTGAGATCATATCTCAAGGAAAGAGAAAGATCCATCAAATTTAAAGTGAAGCGCCACTAATCATTTGTAGAGATTTTAAATGACCTTGTTCTCGAAATAAGAAAACTTTAGTCTTAAGAAATAGGTATGAAGTATTGAAAAAGAAAAATACCAAGATCTTACAAAGAATGATTAGAATACAAGTAACTGATTAGATCCATGTCTTCGAGAGAAGCAGGGACCTCTAATTGGTGAATTATGGAGAAACCAAATCATTATCAAGGCCTTTTGACAACCACATCCAAAATCTCGTGATGCAGTCTGAATGGATACAAATGTAGAAACTGGGCTGCTCTACAAGATTTCATAGGTTTAATTTTTACGAGAAATCGATCTAGCCAGTTTATTTTAGTTTATATCATTTTATTTGTTCTATTTTTTAATTTCTTGCTTGTGTATACATTCTTCTGCATAATTATCCTTTTTTAAATTAGCCGATAAATTGAATTATGGAGGTTCAAAGTTAGTAATGGATCTCGAGTAGATGGGTAGTTGGAATTTAAAATTTTGTCAATCTCTGTGGGAATGATATTCCTGACTTATCTCCACTTTTACTACTTGTATGACTCAGAAACTTGCAAAGTGTCACAGATCAAACCATTTATAATTCCACAACATAAAATCGCTTATTCATTTCAAGAAAACTCCATTCCACTCGATATAGCTGCAAGAAAATGGTAAGGCCTCAGATAATTGTTAAATTGAGGGGTTTAGTCTATATTTAATAAAAAGGCACTAATAGATAAGTCATATGTTTCCCACTAAGTGTTGTTTAGCACTGCTGAATCTGCAGCATGTAGAAGGAATCTTCGTGATTCACCGGGCCAACACACTTGTAGAGGTCCATAACCAGTAGGTTTCTCATTCTGATTATGTAAATGTAAATGTACAGTTTTTTGTATATGTATATGTAAATGAGACTTAGGATTGTATGTATTGATCGCAAACACTATCACACGATAGTGGGCTTATTGTGGACTGATATGATATTTTGATTCATTATAAGATTGACCACCAATGTCTAAAAATCAAGTAAAGAGTCTAGTATAGGTCAGCCTTCGTCTACTTGAAGGTCAAAAAGACAAGAAACTCCCTAATCCATCCATTACTTTTCTCTGGCGGTCAAGCTTTAGATGATATTATACAAAGTTATCAGAGGACCCATGATTTGTTTTTTGGGATTTTGAGGATTTTGGAGAAAATTTCCAAAAGAACAAAATCGAAATCTAGGCATATCGGCCTTACCGCAAGAATGCAAAGAACCTACGTCGCGCAATGCACTTCCATGCTAAGGAGTGGACGCCTCACCACGGCGAGGCCGAGTCCAAAATGGCACCCCGGGTATGCCATGAAAAGCTGGCGACCATGCGCTGTGAGCCACTGCTCTTATATGGCAAAATTTTGATTTTGTCTCCAAAAGTCTAGTTTTTTTACATCGAGAGTATAGAAACCAATAAATGACTAAATTGGGGTTCAAAGGTAAGAATGAAACTAAATGAAAATATATCGCACTCATTTCTCACGCAGTTTTGTGGCGCATTTCTAGTGTCTTAACCTAAACCGCTAACGAAGATAAATTTGTCATTAACTAAAAATGTATAATAATTGTTTATCCACTCAAGAGTGGCGTGAATTGTTATTGGATTAGTGACGTGAGATCACTTTTAACTCAGGGACTCTAGATTGAAGGGAAGGAAACGAGTCGATACTTCTTGCTTGTTCATCGAACTCTATCTCATTTCAAGTGTTTGTAGTTTACCAAATAAATCAAATGATTGTATGGAATAATATCTTTTGAAATGTTATTATTAAAGTGTATATGGATTTGAAATGTGATATTAGAAGTATTGACAATTAATTGCATGTGAGTGATTAATGAATTATAAACTAATTGGTCAACTTGACATCTTGAATTGAATCTAATAGTTAAACAGCCAACATGGCGGATGCACCAACCCATTTTCCGCCATGAAGGCAAACTAAATTGCAATCCTGACATATGCGATGAGTCTTAAACTCATCTATTTTAATCATTTTTGGCCAGGTTTTTAGTAGTTTCTGATTAGTTTTGAAGTCAATTATGGAATATTAACCAAACTTGTGTTCCTAAGGTGTTTGATCCAAAAGAGAAAATCAAATAGTTAAAAAGAATAGAAAAACAATAGAATTATAAAGAATTACTACTAAAGCATTGAAATTACAGAAGGACAAACTTCCATAATTACCTAAGAAATCGTATCGTAAATAATATTTCCTATGTCGCAACACCATAATTTGATTGTTGATAATTGAGCTTAGGTCACATATAGAAGATAGCCACAGGTCATGATATAGAATGGGAAAATATATGCGTCACCGAAAGATAGTTTCGGTTGTGACATAATACTGAACTCGATGTTAATATCCGAGATTAACCCTCGCTTGTCGCGATAATCGACTTTTGCAACATGGAAAGCTGGTTTGAGATGGAGAAAAATATGTCAAGAAGAAGTTTAGGTGCGATAAGAAAACTAGGCAATGATAAAGGGTGCTTAATGGATCTCGACTAGTTGCAAATAAGGAGAGCTGCAATGTTATACATACTTCAAGCTAAAAAGGTGTTTTTATTGCTGCGACAGTAGATCTTTAGGTCACATACTTAAATCAGCCGAACACTAAAAAAGTCAGTCTCTAATGATAGGGAAATATGGGTCACACAAAATCACTGAATATAGAAAAGTCCTCACACGAGAAATAAGCATGGGTCGCTTACACAAAGACATGTTTCGGAGGCGTAAAGTTATGTCGCGACTAGAAAAACTAGGTCGCAACAGGAAAATATGCTACATGCAGAAAAATGTCATCGCGACATAACATATTGGGGTCACGACATGAAAAACATCTCCAACATAGAAGTCCAGGTCGCAACATAAAAATGAAGCTTCTAACATGAAAACAAAGCAGTGGCGCGGTAACTCACAAGGGACAGATTTTTGTGTCGCAATCGAGATGACAATAATACAAGACAGCAAGGTAAAAAGAACTGTAATGTAGAATGCTATCGCGACAAGTATAGCCGATTCACAATCAATTTGAAGAAGCAAAACAAGATCACCAAGCGCAAATCCAAGAGGCCACTATCATGACCGGAATCCAGGCCAAGAACACAGAAATAGGTCGCGACATAAGATCAGTTCATTAGAATAGAAACCTCGCAGAACAAAAATTAAAACTCACACGGCGTAACTTTCAAGCTCTAGGCCGGTATACAATCAGCTTCAAAATTTAATTATTCATAAAGCATTGAAGAAATAAACTTTTTAGGTTTTATAAATAGAAACGATCATGAAGCTGAGTCACTATTCAAGAATAAATTTTAACCAGAGTAATTCGGGAGCCGAGGACTTTGGTGTATTATATTTTTTCTTTTAATTTTCTTTTTATTTTTCTTATCTTTTGTTTTCTTTCAGAGACAGCAGAAGCGTGGGATTTTGATTCGCGAATGATTCGAATAGTAATTTGTTTATAAAGTTTCTGCTGAAATTTAATGTTGGAAAATCATTTACGATTGTCATATTTGAATTCAATGAACTCTAGACAACCAAGAACTCATTTCTTCGCTTGATTGTGTAGCATAAAAGTGGAATTTTCCTAATCGCATTTCGTTGCATGTCAGAATTAAGCTAAGAATACAACTTAACGAAGATATGGATCGTTAGTTATGGTCTTTTCTATAAAATGAGAAGAAAATTTCCGAGTTGAATCTTTTGGAATTTATTTGTGAATGGTGTTGTTCTTGAAATTAATTGTTCACTTAGTAGCCGATACCAAGAAAGGACTATTGTTTGGCTTTGATTTCCAGAGGCCCTGAGCTTATTACGGTAGATGAGATTTGGCGGCCTAGACCAGTTACTGGGGGTATGTTAGACTATTGAAGAACCAACAGGAGCTCCGAATGGTTACTTAGATAACCAATTTGCTCACAGGTTGGGAGAATGCAGGTTGAGTGATATATCAATTTAATCCATTGAGATCTTCCATCTGGAAGAATGATCTTCGATCCCGCAGCACAAAGATGAGAGAGATCTAATCAAGGAAAAGAGTAACTTTTTAAGAATCATATTTATATATAATCTTTAACCAGCTGCCTGTCAATAAATAGATCCACTACAAGAAATGGTACATATCAACCAAATGTCGAGATTGCGTGAGAAATTTATTTACAAGCAATTGATTAGAATCATGTCGTATCACACGAACTCTATCATCATGGTATGGTTAGAGGAGGAATCCAAATCGACATCTTCAACGTCCTGACAACCATTCCAACCTCAGGGAAAATAGAAAGAGATTAGATCACGCAAGAATTGATACTGCAAGCAAGAATCTGTCCATTTCCAAATACCACCTTGTCTAGCTCCAATTTATATTGTGGATTTAACTTTTTCCTTCATAACATATTTTAGATCTCAACAGTTATTACATTTATTAACAATAAATCCCACCAAAATAGATGTTCAAATTAGTGTAGAAACTGAGTAGTCGGGTAGTTGAAGTTTAATTTCTTTCAATCTTTGTGGGAACGATATCTGACTTATGTGTCCATCTATCCATTTGCACGCCCATGACTGCAAATCAAGAACAAAACATCTTAATTTCTGAGTTAACGTAACGGTCCATCTCCTTCTTATTTGAGCATGCATGTTATATTTGTTTCAACGTCTTGACGCTGCATCAACGATGTCTTCATCGTCATAATTTTGAATACGCACCATATTTAAAACTTTCACGCCATTTCAGATCCAGTTAGTTCTTGGTAAGAGCACAAAACAAAACATATCGTCATCTTAATAAGTTTACACACATTGTTTCGGGGATCTAAAGCAATTTAATTACTGACAAAGATAAATGATTACCTGAATGATCCTTTCTTTGAACATCAAACCCAACAAAATATTAATAGGTTCCAATAAGCTAATGATATTTTTAAATGAATGAAGATAGCAACTGGTTAACATCGACTTTGTTTGATCTTCCTCCAGAAAGATGTTAAATGATATGAAAAATAATAACGGTCATCTACGATGCAATCAAAGAACCGGCGTCAAGAAAACGTCAAGAGCGAAGATAAACCGTTTCATCAAAGAGAAAGATTGCGCATCATTCCGCGCAACAGCAAAGCGAGAGATCGGCAAGAGTCAACGAACGGAGAACGAGGTCATCGTCCAAGAACATCATCGGAACGACAATCCCGCCGAAGCAACCCATCGGCGACCGACGTTAATGAGCGAACGGTCATCCCGCATCGATCGAAACATCAGAGATTATTAAACATATCAACGAACGAATAGAGTCAACAGTCGAACGTTTATCGGTTAGAGGAATAATGAACGTTCGATTATTATAAGATTCCCACAATATCAACCCATGAAGGTTCATAAGAATGTTTTCTTCTGTCAGAATTAGAAGACAATCACTCAAAGTTTGGCAAACTAATGATGAAAGTCTTTAAGACCGGGATGTGGGAGAGGTTCATGAGATTGTTACCAAGAGGTGCTCTGGCGTATGGGATAGATTCGATAATCTTTAGATGGACATTTTCTACTATGCCATGAATTATACTCCAAGGGCATAATCGATGCATCTCTATGAGATTTAAAAGCAGTTAAGGTAGAGGAGGCAAGGCGTTATTGAAGACTCAAGCAATGCAAACTACAAGACTCTATTTGAATCTTTCAGGAGCAAATGATATGGTTCTACCTGATTAGATCGGATAGAGATAAAGAATCAAAGCTTGATGGAAGTTAGTTCGTCGGGGTATAAACGTGAGAAGAGAATGTACACCGCACATGAAGTCGAGCAAAGTTGAGAGAAGGAAGGAGAAGAGGTCACAGGGTATGAGATGCAAGAGCCCCATTAAGTCGAGGAAACAAAGTGTAAGGAATTAGAGTAGAGAAGTTACCATTTTGAAGCCTAACCCCAACCTACAACACACTACACCCAGCATCGAGAACCACAAAAATTGTGATGGTTGGGAGCACAACAGGTCTAAACATGGACAAAGCTACCATCAAAGCTTACACTTCAATTCGTCTCAAAGAAAGAATAAAGAAGAATCTGATAAAATACAATAATAGAGCAGAGTACCAAGGTCAAAGGACCCAATCTTTTCAAGATCGATGGCAATTCATTTAGGAAAAAGGATCCCGAATGCATGACAAAAAAATTGTTGAACTTTAGACTCTGTTAATACTAACTCTGTGTTTCAAACAAACATTAATTCTCCTCCTGATGTGAGGGAAATTTTTTCCGAGCCAGCAGAATGTTCAAGGAGTAATGAAGGAAATGCAAAGATGATGAACATGCTAGTACAAGAAGAAAGAATGGAATGAGAGAGAGAAAAGGTGTAAGGCAACATAGATCGTGAGAAGAATTCTAGAAGTCAATCTCTAGAAAACGGCCTCCGGCTCCGGCTTCGACTCCACCATTTGGGCTGGGTCAGATCTTGCTATGACACTTTTTGGAAAATAAATAAATAAAAGTAAAAATAAAAGAATTAAACGAGCATCCTTAATCAGTCTTGATTCTAATCGGGTTGATTTCTGTTCGCGCTACACATGAAATCAATCCTCCATACCTCAAACAGTTCAACTTCAAGAATACCTTTCAAGTGTTTCATCTCTCCTAGATATACTACCCATTCTTTGACACCTATCACAGGCTAATACATAAGCATGGGCATCTCTAAATAAGGTCACAATAAAAGCTCGATCGAGTGTTACTGATATATGCTCTAGCCTGGCATATAGCATTGTCATTATATGTTTATATACTACGAGGTATTTATCATTTTATCTTGTGTTAGTTTAAATTGTGGTTTAACTTGATAAAATAAGATCCTTGAATAGTTGGCTCGCTTTATGTCAAAACACGTGACTTTATAGTAAAACCTAAGGCATAAGAAACATTCAAATAGTCCATAGTCGATCATTATCAGTGGGAATAATAATAGAAGTAAGATATTATGTTTTATGAAAAAGAGACCATGTTTTTTCTGGTCAAAAGAACATAAGATGTTACTCGTAATTACAAATACATGTTAAGTTCATGTTATCGACCGACCCGGGCTTATGAGAAATACTACATGGATTATGTCATCGCACTCATTTTCATAAATATAGGTATTTGAGTCCTCTTGACTCGACCACCAGCGGATTCCTACATAAGAGAACTTTTGTCTCACTTAGCTCAACACGCTTCAATGTGATGGTAATACAGGCCATATTAGGCATGCAAAGAAATCATGTGGAATGTGAGCCGACAGTGGTTAAATTTGTCCCGCCTTAATCGACAGTGAGATGTCCCAACGTTCTTGATAAGTAAGGTCTAGAAATGCATGGTTTGGCTCGAATGAGATTGATAGGAGCATTTCAATTATCATTTGTTTAGTCAGCCTACTTGAGAATCAAGAAATGATTAAGCTAGATAAAGACGTGACTTCATCCATGCTTTATGGTTGTTAATCGAGACATCGCGGTGACAAAGGACTAATATCATACTATGGTAAGGTTTTTCGAGTCATCAATTCACTTGATTTGGGTAGTTAGAATGTTCTTGCTAGAGACCAATTATAACTTATGGGCTTAGAATATGATTTTGGGCTAATATCGAGTGAACCTATAGGGCTCACATAAGAATAAGCTATAATAGGTGTTAGAAAGGCTCTCTCTCAAATTCCATGATTAAGCCTGTCACTTCCGCTCATTAGTTAATGGAATTTGGTTTAAATTCATTTTAATAAAAGGGTTCGGGGGCTTGATATAAATATGGGGTTTATCATCTAAAAGAAATGTGTCTTTGAAGGCGTTTTGATAGAGAATTTTAGAGTTTTAAGATACTAAGGTGTCTTGTTTGAAAAGGGATGAAGACTCCATCATAAGGTGCCACACCATCCCATCCATTAGTCAGTCATGGATACCTTTAGAGGGCGCTTGCACACTCATCGCCTTGCCTGTTGTCACTGATCAAGCTTCCTCGCTTGTGTTTGTATGCAGTGATCAAGAAAATCTGCACTAGTCGAAAAGGATTCGGTCTACAAGAGGTAAGATCTATATTTCCTTGATTCATTATTTAGTTTCATCAAACCGCTTGGATCCTAATGCAATTCAACGTTAAAATTTTTATTTCCGTTGCATTTTCTTATTGCTGGATTCCAACATGGAGAACCTTTGTGGTTGTCCTATTTCCCCTAAAGTGCCCTCCACACTCTAGAGAATATGCTGAGCCAGATGCTACCATCTCTCTTCCGGCACACATCTTCTATTACCCGGTTTAAAATAAGAACGAGTGTAGGGCTGGTTCTTCCTAATAGAATGCCTCAATCCGAGAAGAATTTCTTCATATGTAACCTGAGGGAATCACCTTAGCTACTTCAAATAGTTGACATAGTCAGCAAACCAAGGCATAGGACTTACCTCTAACATAGCTAATAATTTCTCATTTGGGAAGTTGTCATTAATATGTACTTCATTAATAGGCCCTTCAAGTCGGGATAGATGATCCGCAACCAGATTCTCTGTTCCCTTTTTGTCTTTAATCTCGAGGTCAAACTCTTAGAGCATTAACACCCATCTGATTAGCCTTGGCTTGGCGTCTTCATTCATGAGATATTTCACAGGCTGGAGTGATCAATATGTATCATTACCTTGTTGTCTATCATATCCGACTAGTTTAATGCAAAGACGACAGCTAAGAGTTTTTCCTGCCTGTGTATAGTTTGAATAAAGCCCATTCAAAGTCCTACTAGCATAATAGATGGTCTGGAGCAGACCTTGTCTTTCTTCCACCCAACACGGTTCCTACCACGGCCACACATCACACATTAGCTCCAAAGTGGGCATGCCTAACTGTGACTACTACATTATATTGCGCCGAAATTAATTTCTCCTTCTTCAGAGTCATAAAGGCTTGATTGCATCAGCTTCATCAAAAAAGAGAAATACTACTCCCAGCATAAGAAGGTTAGATAGTGGCTTAGCTATTTTAGAGAAGTCTTTTATGAACTGCCTATAGAATCCCGTATGTCCCATAAAACTCCGGATTCCCTTCACAAAAGTAGGTGGTGGCAACTTCTCAATCACCTCTACCTTCGCTATATCCACTTCAATTCCCCTTGCTGAAATCTTGTGACCTAGAACGATACCTTCTCGTACTAAGGAAGTTGACACTTCTCCCAATCGAAAGCAATTAGGTTGGTTTCTTCATGTAGCGCCCCTTCCTGGCCCTCGACTCGATCATGATCCGAACTGCCTCGATGCTCGCTAGTTCTTTTATTTACTTTTATTTATTTGTTGCTTTTTTTTCAAAAGTGTCGCGGACTAATCCTCGCCCGACCACGGCGATCCGAACTGTAGTCTTGGCTACCAATCGCTTATTTATCTTATCAAAAACGCTTTTATTTATGTACTTCATTTTAGAGTTTTCAATTACGCTTAAGTTGTTTTAAATGGTGGTATTCCATAACTATCAATGACTTCAGGGATGATTTACGAAAAATCTCGAAAGTCATGAAATGGCTTGGGCTAAGTTCATTTAAAATAAAGTGAACTGAAAAGAAATAAAATTTTTCGGGACAGAAACAGATCCGAATGAAGCAATATGAATCAAGTATCCAAAATAATAATAATAATAATTAAAAAAAAAGGATAAAAACGAAAAAAAAACTTATGAAAGTCAAACGGTGGGAGAGATGAGAGCGTGCAGAGAGAGACGGTCTAGAGAGATTTTTATTTTTTATTTTCTTCTTTATGGTTTCTTTCAGATTTAGCGGAAATCGACCGTAGGTTTTCATCAGGCTAAAGGCAAAATTTGATCTGGCGCGACGAGAGCTACGCGTGGACACTAAAATCTTAGAGTTTCACAAACTCCATGAGATATTAGGGAATTTTCCGCTTTACTTGTAAGTATTTCAGTCACTATAACATATTTAATGACTGATTTCCGCTAAGAGGCCGTAAAGGCCTTAAATTTTAGTCCTCAATTTTTTTTGACTAAGTGTAGAATTTTATGGAATTCGTGGGACTATTTTGCATACCCGGTTGAATTTCGAGGATTCGTTTTTGAATACCCCGATTTTCAATTGGGATCTGCCGATACCAAAGCATAAAATACCTTCAGAATCGCTGCGCCGCATTGAGTTCGTGATTGTTTGATCCCTAGACTGATGTCTACGTTTTATAGGTGTGTCTTGCTATCCCAATAATTCTGATTTAAATCGTGAAGACCACAGGTGCCTCGCTTTAAGGGTCCAGATTCGGGGCCATTTCATGGTTATCAAAGTGTAAAATATTAAATAACATGCATTGCGGTTTAAAAAATCATGTTAATATATGTTATTTGATGTATTAATGTGGATTGTATGGATGTAAATTATATGTAAACATTATAATTGTCCATGGTGTATTAATGTTTCATGTAGTACTCATATATACATGTAATATTATTGAAAATGCATCAAGACTACGTATTTTACATTTTACGGTCACATCGCCGAGCCTGGGTGTGTGTGCATGGTAATTATTCACAATTTTGGTGAATGTGTGGTGAGCTCGTAAATGGGACAACGCCCAAAATCGACTCACTGCAAAACAATAATGGGCCAATAAATCACGCGTTGCTGCCAAGCAAGATAGGTGATTTCATTTCCTCGAGTTTCACCCAGGTGAAAATATTGTCTACCACAGGTTCTAATACCCGCCGATCATAAATGATAATGACCGCTGTTTGACAAAGAAATACAGTTAAACTATAGTGCCATGAGTTGAAAATCAAAACTTGTACTCAACCCCGCTGGTACCCGAGCAAATGGTCAAGCGTAAAGCATCCAACAAAACTCTCGACGGCTTTGAAAGCGCTTGCATCTTGCTGTAAATGGGTGACGAGCCACTAGAGTCCCTTTGGGGCATATAGAACAATTCAGCTTCAGGCCGATTGGAGTATCACCATTTGCCCTAAGCTTGCATGGAACCCATTACATTCCAATCGTGATGACCATGCCAAATCGAGGTTCCTAGAATGGCTACCCGGCTCATCTCTAATCGCATCTAGATATGGTAGACTAGCCCAAGAAGCTTTTACATATGTATATATAGCATCTTACCAACAAAGGATGTCAAACTTATACAACAGGCATATAAAGTCGCGTGCATTCCGAGCTGGAGACCTAGTCTTGAGAAAGATCTTTGAAAAACTACCGACCGGGCGATCACAAATCTGGTCCACATCAGCCGCCATACGGATCATAAGAGTGGGAAATAACTGGCTCGCATACATTAAATAACCACGGCACGCGTCTGGAATGTGGAATGCTATGCACCTTAAAAGGTATTATTAGTAGAGTTTTCTTTAAGGGATTTATCAATAAAATTTCCTTTAAAGTATTTGTTTTTCAGTCTTTGGAATATTAGCAATCAAGTTTTCTTTAAAGGGCATTATTTCCTTCAATTTTTTGAATAATGATTCGTGCCATGAGGGGGTTATGGACCAACAATATTTATAACCTAAAATTCCTCCTAATGCTAGGCAAAGCTATTTATAGTGGCTCTAGAAACAAACAGCAGGATGGTTTTGCACAAATGATTTACTGTTAAGCTCAAAATGGTGAATTTGAATTGGATTTTGGGTTTCGTAAAAACAGGAGTCATGGTTTGCAAACTGGAAAATATGAAATAAAAATAAAGAACTCCTTACATCAATAATCGGGGTTTAAGGTCCTAGGCTAACCGAGAGGTCCTGTCCTTCTCATAGTGAGGATGACATATACTCATCTCCCCATCCTGATCTTTCATTTAACTTAAAAACTAAACCCTAATAATTTTCCCTTTGATAGAAAGCATTTATTTAGCATTTTATGGTTCCAGTGAAGTGTCTATCACCTCACTCATCCTACAAATGATTCTGAAGGGCAAATCTAATGAATCTTTAGTGGATCTTAATAATAAGCATCCAATCGAAAACCAAAAGATTACCACAAAGTATTTGACTGTTATGATGCATCTACAGTGAGAATATAACCTAACTCACTTCCAAAGGGCCTGTGAATATAACTACTTGACATCGCAGATCTAAAGCCAAGAATACACTGAACCCTAAAAGCTTCGCCAAGTATTGGCAGTACATCAAAAGCTTTAAACCTGAAAGGTAAATTGGGAACCAAAATGTCAAAATCAGGTGAAAAACAAACTGCAAGTTTATCTTAAAACCGTTGCTCAAAGAGCCCTCTCAAGGAGGAAGAGGTTCAGCCAATCATCCTCTGAGTTGTCATCTGAGGAGTGTTTGTAGCAGAGAAAGTGGAAAAGAAAATGAAAGAAAAATGAAAAGGATAAAGCAACAAGGAAACCGCCGCCCACCCCGTCTACTACAAAGTTGCCAAATGAAGTGGATTAGATCGTTGTGACAAACCTGAGGCTTGCTATATGCTCGAGTCATGAAATTACAAAAGAAACTAAGATCGGAAGGTATTACAAGTGATAATATCTAAGAAAAATGTAACAAAAACTTAGGTGAACAAAAAGGGTGAATAAAGCATCGATGAATGTTGCTTTAGATGGCAAGCAGCTTCATGTATGTTCATTCCTTGCACGCCTCCATTTTCTTTCCTCGCTTTCCTATTCTTTCCTTTGGTCTTTGATCTACAATGCTGAGTTTGACTTGGAATTCCTCGTGTTTGATCGATCTAACAATTTGGCATAATTAGTCAAAAGAAACTGCAAATTTTGCCACAAAATGATCAAGAGTATATCAGTGGTGGACCTCGAACATGTCAATCGGGTTAATTAGAATGATTAGCATAATAAAAAGACTCAAAACCCCTAATAAATAGGGTTCAAAATAGCACGTTTTTGGGCACTAATCACACTTAACTCTATTACATTGCTAGTCCCTTAGCAATGCAAGAAGAAAATAAAAAAAACATATAAAATTATAACAAAATTATGTTACAAGGTTGCAATTCAAAAAGGTTGTGAAGAAGTAATGCCTAACCCTCAATGAAAATTACCAAAACTTAGCCTAATAACTACCTCCAGAGAATGAATGCCATACAAAATGGAGTATCAAAAGAGCTTCCTCTCGATGATGACTCAACCAGAACTCCATAATTAAAATCTAAGTGTTTGTTTGATCAGCCCTCAACAATAAACTGCCAAACTGCATTCTCCCCCCAACCAAGCTATTTCCACAACCTAGCATGCTAACCAACCCAAATAGATCAGAACCCACTCTTATTCCATGGATCCTCTATTTTGTGTTGTAGGGGTACGTCGGTGAATCACCTCACCAAAGTCCATGTAATCTGTGGATCTACCATGACTCCAACCAACGCCAAAGCTTAGGCACCAGTCAAGGAAGGATCTTTCAACCACTAACTCTTTAGGTTTCACCTCGACTTCGAATGATTTCAAACTCTTGTGCACCTACAACTCGCTAAACCTCACCGATCCACCCGTAGCAAACACTAAGTCAGGTGGCTCCCAACCAAATAAATTAGGCACTGTGTTATAAGGTCATAAACCCTCAGCATCATGTTCGTTTCAAGGCAAAGCGTTGCAATTTTTTCCTTTCTTTCTTTCTTTCTTTCTTTTTCTTTCTTTGGAAGACACATTGGCCTTTATTCATGGGGGTCCTTAACCTAATACAAGTAGTCAAACTAAACTAGGGTAGGTTTTATAATTAGCAGAGGTAGTAAATAGCAACTTTATTGTTGAAAAATCAAGGCACAAAGGTGTGGTTAGCTAAAGGTAAAGAAAAGGTCAAAAGCAGCAAGGATTCAACTAATCATTCACTCCATCTAGGCAGACATCGACACTCTTAACATCTGTGATTAGACAAAGTTTCAATTTTCCAACTCAGAAACAAAAACCACAAAAATTGGGTGCACAATGGGTCCAATTTTGAAAAGTAAGCCGATAGTATAACAAATTTCACAAGACAACTAGCAAGCCACTGAAACATCACAAAAATGGGCTTGCTCAAAATAAAACAAAAACATAATGTAAAGCCACTTCTTCGCAATCCTCCTCAACCAAATGTCTCACCGTCCATAATGGGGCCTTGATTGAAAGATAATGGGGCGTGCTACCTCCTTACGATATGTGCTCGTTTTCTGATAGAGACTTCACAAGCTTCATCGACACCTTATTCACTTGTCATTTCAAATAAACAAGTTAGAGAAGAAAAGAGAGTAGTGGTGACCAATTGAGAATTTAAAATTACATACACTTTATAATAATTTCAAAAGTATTCTTCTAGCTATATTTGGATTCTACATTCCTCTAAGCTTCTAACAGTACTCAAAAACACCTAAAACGAGTTCTCGATGAAAATGTTATGAGCAAAACAAAATGGAGGCGATGTAGGTCATGAAAATTAAAGAACTCGCGAAATTCTCATTATGAATTTTTGGTAAGTGCGACTTTTTTTTTCAATTTTTTTTTTAATATTTGAGAGATAATTTTTTTTTATATATAGAGAGATATATATATATATATATATATATATATATATATATATATATATATATATATATATATATAATAATAATAATAATAATACTATATTGATAGTTTGGAAATGGGTCAGTAGCCCACTCACCTGTCAGAAAGAAGTGGCGCGCCTAACGCAAATACTCCAGCCCTAGCATCGTACCCCAAAATGAAGGCCCTACCAGCTTAGGTCCAAAGGACGATCTCGATGAATTAAGGTCCATCCCGTGAATCGATCAGATTTCACCCACACGTAAAATAGAATAACTCCCTAACAAGGATATCATCCCGTCAATCCAACCAAATCTTATCAATAAGGGAAAGAAAATAATAATCAGATTATCACTACTGATCTCCCCAATAAGGCAAAGGAAGATTATCCCAAATAAAACAAATTTTCTAAATCCATTACCAACCGATATTGATAAGAAAACCTAATCAATGGGAACAAACGAAGCAAGACAACTCCATCGAACATCTACTATAAATACATGGCCAATTCCCAATGCAGGAAGGCACGCAGACGTGCATACCACATGCAACATTCGCCTCTGCGCTCCTTTCTCCCCGTAAAGAACCGACTTTAGGCATTGGAGCCGCCACCCACACCCCCTCGCCCCTTCTTTATTCTCGCAGATGAGCGCTACGTCCGAGCTCCCAGATCAAACGTGCCGCTGATCCCGCCTCAACCTGCACGATCCAGACGCCGTATCCCACACCACAACAATCCGGCACACCACGCCACGACCCACACGCTCCAGCCCAAATCATGAAAAGGCATCATCATATATATAATATAAAAAGACAAATAAAGGTACGCGGAGGATATGCATCATTGGCAAAGGCAAATTTGCACTACGAAATTGCTGTGTTTTTCCTTCTCCTCCAAAAATTAACCAAAAACCTGAAAAATAAACACAAAAAAAAAAAGAAAAATTGCATAAACTTGAAAATTAAGCTAGACACAAAGATTAACTAAAAATTAGAGAAAATCTAAAAATAAAAATTAAAGAAATCATAATGAAATAAAATAAAATAAGATAAAATGAAAACAAAAAGTGGGGAGACTGAGACCCCTAAAACCTCGTTCCCGTGCCTCGAGGCCGTTGAACTCCGTTGAGCTTAGAAATGCCGAGGGTTCAGGTGCTCCAATGTCCGAACCTACACCCGAATCCATCCACTATAGCATGCAGCTAGTGAGCCGCCGCCATCTTCTTGAGGTAGTGGTTTAAGGTTTGAACAATGGGCCGCTAGCTTGAGTTTTGCAAGGTGCAATGTAGATGGATGGCCTTGTCAGGTGCTTCAGGGGTTGGTCAGGTTGCAAAGAGTGTAGGATCGAAAGCATTAGTAGCGTGGGTAAATTGTCTCTCTTAGTGTTCTTCCATCGTCTCATTCAAAGAACAGGGGAGTGCTTCCTTCTTCTCACGGGTAGACAAAGCACACTCAATGTCCGAAGATTCCACAATAGCCGCTGCTGACATCAGTCTCCTCTACCATGGATTCACTTAGGTTTTACTCCTTCCTCTTGACTCTCTTCTTGATAAACATGTTGATTGACAAGCCTTGGAAATGGAGTAATTATGTGTCACAAATTCATGCTCCATTTCACTCAAGTCCATCAATTCTTCGGGTTCGCAGAGTTCTCCATAGTGTGAGTTTTTTGCATTCAATTGAGCATTGAATTTCTTCGCTCTTCCATACGCTCACCCACCAAATTTTTGGTGAGGTTTAGGATGGCTTTGATCAATTCGGGAGATATTGACTGCGGTGGTCGACTGAGGAGTTGAGGCATAATATGGAGAAGCAGGAGGTGCATAAGTTGGGGAAACACTGTAGAAGGGTGCACTAATCCCTTGGTATCTATAGTCCCTCATGGATCTATATGGGTTTGGATTTCTCCCCAAGGGTTGCTGATTCTACCATGGAAGGTTCCTATAGTCCCTCATTGACATGTATGCTCTAGGGTTTCTCTCCACAAGGTACTCACTGTATTGTTCTCCCTCTCCCATTTGGTCACAATTCAAACCCACTGGACATGCAATCCTACAGTAGAAATAGGGCAACATAAGATAACACCAAAAATAAATTCAGCAGGATTTTTTTTTTTCCAATGAGAATGAAATAACCCAAACTGACAAGATTATGGGAAAGAAATTACCAACACTTGTGATGAGGATCACAAGTGTTCCACAAACAATGGTACCCACTTAGCACCATCCCCGGTAATCCACGCCATTTGATCTGTACATGCAGAGGGTGTTATGAATCAACAATATTTATAACCTAAATTCCTCCTATTGTCAGAATAAAGCTATCATAGATAGTGGCTCTAGGGTCAATACAATAGGATGGGTTTTCTTGCACAAATGATTTATCATATATTCAAAATAGAATTTAATTGACTTTGGGAATTTGGTAAAAACAGGAGTTGATGGTTTGCAAACTGGAAAATATGGAAATAAAAATAAAAAGAACTCAAGCATCACACAGATCGTGGCTTCTAGGCGGGCCTAGGCTAACCGAGAGGTCCTCGGCCTTTCGTGTTTCTTCGGGGAGGATGACATATAGTCATCTCCAAACCTGATTCTTATTTAACGTTAAAAACTAAACCCTAATAATTTTCTTTTGATAGAAAGCATTTATTTAGCATTTACATCTCCATAGTGAAAATCTACCTTGACCCATCCTACAATGATTCGTAAAGGGCAAACTAATGAATCTCAAAGGATCTAATAATAAGCATCCACCGAACTCCTAAAAGACTACTGGCATTTGATCAAAGAGGATGCATCTACGCTGAAAATATAACCCTTAACCTACCTCCAGCTGGCTCAGAATATAACGCCCAATGGATATTAGTGTATCTAAAGCCAAGAACACACGAACTCCAAAAGCCATAAGTATTGGCCAAAGAAAGACATCAAAAGCTTTAAACTAGAGTTGCAAATCTGGGGAACCAAAATGTCAAAATCTGAAAAACAGGGAACCAAAAGTTTATCATCTTTAAAACCGTTGTCTAATAGCCCTCCTCAGAAGGAGGAAGAGGTTCAGCCAACCATCTTCGAAGAAGGGTCCTCGTGAGGAGTGTTTGGTAGCCGGAAGGAAAAGAAAATGAAAGAAAATGGGAAAAGTGATAAGGCCGCGAAACCCACACCCTGGCTTCATCACAAATGAAGTGATTGATCGTTTTGTGCCAAACCAGTTTATATATGCTCAGAGTCATGGAAATTACAAAAGAAACCAAGATCAAAAGGTATTACAAGACACACATTTCCAAGAAACAAAAAACAGGCACAAAAAACCGAGGCGCTAAAAGGTGAACAGTCATTGGATTTAATAAAAGGCTCGACGATGCACAAGGTTTGCATGGTGCAAGCATTCTTGTAATGCCCCATTTTCTTTCCCGTTTCGCTATTCTTTCTCCGGTCTTTGATCTCGCAATGCTGAGTTTGATCGGAATTCTTCGCTTGATCAGATCACAACAATTTTGTGGCATAATTAGCTCCACAAACCTATAAAGTTTGCATACAAAATGCGATCAAGAGTACAATAGGACCCGAACATGTCAATTGGGTTAATTAGAAGGATTAGTACACAAAAAGCACTCAAACCTATAATAAATAGGTCTAAAATAGCACTTTTTAAAATTAATCAAATAACTTCCACTTAAAGACTAGACTTGTGGCTCTAAGCCCGTCGGCACTTTTTAAAAGCCATCAGGGCCTAAGCATGCCGGCACTTCTCAAAAGATCAGACTGTATTCTAAGTATATACCGACTTTCTAAAAGACTATAATTAGACTAAGCCTGTTATACTCAAAAGACCTCATACTTATGGCTCTAAACATGCTGGTACTTCGTGCCACCAAACTTGTGGCTCTAAGCTCAAGTGAAGACTCAAAAGACCCAAACTGGTGGGCTCTACATGTTGGAAACTTTCAAAAGACCATACCGTGGGCTATGCTTGTTGGCACTTTAGAGAGCCATCTCTGTGGCCTTGAAAGAATTCAACTATCCTAGCCGATGTTCCTAAAAGGATGAGAAATAATAAAGTCTTCAGCAGAGCAGAGTACTAAAAGCTATGTTTCATTAAATGCACCCAATCGCGTCTTATGATTGTAAAAAATATGTCCTGGTGGCCTTACATAAATTTCAAAAAGAAAAAGAAAAGGAAAAATGAGGGATTGGAATCAACTCGGGTCCTCGGCGGAAGCATTCTCCTTAGGTTCCTTGTCCACCTCGCTCGGGTATGCATAGACTGTTATGTCCTCAATAGCCGTTGGGACCAGGGGGCACCTATGGATCACAAAGAACTCAGGCGGCAAAGGGTCGGAGGAGTCAAGCATACCATCCGTAACCTTTGTTATCTCACGAGATGTTGTGTTTGAAAACACAACACCTGTAACAGAGGAAACGACCTCAGAGTCTTTCTCGTAAGCCTCCTCCACGGTCGGCCTTTCTTGTCTTTACCGACTGGAGCGGAGAAAGGATACTCCCGTCCCCGTCACCGACCCTTCAATAGGAGAGATGCTCATTTTCACCTGCCGTGGGAGGCCTCAAATTCTAACCTTACACCCGGCCTCCTTTGATACCGCCCTACCTTCTTCCGCAACTGCCAGAGCATCTTGAACCCTAGCCAAGTCCCCTCTCATTTTCACACATTTCATTTAATTACAACACACATCAAGAAGCCTGCAACCTCAGCCTCTTTAGCCTCGCTCTTTTTCTCCGCACTCGAGAGGTCTTTCAGCAGCCTCCGCCTTCCGCTCCCAATGTCTAAACTGGTGACTTAGCCTTACTTAAGGATTTTTCTTAAATGGCCTGATACTTCAGGCAAGTGGTAGACCGCAGATAGAGTCGCAACTTCTACGCCAACTCTAACCTCGACCTCCTATGTCAAGCACTCATGTCTTAAACCCGCGGTGACACTGCTACAAAAGAGGAATTAGGAGGAAATAACAATACAAAACCCATGCTCAAACATTAGAAGTCAGGCCATACCAACTCAATCGTCTCATTGAAGTCTTCATTACGGATATACATCCTGTCTTCCGCCACTCCGATCAGACCTTTATCCATGTATCAAAGTGCTGAGTACTACAAAACGAGCCACCAACGGGACGCGAAGGCTATGGGGGTAGAGATCGTGCATGTGTGCGATCGGAGAATCCTTCTTGTCGAAAGGGTTGTATTTTCTGACGAGCAACCAGAAGCCTCTTGATTAGGCACGGCCGTTCGCCGATGGACAAATTTCCACCACGCTTTAACATATGAGCCAGTATGAGACTTAGTCATCATTTAGAGGTGGCGAAATACCCGCTTCTATAAGAAGAGTTTCTGGTTTGCAACTCACATTAAGGAGGTTTCTTCATTGAGCCTCACCAACGATACATGTTTCCTCGAGGCACTCGGGCGCGCTACTTTCCAAAGCCGACTAAGCATCGTGAGTTTGCTCTCCGAGAATCCATGGAATCACCGTCGCCACCTAAACCTCCCTTTAGTAGGCCAAATCATGAAGTGTTTTCCGTCTCGACTTCTGAGTCGGGGGTGTCTCCTCACCTCGTTGGCGCTTATTTAAGTGGATCCACGAACAAATCCAAAGGGCGAGGCTACATATCTCACCCTTCCTCTTCCTACTAACTCGCTAATCATTGATCTCGTCTAGTCCATAAACCCTCTAATCCCGCACCGGCAACCTTAATCTATCCATTTCTTTCTTCTTTCGCCACTGGGCAAAGAAGGGAACTTCACTCAACCAAAGGTAATTGGGCATGCTTGGGATCTTGCGCAGACAAGGGTAGGTAGTCCGACAGAAGGTTCTGGAGCGAATTCCCCTTAAGAAGAGCTCCTCGATATTAGCTTTAAGAGATCCGCGAGGACGAAGTGCTCGCCCTTCACAAGCTTGGCTAGCAGTGGAAGGGGAAGAACAAGCACTATGTATGGGAAAGGACGGGCGCCTAGCTCCGACAGATTCTTCATAGACAAAAGGAGCTCGTGGTTACACTCCCTTTCTATGATCTCAAGCAACCGACTAATGTGCTCCGGGCCTTCGCCTCTCCACTGTCGACTACCGGCCTCGCCACGCCGCCAGACATGAGCCAAGATCAAAAACTAAAATAGACTCGTGGAACAGCCAAATAAGCCCTAGAG